>OX424575.1:101176095-101738595 GCA_949152435.1 Gastracanthus pulcherrimus | reverse complement strand
TGTAAAGCAACATCCCCATAAAATACTCCCTCCTCACCTTCAGATCCAGCCAGTCCAGTCTTTCCCTGTAGGAGGTGATGTGCTCATCACGCCTAACACCACATATGTATCTCACACATGAATTCTGTAAACGTTGTAGTCGTGTCTGAAGCTCCCCTGACACGTCAAAAAGAACCACTGAGCAATAGTCTAAGTGAGGTAGTACCAGTGCACATGTCAGCTGCTTCCGTAGTATCTCCGTGGTGCAAGAACGGAATAATTTCAGACTGTACAAAGCTCTATTAACTTTCTTACTGGCCGCATTCAATTGCGGCTTCCATGTTAACCTTCCGTCGATCACCACGTCGTGGTTGATAACCGTATCGACAAAGGGAACGTGTACGCCGGTCTGTATCTCAATGCCTTGAAAGTCAAGGCTCTGAACCTGTTTGATGTTGTGATCAGATCCAAAGATAATCGCCTTTGTCTTGCCGACATTGAGGCGCAGGCCAGCTGACGATGCCCAATTCGACACTGCACGTGCTACAGCCGACATGCGACCGATACCATCACGAAGACCTTCCAGGCTCACTTGAGTGTAGGTTTGCAGGTCGTAACGTATAGTATGTGTTCTACACCATCTAAGTCTAGTGCGTCTTGTAAGTCGTTTATGTAAAGGCTGAAAAGCAAGGGTCCCAGGACTGAGCCCTGTGGAATGCCAAAATGGGTGGTTAGGCAACCTGAATCCCCTTTTGTATTAGTGACGACTTTCTGTTGTCTCCCCATTATACATATATGACTTAAGCCACAAGAGAACACTCCTGGAGAAACCCATGCGCATTAGCTTACGCAGCAGTTTAGTGTGTAAGATGGTTTCGAATGCTTTACTAAAATCAAACATCAACAAAATAGTCAATAGTTTTTTGTTATTGTTAATGCCTGATCTTATGTCTTCCGTCAGTTTTAGTAGTGCTGTCTGTGTACTGTGATGCTGTCGAAAACCAGTCTGCATCGATGTCGATGCAAAGGAGGTTTGTAAGCAGAGTATGAAAAATGCAGGTAAGGAAGAGAAGAAAAAAAGTGATGAAAAAGGAAACACAAGTGGTATTACTGTATCTGGCGATGGTTCGTGGCGCAAACGCGGCTTCACGTCCCTTTTCGGATTTGTATCACTTATTGGATGGTGTACTGGCAAAGTGGTCGACATTTTAGTAAAATCTAAATATTGTAAGTAATGCGAATTTTGGGAAAAGAAAAGTGACACGGATGAGTACAAAGAATGGCTCAAAACCCATGAAAACGAATGCCAATCGAACCATGACGGCTCGGCGGGAAAAATGGAAGTGGATGCCGTTACTGAGATGTTCCAGCGCTCAGAATCTTTACACTAACTTAAATATGCCAATTACGTCGGGGACGGTGATTCAAAAACTTTTAAAGGTATCGTAGACTCGCAGCCTTATGAAAATTTGTCAGTAACGAAGAAAGAGTGCATCGACCACACGCAGAAACGGATGGGTACTCACCTTCGAAATTTAAAAAAGAAAACTAAAGGTCTCGGACGAAAGGGCAAGCTCACTGGTAAATAAATCGATGAATTGTCAATTTATTATGGTCTAGCAATACGTAGAAATTATGATTCTATAAAAAATATGCGCAATGAAATCTACGCAACGCTAGACCATAAATTATCGAAGAACGACAAATCGAAACACGAGAGATGCCCGCACGACGAAGATTCATGGTGCTCGTGGCAGAGGGCCCAGGCCACTGGATATTTGAATTATAAACACAAGCCAGCAATGTCGCAACAGTTATTTGAAGCAATTTCTCCTATTTAAGCTGAATTGAGCAGCGACGATCTGCTGACTCGTTGCCTCGGCGGATATACGCAAAACAGCAACGAGAGTTTGAACTCAATCGTGTGGTGTATGGCTCCGAAATCAGTCTCCAGTGGCAAGCACGTTCTTGACACTGCAGTATATATTGCCACAGGCATTTACAACTACGGTCTGTCAAGCATCCTGAAGCTGATGCAGAAATTAGGCCTTAAAATAGGACCAAATTGTTTCTATTTCTGTATTGAAACTGATGAGCGGCGGATCAAGTTTTCCGAGCGGTCGCTCACAGATGCAGCCAAGAAGGCCCGATTAGATTCAAAATCGATGAGAAAGGAAGAGGAAGAGGGAAATATTAATTTGGATGGCCAAATGTATGGTGCAGGCATCGCAGATTAGAGGTAAACAAAAAATATCGATGATTTGAGCATGTAAAACTTTAAACGCGTTTTTCTCGAAACCGGTTTTTTCAAACTGGGAGAACAGATTACTCGTAAACTATTACATGGATTGGATTGAAATTTTTACTGCAGCTTCACAAATAGATTTTCTAAAGTAGTACGTAGATGTTTATCGATTGAATGTAAATTTTTTTTATAAATAATGTACATCGTTTTTTTTCGAGAAAAATCGACTTTTTTTCAGACGTGCGCCATTTCTACACAAATTGAAATAAAAAAAAAAACCCTACGTACTTCCAAAGTTAACGTTATATAGATTAAGAATTTCTTTGGGTTTTTATTCCAGGTCTCATACTTTCCGAGAAAAGTGTTCTCCCGCTGGAGGTTTGAGAAAAAGGCTTCTCACGAGATTCGCTGTATAGCCGCCATTTTGTATTTAAACGTAAAAAAAATATATTTTTGTACCTCAATATATGTATAGTAAACCCTCGAAAAAGAAATTTGATCCCTTTTTTCCTACTCTTGTAAAAAATCGTACAAATTAGGCATTTTTTCGAGCCGCTAGAGTGGTGTTACCCCTTAAGTCTCGCAAATACAAATTATAAGTCCTAAGCTTCTCGTTAGAGGGGATTTGAATTGGGAAATGTGCTATTCACCCGAATACTAGTTCGTACGGTGTAAAATTTGTAGCTGCATAAACACTTTGTATTGTACGTGAATGTCGCGAACGATGCTAAACGGTCCCAATCATTGTAATTTTCAGAGTATGTTCTTATAAAATCAATTAATGGTGCATGGCTTCTTTCTAGGGAGGCATTTGTTTGAGGTCTATAACGGGATGTGGTCAAATGATGTATTTTAATAACTTTCAACATGCTTTCCACTATCTCTGATAAGAAACTAGTCCCACGATCTGATAAGATGGCTTAGGGAGCTCCGAATTGGTAAATTAAATGTTTTGCGAAAGCGTCAGCTATTGTTGTTACTTGTAAGTTGGATATTCGGATGGTCATTAGGTATTTAGTTAGATTACATTGGATGCTAAGTAAATGACAGTTACCATTGGGAGTGATCCGCAGTTTCCCCACTGTATCTATGGATACCTTATCGAACACCTTAGCTTCTAAAGGAGTATCAGTGATTATTATGGGTTCTCTGGTTTTTAAACGATCTATCTTTTTCTCTTGACAATTGGCACACTTATGAATATAGTCGAGAATAGCATACCGCATACCAGGCGAGTAATAACGCTCTCTAAATTTTGTATACGTTTGATTGATACCTTTGTACCCCCCTGTCAGACTATAATGTAAGGTTTCAATAATTGATTTTCTTTCCTCTGGGATCGGCAAGGTTACTTTACCGTAACAAATAGCCACTTTAATATGACTAGCGTCAAAGATATTAATTAAAATTTCAGTCAATAACCCAGGTTCTAGCTGTTCCGTCAAATCTTAGAAATCTCTTCGTCGTGAGATCCTAAAACTTTTCAAATCTTTCTTAAGTAATATATGTTTTCATTCTGTTCATGTAGATTTGATTAAATCTATTTGTATAGGATCATAATATTTGTTTTTTTACTACTAGCGAAAACACATTATACTTTTTATAGGGGGTGTTAATATTTGTCCTAAATTTGTTTTTTTATCTCTTAAACTTTCTAAATCCATAACTCCGATTTCTTCTAATAACAATCTAATATCGCTGATACTATCATAGTCCCTAGAAATAAATTGAACTAAATTGTCCCGTTTACTAGTCAAACATTCTCGTGAGGTCATCACGTTATTTTTCAATATGGAGGTAGTATTTAATGGAGACTCTTTCTGTAAGGTTATTTTGTCAAAAGTTTGAGGTTTACCTATTTTCGAATCGGTATATTGGTTTATTGGTCCAGTAGAAGGTGTTAGTGGACAAAATAATCGGAACTTGTCAATAGGTGGTTGGAAAAATGGAGTTCATCACGAATATGGCGAGTCAAAGTAGATTTGGATTTTTCTTTGGACAGCTCGTAATCAGGTCATTGGTGCATTCACTTTCGGATTCCACCACAGACGAGACTTCTATTTCAATATTGTCCCTATGGCTGTCAGTAACGGAGCCTTGTTATTCGTTTTGGGTATCACTTGCAGTATGGTTTTCAGTATCTTCGTCTCTTAGTCCATTGTGTCTTATATCTGGGTGGGGTGGTACACTATGATCGGTGTCGACATCTTCTTCTAATCCAGTTAAAGACATAAATGACAATCTGGATGTTGAAGGCTGCGGTTCTAATGATATGTTCGAAACCGAGGAATCGGATTTTGGGGTTAAGGTTATATTTTTCTTAAGTTTTTAAGTCATTGGTTTACGAATTGGAGGTAGTAAAGTAGGAGCTAAATTTGGCTTATTGGCTAGTCTTGACCCCAATAGGTCTTCCTCGTCCTATAGGTTTGGGTTGCACTTGGTCAGTTAAAGAATTAGTCCGTGGTCTGAATCTTATAGGAGTCCTTTTCTTAACAGTGGATGTTTGACTTGCATTACTGAGGGTTATATGTTTCTGTGATGTTTCTTTTTCTTTCTCACTTAATCTATTTTATATTTCTTCTAAAACCATTATTTTAAGTTTGGGTAAATTATCGTTAATTTTTTTTTCGCTCGGATTCCTTGATAAAGCGTCTGCGTTTGCGTTTAATTTACCAGGCTTATAATTGAAAGTGTACTCATAACCGATGAATTTAAAAATCCACCGCATTAATCTTTGACCTGGATCGTTTCTGTTGTGCATCCAGTATGACATAGTAGATATTCCTGAATTGATGCAAAGCATATAGTACGGTCAAACATTCTTCTTCGGTAGTGGTATAATTTAATTCTGCTTTACTTAGGGTTCGTGACAACTAACAGACGGGGTGGTCAAACTGGTTCTATTCCTGGCTAAGCACGGTTCCTATCGCGTAATCGGAATAATATGTGGTTAAAGTGAAAATTTTGTTGAAATCGGGAAATTGTAAAATAGGCTATTTACATAGGTGGCCTTTCAATTCTTCAAAACTATTTTTCTGATTGGATGCCCAGTTAAATTCTTGACCATTCTTTAACAAATCAGTCAATGGTTTTGCTATCTTAGAAAAATTCTCAATAAATCGTCGGTAGTAACGAGCTAAAACGAGAAATTCACGAATGTTTTGGACGGTTTGAGGTATCGGAAAACTCTGTACAGCTGCATCATTTTTGAGATCACGTTCTACTCCTGGATCACTAATTATATGCCCTAAGAAAGCTACCTCTCGTTTCAAAAATTCTATCTTGTTGGGTTGCAATACTAATCCAGCGTCTCTTAATCGATCTAACAATCATCTAACTCTTTGGTTATGTTCAAAAAAATCTTTTGCATATACTATTATATCGTCAACATATACAAGCATCTCTATATTTTGTAACCCACGTAAAATATTGTCCATAAGTCTTTGGAATGTACGGGAGCATTTTTTAAACCTTCTGGCATACGTAAATATTAAAAATGTCCATTTTGGGTGGAAAATGTGGTTTTCCAGCGGTCCTTAGGGTGTAACGGTATCTACTGGAAACCACTAGTTAGGTCAAAGGTCGAAAAGTACATTGCCCCTACAAGTTGGACCATTATATCGGCTATATTTGGTAAGGGGTATGCATCAACTATAGTTTTCTTATTTAATATCCTTAAATCGATAACGACGCGCCATGTAGGATTTCCTTTACTGTCTGGCATCTTTGAAATTATCCAGACTGAACTATTAAAGGGGGAACTTGAGGGCTCTATTATATTTTCCTTAAGTTTTTTCTCAATTTGTTCTTTTACTATCTGTTTGTGAGCGCGTGGATGCCGATACTTTTTAGTGTTAATAGAAAAATTATTTTCTGTTGGAATCTCATGTTCTGCTTAATTGGTACAAGGTAAAGGGTCTCCTGGTAATAAAAGGGTGTCATAATAGTCCGATATAATCCTATCTATACTCTCTCTTTATCATCCACATGTCCTCGCTTTATCATGGCTTTTAATCTCTCAATTCGTTTCATTCGATGTAATATAATAGTTCCAGTATTACTTTCGGAGTCCGTTATAAATGAAAGGTTGCTAAATTCGAAAAGGATAAGTTCTTTTGGGTCTACTTCAATTGTCATATCTTCGTTCGTAGTATTAATCGTCATAATTTTGCAAGTGTCGTTTTCATTAGTTACTATTCCCTACCCTAAACAAACATGTTCATGTCATACGTCTATACGGGGTAAATAACCTTTTCTTAATTTTGTTTTTAGTAAGTTTATACGTACAATTTGTTTAGACCGATTTCCTAAAGTATATTTTAGCTTCCCGTCCTCTATACTTAGGTGATTATCTATTAGTGTGATATTTTCCGTTATATCGTCAGTAGTTTGGTCAAGGGCGAGTATCTGTTCGTTAACTTGTCTTGTCAAGTCCTCTGTCGGTGTATTTTCTTTGCTTCTACTACCTCGATATCTGTTTTATTCTTAATTTCATCAATTTCGTCTGTACTATTTTGTTCAATCGTCTCCATTATTTGGTCACCAACGATATCTAATTCAAATTTGTTTGTTAATTTTGATCTTTTCTCTGTATTGTCCTGAGTCACTAGGAAAGGTATAGGATGCATAACGTCCGTATTTATTACCATTGCGTTTGTGTAATAGCTTATTATGGCTTCAGTTTCTTTAAAGTATATTCTACTAAGCATACCGTCCCTGGTTATTGGAAAACAATCGTCTGTTACATGAAATTCTGAAAGTTTTCCTTTAAATGTTAAATTAACAGTCCCGTAACTTTCTATAGTCCCTTCAGTAATTCCTGTTAGTTCGGTACTTTTTTTGTCATCTATTCTCAATTTGGGGTTTACAGATCCTGTTTTGACTATATTAACTGACGCGCCATTATCTAACATGAATATGAGCCATGGAGTAAGGCCTTCAGTTACTCTAAGTCTTACTACCTCTGTTGGGTAATCGTCAATCGTTTCAGTGCTAGTATATCCTTTACAGGAGGTCAATCGCGGGTTTCTGCGTCTTGTTTGTTATGGTCATTACTTGGTTTGACGTTGTCGGTGGTTCCTGCGATTGGTTCGGGAGTGCTTGGTTTGATTAGGGTAATTGAACTATGCCTCGTTGGTTCTGGTTCTGGTCTGAGTATCTCTCGTTGGAAGATCTCTGGTTGGGGTATCTTTGGTTGGGGTATTTCTGGCTCCCCATCTCGAAATTGTGACGAGCCACGTTCGAGTTTAAAGAATGGTCTGGTTCTTGATTGTACTGTTGATTATTAAAATTCTGTCGTAGGTCAGACTTCCGAGGGCGATATTGTTGATAATTCTCAGTGTCAGGATTAAATAATCTAGGTCCTCTTTCATGATAATTCGGATAGTTAGGATTGTTTGGATGGTTAGAATAGTTGAGATTATTGGAATAGTTCAGCCTATCATTGTAGTGTCTGATTTGGTTACCGGTTTCTCTAGAGTTATAATATCTATCGTTATGTTGGGGATTTCCGTTTTGGTAGTTTTCATTCCTACAGGAGTTCTGTGGCACCCGATATTCGTTATGTGGCCTATGCTGATAATTGGATCTATCTGCTTGGTAATTATTATCATGCTAGATATAATCAACGTATCGTTGATTATTTCCCGGGCCTGACCTATAATTATCTCGCGAAGAGTCCCAATCAGGATTAATTCGATTAAAATCTTTATGCAAAATTGTGTATAATAATAATTATACTGGTCCTTATTTTACGTATCCTTGGTTTATGGGTCCTTGTGATCTGTATAAAGTTATTAATATTATGTCCTATTATGTATACTGTTGTTTATCAATACTGTTATATATCGTCCACTCGGGTCAAGCCAATGTGATGGTCTCAAGAAAATTACGTACGTCCTTTTGTAAGGTCCGTTTATAATTATTATAAAAACATTTCTTTTAGAAGAGTTGAAATCAATAATTAATTTTAATAAAACAAAATCAAAATTTTTTAAAAATAGAATATTAAATACAGAAATAAAACGAAGTTAAAAAGAAAATAATGTGAATAATTAGAATATACTTTATAAACATGTAAAAATCCCCTTTTATAATTATTCTTATAGATTTATTAAAGTACAATAAAGTAAAATAATAAAAATCAAGACTATTTAAATGTTGGACGGAAGTTCGAATCCTGCGTTTAAAACATGTAAAGAGATCTAAAATATACAATATTAACACTATACTGTGTGAAAATTGGCTTAAAAGGTGAATAATTCAGTTCTGATTATCGTTGTATATGCGTTCGAATCCTCATTTAAAAATTCCTAATCTAGCGCAAAAAATCTCATTATAAAAGTTTTATAATAAGTAACGTAAGTTCAAATGGTAATAATAACAATTGTTATAGGTATAAATATAGTTAAATAGATCAAAAGAGACGCGTGCGAATCCTGATTTTCTTATAAACTTCGCGTCCAATAATGATAATAGTTATGATAATAACTGTATGTAATCGACAGTTGTACGTTCAAATCCTATTATATATTCATATGCAAAATCCCCTTCGAATCCTTCAAGTAAAAGGAAATTATTATTGTTAGACCCCCAATAGCTAAAGTAAAATGGTAATACACTTTTTATTATTTATTTATTCTTTTAATAGCTAATATATATACTAAAGTTACTATTAATATTTAAGTTAAATTTAAAAAAAAATTAAATTTTATTTTTAATATATTCTTTCCAACTTCTTATTGTTAATTTAGATTCTATTTATTGTTATTTTATTTGTCGTTAATTAATAATAATAAATAAAAAGATTTTATTATATTCAGTTAGCTTAATTTAAAAGAAAATATTAATAACCCGTTCAAATCACGCATGCCCCAACAATGGCGCTACCTGAAAATGGCGCCGCCACTGCGCTCTTCGCGCTATGATTTTACTATACTCCGCGCTTGCGCGGATCGACGGAACGGGTGTTGTTGCCGCTGCCGGAGTTCCCCTCTCGAACGTACCTGTGTCCAGGGTTGTAGAAGTATGATACTCAAGGTACCATACTTATATTCATACGTGTATCATACTCGTATATTACGTATACGAATTCATACGCAAAGTATCATACTTCAAATTAAAGCGAGTGCACTGTTCAGACTTAACCTTAAAGTTTCTCTATCGCATGGTGTACGAAGTTAAATAAAAATTCGACATTTAATAAATAATAGTAGTTTTATTAGCAAACAGTCAATAATGAGTAGGGGTGGAAAGCCTCTCCATGATTATTGGGAGGAAGGAGGATTTGACGAACGGAGAGAAAAAGGAGTGTTAGTAGGGGCTGTTTGCAGAAAATGTAAATGTACACTAGCAAACACAGCTGTAAAACGGTTAAAACCTCACAGGTAATTGAAGTAAATATAATAATTATATGAATCTATTTTTTAAGTTGATGTGTCAGATTTATCTAGTTGTTTATTTATTATTTTAACTATCAAGTATACAATAATCATAGTATATTGCTAGTTGTCTAGTTCTGTTTATTAGAAATTTGTTCACAAAAGTTATAGAAAGAATCTTCCATTTACAGGAGACGATGTCCCACCACTTCAAAATCAAATAATAATTCTGAAGATAACTCAACTGACAATGAAGCATCGCAACCTAAAAAGTTAAAGCAGGACTCCATGCCTCTCAATACCAGTGCAGATAAAATTGCTATTGAAAAAGAATCAAATAGCAAAGAAAACAGACACCAGGTAAATGATTTATTTTATATATATATATATATATATATATATATATATATATATATATATATATATATATATATATATATATATTTTTTTTATGGAAAAGCTTTTAGAATTGTTGTAATTTTATTTATTAATTTATTTATTTCTATGTTTTTAGTCAGATCCATCACATTCAAAACTTCGTAAAAGATTATTTCAGCCTAAAGCTAAATCATTTATTGATAATATCAGTGATGAAGAAACTAAACTGATGAACGTAGATTTATTGTCATACTGTATTGAAAATAACATTCGGTTCGACAGTATACAGTCACAATCTTTTACAAAATTTATGAAGCGAGCACGACCTGCGTATGAAGTACCTAAGGCTATTGAAATGTCCACTGAAGTATTAAACTTTGCTTATGAGAAACTGATAGTTGATAAAGAAATCAGCGATGTAGTTGGAGTATTATTAGTTGCGATAGCCAATGAAGCCAAGATTATTTCAGTAGTATGTACCAAAGTTGATAAGTGTATTTTTATCAAGTCAGATGATTACACAGGAGATGATGAATTCGAAAAGAACACGTGCTTAACTGATTTTATCAAGAACAGTATTACTGAAGTTTATTTAAGATTCAAATTGGAAATCTATGCTGTCGTTACTAATTCAAATTTAAATTTACCAGAGAAAAGAATTATTTTTATAGAAGATATTGAAGTATTATACTGGATAATAAAATGTAATTTTACTAAACTTTGTGAATTAGAAAAAGCTGCTATTGATTCAGATTTCGAAGAAAAATTGAACACAGTCTTGAAAGAATTTAAGGTATTTGAAAAAGAAATAGTTAATTTAGGAGGTTGTACTAGTTACGTTAGTTTATTATGTAATTCTGAAACAGTTGAGAATTTTATACCATTACTCTCGGCATTTAATAAAAATTTACCATTTATGAGACAGATAATGACTCAGAACCTTTGCTCATTTACACTGGAAACTAGGAATTTATTACTTGATGTGAATTTCGAGAAAAAAAGTGAAGAAATGCTCGCCTTTCATGAAAGAATTAAAAGTCTAAAAAAAAAGTTTCAAGCACCTCGTTGCACTATTGCAGATGTTATTGAATACTGTATTGAGTTTTATAATATAGAGGAGAATGATGAGTATGAAAACGTAATCAAAGATGCAATACACAGTATTTTTACGCCAATTAATATAGTGTGCAACTGTTTACATCCTCGTTATAGAGGTAAAGAGTCAATGACTTTCACATCATGGTAAATGACTACTTAGCAGATATTTTATCGAATCCTGGAATGACTTCATATACTTCATACAGCGATAAAAAAGATTTATTCTCAAAACTTTTTAACAAAGATTTTGAAGATCCGTTAGTTTTTTGGAAATTTGCTTCTGCACAACATCCTGAATTATCAAATTTGGCTGTACAGCTGTTGCAAATACCTGTTTCTGTACCTTGTATAGGCAGATCAAATTTATCTATAGGAGATAATTTTAGTAAAGAACAAACAGACAAAATTATAAATCTGTTTTATACACTGAAACTTACTGAAGCGAGTGAAGCAGCTTAACCTAAATTTTTAATGCATATACATTGTGTTTAATCATTAGATTAACAACTAATGATTGAGCAAATAATTTGCGAGCATTTATACTTAGCTTTATATAATTAATATATAAAATATTTTTCTATGTTGAAAATAATACGTAATGATATACTTCCCAAGTGAAACTATTATAATATTCTGTCTAAATAACGTGATGCAATGAAAAAAATTTTCATAATTAAATTATAGTCTTAAGAAAAATTAGCAATCATAGTACGTAATAGATCGATATAGTAAAAATAATTATTTTGAGATTATTTTATAGATCTGTAATATGTAGAATTTCGAGACAAAGAATATTCTGCGAAGGAAAGACAATCTGTATATATATATAATCGAATGAAACATATATATTTGAAAGAAAAGCACCTAAATATATGTATAAAAATGTTTCATATGTGATAGGTTTTTTCTACGATTTAAATATATTAATATTTAAAAATGAATACTCATGCTAAGTGGCTGCGATATCACAAACATTAACACTGCGAAATTTTATATGCTAAACTTAATCAAAAAAGTAACTTAATATATTATATTAAAATGTAACGGTCTATTTGCTTAAGGAAATTTTAAAAAATGTATGCGCAATGTAATTTCTACATAGATTGAAATTTTGCTTTATGGTGTAAATATATAATATCTAGAATTTTAAGATAAATACCACTCTGCGAAGGCAAGGCAATCTATATATATAATCGAAAGAAAAGTACCTGAATACAAATGTTTGATATACGATATGTTTCTTCGATGATTAAAAGATATTAATATTATTAATCAAATATTCGTTGTAAGTGACTGCGTGATCTCAAACATTATACTGTGAAGACTTACACGCTAGACTTAATGAAAAGAGTAACTTGATATATATTATATTAAAATGTAATGGTCTATTTATTTAAAGAAACTTTTAAAAAAGTTATACGCAATGTATTAAAACATAGATTTGAAAGTATTAACTTTAAAAAGCGTATTTATTAAAAGTGACTACAATATCACAAGAAATACAATGAAAAGACTTATACTAGAAAGAGTAAAAGTATTGAGAGAAGTATTGTTTTAGTATTGAGAGAAAAATGCTTTAATATATATTATATAAAAATATGATCTTAAGTTTACTTTAAAAAGTTTGAAACTGTTACTGTAACAATGTTCCTATGTAAGATTAAACATATTATTACTATAACCATATTCATTGTAAGATGACAGCTGTCTCAAATAACATTGTTCTGTAGATGTTAAAATTGAACCATTATTAAATTAATGTGGGGGTGAGTCAATATAAAATAAACTTTAAATATTGTTCTGTTTTAATGTACAACACTGTAATACGATAAGATTGGAATAAAATAAACAGTTATGAAACTTAAAAAGTAAAGATTATTTTACGAAGTCACCAATTCATTTATTATAATTCACTGTTACGTTGTCAAAGTTAATTAAACATTAACTTTGTAAAAAGTTCATTCAGTTTTTAAACATGTATCTGTGAAATTCTTATTTCATTCACGACATTATCATACAATAACTAAGTAGGCATATTTATGTTATTTATCTACCCTGCTAAAAAATCACGTGAGCAATCACGTGAGATTATGACACGATTTTTTACGCGTTTCCTATGTTCTTAAGTTACCTTTAACCACATTGCTTGTTTTTCACCACGTAATTTCTGTCATAAATTAAATTATTTAAATTATTATTTGATCTTTTTTCACCTAGTATTTAAATTATGATAAAATGAGTCGGAACTTTGGAAAGTTTTTCGAGAAGGAAAACGAAAAAATCTTATGGGTATCAATGGATGCATTATGCCTAGAAAATTCAATAAACTATTTTGAGCCCTTCTTTCATCCCCAAGTCATCAACCCTTTTAAATAGGGGTTGGAACGAGGCTGGATACAGAAAAAAATTCTAAATCGTCAGAGTATCATATTAACTCTGACATTAGCCCAAAATGTACTTATAAAAAAAATTTACAGCCAAACTATATGTCCGATACCCGCGTGGCAGGGGTTGGAATGGGGTGAGATACAGAAAAAATATTCTTACGTCAAGGTTTCATTTCATCTCAGAAAGTTTTCTTGAAATATGTCTATTACTCAAAAATATGCCTGTAAAATAAATTACAGCCAAATCGTATGTCCGCTGATCCTCTGACAGGGGTTGGGATGGGGTTGGAAACAGAAAAAATATTCTTACTCGTCAGGATTTCATTTTATCTCTGAAATTTTTTGTGAAATCTACTAATTACCCCTAAAGATCCCTATAAAAAAGTTACAGCCAACTCGTATGTCCGCTACCCCCGTGTCAGGAGTTGGAATGGGGTTGGAAACAGAAAAAATATCCTAACTCATCAAGGTTTCATTTTATTTATTTATTTATTTATTCATAATTAAACGGGCTGTTTAGCCCTTTATACATGAAGTTACAACGGTTGGTGGCAGTCACTAGTCCACTCTGATTAAGAATAAAATACGAGTTAAGCTAACATAACGATTGTCTCCTTGCTAGTGATAATGAATCAGTATAGGGTTACAAGAGAATGAATTCTTCTTTTAAAGGCGCTAATTCTTTGTTCGTTTCTTATATTGGCTGGTATAAGATTCCATTTTCTTTTTATTCTATTTATTGCAGAGTAGAAACCTTGGTTGGAAGTCACAGTACATTCTTGAATCACTCTAGGGTTACGCAGTGTATAATTTAATTGTCTATCTTTGAAAAGTTTAGCTAGTTCCTTCGACAAAACAAATTTATTTAAGATTTTATAAGCTAGAACACAGTCATGGTAATGATGTAAAGATTCAACAGTTTGAATTTTATTGGCCCTAGCTATATCACCATAGTCATGGTCAAACCTGTGCAGAGGACTATGCATTTTAAAAGATATGTAACGTAAAAATTTATGTTGAGCCGATTCGAGCCTTAAAGATTGTATCTGTTTATATGGAGACCAAATTTGCGAAGCATAAGTGAGATGGGGTAATACTAACGTTTTATAGAGATGTGTAATAGAATCAATATTAGTAAATGAGGATGTCGAGCGTTTAACAAACCCAATCATTTTAGAAGACTTAGAGATGATAAAATCTAAGTGATCATCAAATGTACGGCACGAGTCAAATATTACTCCTAGATCTCTTACAGACAAAGTTCTCTGCACAGGTTCGTCATTGATGAGATAATCAAAGCGCATAGGGCAATGGTTCTTACAAAATGAAATTGAATAGCATTTCGAGACGTTCAATTTAAGGCCATTATCCATCGACCATTTGGCTAACACATCCAGGTCAGTCTGAATACGCGCACAATCGTCTTAGGATTGAACAACGGAAAACAGTTTGACATCATCAGCATACAACAAAATATTTACAAACTTCATCTTGCCCAAAAGGTCATTAATATAAATACAGAATAGAAGTGGCCCAAGATGGGACCCTTGGGGAACCCCAGTGGCCACGGTAACTGGTCGAGAGATTTGATTATTAAATATGACCGAAAAAGAACGACCTTTTAAATAAGATTGAAGCCAATTAAATACACACCCCCTAATACCTATGTTCCAGATTTTATCCAGTAAAAGGTCGTGATTAGCAGTGTCGAAGGCTTTGGAGAAGTCAGTATATATAGAATCAACTTGATAGGAGTTCTCGAAAGCCTTTGACAGGTAATCATTATAAATAAGTAAATTAGTTAACGTAGATTTCCCTTTCGTAAAGCCATGCTGGGCCTCAAATATCTTACCTATCATACAGTCAATTAAAATATTAGAAACCATTTCATCAATCAATTTAGACAAGGTACCAATGATAGAGATAGGTCGATAGTTTTTTACATTATTCTTATCACCATTTTTTAAAACGGGCAAGACATATGAAAATTTCCATATATTAGGGAAATGTCCAGAAGATAAAGAACGATTAAAAATACTTAGCATTGGTTTCTCCAAGGTACCCCAGCATCGCTTTACGAAGAAAGGAGGGATAATTTCTGGGCCAGAATTGGCAT
Source organism: Gastracanthus pulcherrimus (assembly GCA_949152435.1). Classification (NCBI taxonomy): domain Eukaryota; kingdom Metazoa; phylum Arthropoda; class Insecta; order Hymenoptera; family Pteromalidae; genus Gastracanthus; species Gastracanthus pulcherrimus. The sequence goes on along the minus strand of OX424575.1, from coordinate 101,723,013 downwards.
TATCTTTTAATTTTATAATCTCACTGTGCAACATATCACTAGTTAATACAATATCAGTTAAAATCTCATTACTAGGATGTACATCTCTTAGAATACTAATTGTAGGAACAGAGTTATTATAAATTTGACCAAAGTACTGCGCAAATAGGTTGGCTGACTCATTACAATTATTTGCACGCATTGAGTCAAAATATACATTATTTGGAACATTATCACATTTGTTAAGAGATTTTACATAAGACCAGTACGAACGTATGTTCCTTTTTAAACTAGATTCAACCGATTTAATGTACGCCCTGTACCTTGACCTAGACAAACGTATGCAAGTAGCCCGAAGGCGCTTAAATTCGATAAAATCACAATCAGATTTGGATATTTTCCACCTACAGTGTGCTTTTTTCTTACTAGAGATCATGGATTTTAAGTCACTGTCATACCATCGTAGATATGCACCGGGAGTGGCATATGTCACTGGAATAATATCCTCAACAGTCTTTCCTAATATACTATAAAAACATTGCAAACCTTCATCAACAGTATTGGACTTTATGACACAGTCCCAGTGCACATCTCGCTTTGAACACGGTTTAGTACTAAAAATATAATTAGAATTAAGTGTAAATATTCCTGGTTGATGATGTTCGTCAGTAGAGATGAGTTGATCCACAGCTTCAGAATAAGTTAATAGAGCGAGTGTTTTGGTAGTAAATTGTGATATTCCTGCAACCAACCTTAACTAGTTTTTTTTAAACATTATTGTCGGAACACATGTGACGTGTATTTCACGTCCCAATGATATTAATACGGGCAGTCAATCGCGACCGAGTCACCCGTCACCAGAGCCGAGCATTTTTTATATTAAATAATATTGTTACTAATGGGGGGATTGTTATTTATTTGTTGAGGGAATGAGGATAAGGAGTCGCGACCGAGGAAGGCCGCAGACCGGCACACACACGTACACACCCATACCGGCGGCACCAGCTGATCACCGCAGCAACGACTGCTAGGAGCGAGCAACGGCGACGAGCCTACACACACATGCACAGTACCAACATCTCTGCACACTACGGAAGCCGGGTGACGACATCGGCGCACATACACTGTGTGTGTGCGTATCGATGCTCCGAAGCGTCCAAAACTCCGAAAGGCTGATACGCATAAGTATAATGACTCGCGCACTTCTACCGGAACCGGATACTCCCATCTTTCTTTTCAATGAAAATCCTGCAGGTGTTAACATCAATGTGGTAAGAAAACCTTTTTAAAACAAAAAATTATATTAAAAATATATTATTAGTATTAAATATACTTCTAAGTTGTTTTTTTTTAAGTTATTCTAAGTTTATATAGCAAACAAGTTGTTTTCAAGTTTTTATTTAGGAGTCATGAATAATTTTTGGTTAGGTTAGATACATCATTGCATTATTAATCATAGATTATATAGATTACATATTAATTAATTATTAATTAATTATATATTCAGATAAAATGTCTGAGAAGAAGCGTTTCATCAATGTTACCTGGGAAGGTAGAACGTTAAAACTTCAAACCAATGATGAAGGCAATTTGTCATTGCCACTGTTAAGGACCTATTTTCCTAATGCCAAAGGGTTGACGTATACCAGAATTTATCAAGAATACGCCTCAACGATCATATCTGAAGAGTGCATTCTGGACGATAAAGTTGATGACTACAACGTTGTTGGATTTTCCAATCCAAGTACTTCCAGCCAGACGAATAACGATGAACCAGGATCCAAAGCATCAAGAATAAAGAAAATTATGGAAGCCTTGAAAACAAATAAAGAAAAAGGGAAGGAAAATAAATCCTACTCAGCAAACCAAGGAAACGAGAAAGCTCCACCACCTAAAAAAGCCAAGGTAAAATGATTAAATTTTAAGTACATTCGTTACTTCATATATTACAATTATTTAAAATCTAATATATAATACTTACATTACAGTTTGTGCCGGTAAAAGACAGAAAATTGACAATTGGATGGATGCACAGTGAAACAGATACAGATAGATTTAGCCTCATAAAATCTCCCATGGGAGGGACAAAATATTTGATTCTGAATAACACTACGGAATATACTGCCAGTAATATTTTAGATTTGGCGATAGCTGCTTATAGGAAAGATAATGTCTTTACAGAAGGATTGTTTAAAGACTGTAACCTATACCTAGGATTGTACAATGGCACACCACTTGTACACTTTTTAGATGAGGATGGCAACGCATGCAGTATTTGGAAGTATTGCAAGAGTCAAGGTAAACCATTTTACCGACTAAGGTTGTATCTATTGTCAACCTTAAAAAAAGAAACCAATTCTGGACATCTGCAAGAAAAAAAGGAAACAGACAAGCAGGAAAGTGAAGAAACTGAAGAAAAATTTGGACATGTGGAGGACCCAGAAACTGGCAAAGAGACAGAAGATGAAAGAGTTTCTTTAGTTTTTAATCCAGAAGAACAAATGCAATCACCATATGAGTCGGATGAGATGTTAACATCACTATATGACTCAGATGAAATGGATGAGGATAGTGAGACTGATGGAAAAAAAATGAAGAATTCAGTAGAAGTTTTATACCAAAGAATGACAGTTTCCAAGTACAGTAAACTGCCATCTGTCATCGAACTGAATAGAAAAGACTGCTATCGTCACCTTAAAGTAGAGATGAGAGGTACCTACATCAATAAAGAAGGATTCGATCCTTTGCATTTTGGATTCTTCATAAGCCGCATAACAATGGATGAAAAAGTGTTATTGAAAATATCAGTGAACGATGATTGCACGAAGTCATACGAGTTTCCTGCAGTAGATTTAGAATTTCAAGTTAAGCATGCAATCCTACATCATTACCACGTACTCAATGGATTTTGTGAACAAAAATATGGCCTTGGTGTAATTCCATATTGTGATGATGACTGCCAACCCATTTTTCGCTGGAAAAAAGATGGAAAAACCATGAAAGAAGGTAAATTTTTGTATTGGTACGATGATGCACAATTAACCACCAACGATGGAGCTGGATGGTCTTGCGAAGTAATCTGTAATCATGCATATGGAAATTAGTAGTATATTATATGTAGGAATTGTTAACTATTAGCTTACGTTTCTTAAGTTAACGTTTCTGTGATTGAAAAGTATTTTTTTAGACATTTAGCTTCCTAAAAGTGAGGACTGAATAATAAATGTTCAAAATATAAAGTAAATAAATGCCAGATAGTTGTTAAAAAACCATCATATGGTTAATCATAGAATGTTCCTATTTTTAAATGAACGTTTTTCTAAATACAGTATTTTCTTGAATATTCTAGTTTCTAAAATTAAAAACTAAAATATTCTACGTATTTCTAAGAAAGAAAAACTGCAAACTTACTTAGCGTTTAAAAGTAAATTATAGTATGAAGAAAAAGACCAATGATTAATAGTTTTATATTTGATAAAATGCCGATGCATGGTAGAACTTTTTTAGAATAAGTATTTATGTGAAAGTTTATGTTCGTTACATTTAATAATGTAAATCTTTTGTAGTGCTGTTATCTTACTGTAGTAAAAAAATACCAATGATTAGTATGACTAATGATTAAAAAAAGGAAAAATGCAATTTTTGTTTATAAAAGACCAATGTATGGTTCATCCTTTTTTATAAAAAAAGAAAAATGTAATTTTTGTTTGTGCAAGACCAATGTATGGTTCATCTTTTATTGTTATAAGAAAATGTAATTTGTAATAAATAAAACCATCTTAAACAAAATTAATGAGTGTTCACTTATTTTAAAACTATTATCCTACTATTATTTAATTGTTTTTAATGATTATTGTTGCGATAAATAATGTTAGGTGTACAACATATATGAATAATAAGTATTATTATTGTTATTGCCATTAAAAACACGAGTTATTTCGTCTGTATATTAGATTTAAAATAAGAAAAAATAACTTTATAATAAAATACTAATTTGATCTAAGTATTTTTATGCTTGAAAACCTACCATCAACTAACTAGAAAAAAATTAGTGCAGTAGCAAGTAATTTCTAGGAGAATTTAAAAAAAAATGGAAAAACTTGTTGAACAGTGGTGCAACCTGATTATTTATTTATAGCGATCGTTCTATTTACATCCTCTTTATAATGTCACACAATGAGCAAGTTGGAAGCGTACTAACTCCCCAAGTTTTTTTTTCGTATCTTTTTTTCTTCTTCTAGAGTTGTGACGTATAATCAATAGAAAGCTGTTGTATTTCGGCTTCAACCTATAATCATCAAATCTGCCAAGAGAAGTGAAACAATGACATATTTACAAGCTTTTTTGTTAACGTTAGGTACTTTTTAACAATACAAATATTAAGACGATTAATATATCGATGAAAAGTGCTTTATAGTAATACTTTGAGTATCGATTGAAAATAAATGATCTTCGTAAATAGGAAATATTGAAAGACATTTTTGTGGGAAAGTTCTATTTTTAAATGTCTGGATTAGGTCTCATTATAAATTTTGGATTGAGTTTTTTAGTCACAGCATAAAATATAACGGATGTATACGTATTTTGTTATGTAAAGAAATAATCGTTTATAAAAATATTATTTGAAGTTGATATTTACAAAGTCAATATATAGACATGGTAACGATGAACTGAATAATTCATAATAAATATTATTTTGTATACTAGTGGTAGAAAAAATAATTAAGCGGCATGCAATTAAGTTTTCTTGAATTGAAAGCTTGGAATTAACTAACGTAAGTGTAGATGTGTAGAACATTTATATCTCAAAAATATATTTTTAACTCATATATGTCCAACTCCATGGTAATGTAAACAAGTTGCTCAATTCCCATCCAAGCTTTTTCAGTTGACGCATTTGTTAGAAACGTACGATCCTTAAGCTAATCTGTATTTCTTCTTCAGAGATTCTGGCATTTCAGGTGGTGGATGACGTGGCATACGCAGCCATAGCTTAACAGCATCATAAATAAACCAATCATGATAATCCTAGGTGCCAGACCCTTCCATATACCACCAAAGCCTAATTTCTTCAATACATCAACGGTGCTCGCTCCTTTTTTTGATTTAGTTTGGATACAACCTAATTAAAAAGAAAAAAAGGATCAGGATTAATAAACAATAAAATCAAGTATTATGAGGACCTCGAGGGGAAAAGTGTAATGTCATTGTCAGCTTGACAAGGTACTTGAGAAAATTGGAGGTGAATCTAGACCCATTAAGAGGAGTCCGTATCTACTGTCCTTGTCTAATCACGTTTTTGCTATTTATTCAAATTGTAGTTTGTTAATTGAAAAACTAAAAGTTGGCCCCAATTGGTATTAAAATAAGGAATATTTTGAGACCTTAAAAAGTATCTAAAATTATTTCCTTTTCGAGAAAACTTCGGAACGCGAAAATTGAGGTTAGCTTTTCCGTTCCGAAGTTTTCTCGAAAAGGAAATAATGTTAGATACTTTTTAAGGTCTCAAAATATTCCTTACTTTAATACCAATTGGGGCCAACTTTTAGTTTTTCAATTAACAAACTGTAATTTGAATAAATAGCAAAAACAAGATTAGACAAGGACAGAAGATACGGACTCCTCTTAATACAAGATATGATGATTTTTACCGAGTCAGCAGGATGTGATACAATAGTGCAGAAGACACCAGCAATATAACCATCAGCAAATGTAACAAGTAATTGCTCTCCTTTGGTACATTCTTGACGTAGTTTTAGTACAACATGACTGTAGAGAAGTTCATCAAACAAACTTCATCATTGTGTATGGAATTTGTCGGAGCCATAAGGGTACCAGCCCCTTGTAGAATCCACGAATGCCCTCTTTAGCATGGATTTTAGGGAAGGTATTAGCAAAGCCAGGTGTGGTTTCGATTTTTACCTAAAAATACAAGAAAATGCAAATTTGAAAAGGCAAAAGAAATACTAAAAATAAGCAATTTTTCCAATAAAGGAGCTTGAACTGACCTTGGCAGCTTCAAATGGTGCTAAACCAATATTAGCAAAGATTTCAGCAGAGGCAGAGGAAACCAAGTACAAGCTTGTTCTGTACTCGTAAGATACTTCCTTTTCAACCATGTTTGAATATTGTACTTTAAAGTCTTCATAGAGTCCGAACTTGAACATTCCTTGAACGGAATAGCCAAAGAATGTTGGAGCCCAACCTCTCGCCAGACCTTTTGAACCATCTTCAGCCAGGGTTACCTGTGTGCAGTAAGAGAAAAGTTGAATTTTTTCAAGTTATACAGACAATGATAGCTGATGATGGGTCACAATGAACTCACACGAAATCCATTGCCTTTTTGCCAGCAAATACTGTCTTCTGCTTGGCATAAAATACCCGGGTTCCACGATAATTCAGTAAATAAAACAAGTTGTGCTGCTGTCAACGTTATACCAGCATTATCAGCTGTTACCAATACATTTTCATTTTGTTGAAATGTATCTACAAAATGTTTTTTTTTTGTATTTTTCATATTTTTATGATGAGCAAAAATTAGAATTTTTTGTTGATTTACAATCAAATTAGTGACGTAATTACAAACTGCTTTCTCTTTAGCTTTACTTGACTCACTATAATACTGTGAATACTCTTTAGCTTTACTTGGTTCACTATAAGTGCATCATGGTTTTGTGCACCGGTTTAACATTTTTGAAAATATCAGTTTTACTCATGAAAGTTTTCAAGCCATTTGTAGATTCTGCACTTGGAGAATTAATAGGCACTTAATAAACATAAGGTCCTGAACCCTCATACGATGGTATGCCTACTTGACGCAGATTTGGCTGTCTACACCAGTTATAAACAAAAATAAGATGCAGATTTGATTGGAAGATCCACTCGGAAGCCCTAATAGCAAAAAAGAAAATATTCATGAATGAGAATGTTTAAATTTTCCCAAAGAAGCCAAAATGACATGAATCCAGTAGAAGAGATATGCGCTGTCTGAGGACATGATTCCAAATAATGGAATCTGGAGTAAATAAAGTAAAGTGATTGCTATGATATCCTTCTAACTTCGAAGATTAATTTTCTACCTCTTCATAATTCTTTTTAAGCTCTTTTAGCTCTATGAAGAGATTTAAAGCCTCTTCTATGGTAGTTGGTACGGCTGCATCAGGTTTTAAAAGTTGCACTAAGTCTACAGTATAGGAGTCAAAAAGTTTTGGTTCTGTACTAAACTCTTCCAAACATATTGCAATATGATTTTGATCAGCTTCTTTTTTATAGTCTGTAGCACCGTAATTTTCTGGATTGTAAAATAAACAATTCGGTTTGCCTGATGTAGTCTCCTGACATCTCTGTCTTCGTATTCTATGACAGTTCCATTCTTTACGGATAATTTCTAAATCATACTTAAGTAAGGGCCCAAAACAATATCTTAGAAATTCAATTTCAATTATTTCAGAATCATTCAACAGATGAGTATCTCTTAAATCTTTGAAAAAATTAATCCAAAAATGAACACCTTCCCGTCTCATTTGAGACCAATAAGCTTCTATTCTTTGATTGGACGTACTTCTTCCTTTGATGATACTACGTACTCCAGACAGAGAATCTTCATGATCATATCGTAAAGACTGTTGAAGAGATTCAACTACACAATTTTCAGTACCTTTATCTGATCTTACTAAAGTTGGAAGCAAATCAAATTTTTGCAAAGTTTTAAGATAGTAATAAGAAATGATATCTGGATTGTTATTTGAACTGGCAACTTCTAACCATAAAATTTTTCTTGAGAACCCATCAATCCCACCATGGATTGCGAACCCAAAAGGTTTTAATTTATCGTATCCATCAATATGCCATATAAAGTTTGGTCCAGGCACATTATATTTGCGTCTCCTTAATCTATGTCTTAGCCGTTCAGCAAGACCATCAGGATCTACTATCCGTAAAATATCTAAAACAGTATCTCGTTTCACAATTAGACGATGGAATAACTTTAACCTTCGCCACAAAGTCTTGTAACCTAAATCTGATCCACTACTGTCTAATTCACTTATTATAGCACTACAAACTTCTTCTAGGTCACTTCCAACGATACCTTTTCTTCTTAATCCAAGATTCCTCAAGATTCTCTGTAGGTGACGGACTGTTATGTTTATATTGTGATTTCTCAGCAAACCAACAATTTCTTTGTATGTATATCCTCTTTGAAAATAATGGTTAATACATTCTTCTCTGGATTCCATAGAGCTAACTCGAATATTTTAAATGTTCAATTCAACTATATTACGAATGATACCTTTAAATAAAATTAAGTTGCAGAATCATTTACAGAAATCACAAATTGAGGTTAGAAAATGACACACAGTACTCAAACAGCAATAAAAAAAATTTCCAACTCTCAATCGTTCATTTAAATATATAGATATATAACAAATGAAATAATTATTTTATTAATTATAAATAATTATTGTATATCTTTGTTAATGAAACCTTTCAAATTCTTCGCACATCACAGTTTACAGTCGCACTAGCACGTTGGCCGTTACATGAGTTTAAAGCTTTTCGTTTTCGGAGCATCGATACGCACACACACAGTGTATGTGCGCCGATGTCGTCACCCGGCTTCCGTAGCACACTGAACGCGCGACCCTCTCTCTCTCGCTTGCTCTTTCTTCCTCGCCTCTCGAGGATGATGAGCCGCTGCCCGCGCACACACATACACACACGCGCGCGCGACCGCCCTCTCTCCCGATGCACGCAGACGTGGGAGGAGAGAGGATTCACAGCGGTAGCGGCGGCTTCCTCGAGGCACACCATCTCGGCTGTAGCCTCGAGAGAGATAGATAGATAGATAGATATACTTTTTATTCATCAAAAGACAAAATCTTACAATTTCATGTACATGTAGTTATAATTATAATTAAAAATATCAGTTGATTTAATATAATTGTTATCTTAACTTTCACTTATTGCATATTTCTTATTAAAATAATAATTCACTTTATCAGTTCGTCAGTTTATAAAATTTAAATGTAATGAACTAGTCACAGTCAGATATCACAGAAAACGCTTCGTCAAAAAATAATAATACATAGAATAAAAAATAAATACAATAGAGATAACATATAAATATAAAAGAATACATACACATACTTTGCTAAATCTTTGCGTATACTATCACGTCTAAATTTAAAACACACTCATTCATAACACTTTAACAATCACGCTAATAAATACATTCACACCTAACTAACAGTAAACATATTTAATAAATAAATAAATAAATTAATAAATAAATACGTCGAATAAATAAATAAACCAGATAAATAATTAAATTAAATAAATAAATAAATAAAATTAAATAAATAAATAAATTAAATAAATAAATAAATAAATTTAAATAAATAAATAAATTAAATAAATAAATAATTCAAAATAAATAAAAAGCTTAAATAAATGTTCGACTCACCTCTTCACCGTGTAATTGCATAAGGTGCCTGCTAAACGCCGTTTTAAATTTACAAAAAGATGGCAGGCACCTCACACTGCTCGGGAGCGAATTCCAGAGGTCCGCACCTTGAACTCTGAATGAGAAAAGGCCCTTATCGGTGCGCGACCCCGGAACCGAGAGCTCTTTCATACCACCCCTACTTGAAGTCCTGGCCTGGTTTTTTTCAAAGAGGGCAGTAAGATACGGTGGCTGCCGCATGACAACCGCTTTGTAAAGCAGCAGCCCCATAAAATACTCCCTCCTCACCTTCAGATCCAACCAGTCCAGTTTTTTCCTGTAGGCGGTGATATGCTCATCCCGCCTAACACCACATATGTATCTCACACATGCATTATGTAGACGTTGTAGTCGTGTCTGGAGCTCCCCTGACACATCAAGAAGAACCACTGAGCAATAGTCTAAGTGAGGTAGTACCAGTGCACATGCCAGCTGCTTCCTCAGTATCTCTGTGGTGCTTGAACGGAAAAGTTTTAAGCTATACAGAGCTCTATTTACTTTTCTACTGACCGCATTCAGTTGCGGCTTCCATGTCAACCCTCCGTCCATCACCACGCCGAGGTTGGTGACTGTATCGACAAAGGGAACGTGTACGCCGGTCTGTATCTCAATGCCTTGCAAGTCAAGGTTCTGAACCTGTTTGATGTTGTGATCAGATCCAAAAACGATCGCCTTTGTCTTGCCGACATTGAGGCGCAGGCCAGCTGACGTTGCCCAGTTCGACACTGCTTGTGCTACAGCCGACATGCGACCGATACCATCACGAAGACCCTTCAGGGTCACTTGTGTGTAGGTTTGCAAGTCGTCAGCGTAAAGTATGTGTTCGACACCATCTAAGTCGAGTGCGTCTTGTAAGTCGTTTATGTACAGGCTGAAAAGCAGGGGTCCCAGGACTGAGCCCTGTGGAACGCCAAGATTGGTGGTTAGCCAACCTGAATCCCCGTTTGTGATTGTGACGACTTTCTGTCGTCTCCCCATAATATATGACTTAAGCCACAGGAGAACACTCCTGGAGAATCCCATGCGCATCAGCTTACGCAGCAGTTTAGTGTGTGAGATGGTGTCGAATGCTTTGCTAAAATCAAACATTAACAAAATAGTCAATATTTTGTTGTTGTTGTTAATGCCTGATCTAATGTCCTCCGTCAGTTTCAGTAGTGCTGTCTGTGTACTGTGATTATGTCGAAAACCAGTCTGCATCGGGTCCAAAGTATTATTTTCTCGTAAGAAGTCAGTTATTTAGTCGTGTACGATTTTTTCAAGGACCTTAGAAAGAAAACTCAGTAGGGCAATTGGTCGGAAATCTGTCACCGTAGATGGGACAGGCTTCTTCTTCAAAGGCACCAACTGAGCTCCCTTCCAAGTTCCCGGAAAAATGCCACTGGACAGAGAGGAGTTAAAGATCTTAACAATATGATCTCCCACAAACGTAAGAGCCTTAGCCACTATACTTTGGGGAATGCCGTCTTCCCCTCTGGCTTGTGATGAGAAGTGGGCAACAGCCAGAACCACGTCCGAGAAGCTGACTTCTCGGAAAACAAAACCGTCATCACTGGCAGTGGTCAGGACGTTGTCAAGTTCTTCATCACCCTCATTTTGGGAGATCGACACCCCTGCAAAGTGGACATTGAGCTCTTCCGGTGAGAAACCATGAAGCTCCTCTCTTGTCTTTGGCAGAAGGCCCAGAGCCTTGAGCTCTTTCCAGATATCTTTCTTATTATCAATCGCTTCAGAAATTTTATTTTGTAAAAATCTTTCCCTTGTTTCCTTCGTTCGTAATTCAGCTTCAGCTGCAAGGCCCTGATACTCCCGCCACAGTCTGTCGTCATTGGTCCGCGAATAGCGTCTTCGTACGGAGTCACGTTTTTTGTAAAGATGTATTAGTTCAGCATCAACCCGTGGTGGATTTGTTTTCTTTTTCGGCATGAATTCTTTTAACGGTGCAATTTTATCTATCACAGCCATGAGGTTGACACTGAGGCACTCTAATTGACTGTCAACACCCGCCGCGGGACCATCAATCCGCGACCAATCACAGTCAGCTAGGTGAGACAGGAGGTCGTCTTGCTGGATCGACTTAAAATCCCTGTAGCTGAAAGATTCAACCACAGGGGATGCAGCAGTTTCGACCCCAATCTCGACCTCTATGATGTTATGATGACTGGGAAAAGGCGCCGGCCGATTGTCCCTGCTCAGTACAACGTCATTATTATCTGTCAAGATCACATCAATCCACGTGTGAGAATCCGTGAGATGATGAGTCGCACCATGATCAATTATTTGAAGGTTAAGATCATCAGCCAACCGTCTAACAAATTTCGCATCGGCTGACGTTCCGAGTAGGTTCGCATTCAGATCTCCCATAATAATTTTGTGACTAAAGTCTTGAGTATGTATCGTCAGTTTGTCTATTAAGTCAGAGCCCTGTAAAAACGGTACGTGTGGTGGTCTGTATATTAAAGCAACAAAGACGGGGGAAGGCTGCCCTGCTGAACACTGCACATTAAATATTCAGGTATAAATGGCTTGCCCTCCTGTGTTGTTGGAGAGCTGCATAGTAAATTGGCCTTGAAAGTGTTATGAATGTACAGGACTAGCCCGCCCCCTAGTTTGTTGCGATCAAGTCTAAGTAGTGAGTAGTCATCGATCTGAACGAGATCACTCCCAACATCAGGGTCAAGGTGCGACTCAGCAACCCCAAAGAGATGGTAGGCAGGACGAGCTGAAAGGTGTTGTTTAATCATGCCAATGTGCCCCTTCAGTGAGGTAACATTGACAAAACCTGCCCTCAGTCCCTTACAGTGAACCCCCCCAGCAGTGTCTGCGGATAGTCAATTTTTGGCAGCAGTTGACGGAATTACATTTTTATCAATTACGATTTCATTATCAACAGTTTTTTTTACAGTATTTACAGTTTGAGATGGTTGATTAATGGCATATGATGCCACTATTGTCTGTAAATCAGCCGCAGATGAAAATTCATGAGAGACATCGCCATCGCGCCTCTTCACCAGGAAACAGCCCCCTCTATGCCAAACATATTTAAAATTAAGTCTCATCGCAAGGGCCTTGAGACTTCTATATTTAATAAAACATTCTTTTGTTAACAATTCATTTATAAAAATTTTCCCATTTATAATCCCATCCCTTGTGTTCTGGTCAAGAGCTGCAATGTCGACATCTCTAGCATGAAAGCCAGTGATAAGCTTTTTGGCTCGCATTATTTTCTCGCCAAACGCACTGCTGGAAAGGGTAAAGTAACAACCCATGGTGACCTTCTACGTTCGCTGTTTGTATCTGCTAATGCCGCAGCTGTCGATTCTTCTGACCGAAGCAGGCGTGTGCCTATTATATCAATTTTTCGTGTTGATGGAAGGACACGGCACAGTATCGCGTGTGGGACGTCAACACGCTTAGAGACATCACCGTCGAAAATGTTTGAAATAATGAGCTCCGTATTACCGCTTTTAATGTTTTTACTGTGCATTGTCCCCCCATCAATCGTTTGCACCCGCGTGCTTCGTGCAGGTGATGCTGCAGCATCAGCATTGTCGTTATTATACTTATTCAAACGCCTAGACATTTTATTTCTACTATTTACAATTTGGATAAACCCGTCATTATTGCTTTCACAATTGTCAATTGTTTCGCTTATATCACTATAATTGTCGAGTAAGGTTCTATTCGTAGCAGACGCATTATTAACAGTATTACATTTTGTTGTACTTATAAGAGAAACGGTATTGTTTTGTGTACTGGGGAGTACTGCGATTTTTTGGAATTCAATTTTATTTAGTATGAGTTGGTTATCTTTTTGGATGTTCTCAACATTTCTTTCAATTTTCTCAATAGTAGTAGTATATACAGAGGTAAAATCTTCTTTTGTTATTATTTTTTCTATTTTTGTTATTATTTCCTTGTTGTCACGTTCAACTCTATTGATTTTATTTGTTAAATTTAGGAAATCGTTTTCAAAAGTGTTTAATATAAGATTATCAATTTTAGTCTGTGACTCAAGATTTGTCTGCTCTAGATTATCGATTTTTTCAATTAATATGCTATAATTTACCTCTGTATTGGTCAATAAAGTGTTCGTTTCTACGTTATTATAATGTAATTTTTTATTTTTAATTTTTAGGTTATCTATTTCTTGATAAAGCACTTGCTTCTCCTTTTTCATCTCCTCCAGCTGGGAGTGTTGTTTCGACAGTTTTTCCTCAATTTTTTGCAGCTTAGAGTCAATTGAAAGTGCCAAAGTATGTACTGCTGGTAACGTATTTAGCCTATTTACAATTGCCTCCAATCTGCCTTCAATAGAGGTGCAATGTCTAGCAAGTGCATTATCAATGTTTCTTGAAGTAGAATTCGCGTACTCCACTAGGCAGGAGACCGTTGTTCCCTTTTTTAACGCGGTGCTATCTAGCATACGGATGACGGACGCATTTATATCATTAATACTGCTGTTATTTTTGGAGAAGGAGGACTGCGAAGTATTATTAGCTCGGTCCGCACTCTTGGCCGTGACGTCACTCGGGGATTCCCCGATGTGCTCTGCTCCTGTACTGGAAATGGGCGGGCCTAGTGACGTCACAGGAGACTGTGAGGCCAACCGGAGTAGGCTGCTGGTGGGGGCGGGGCATAGCCCCTGCAACGGAGAGAGTGAGGAGTTGGTGGGCGCGGCCTTGCTCGCCTGATTGGTGCGAGCAGCTGTTGCAGGCCTTTTATTGGCCGGAGTGGACGCGGCTAGCTCCTTCTCTTTCCCACTCATATTGTTGCTGGCGTTCGTCGCGCGCGCGACTGCCGACTCGAACATCGACCTCTTCGAGTCGATGCATGCCTGGCACGCTACCGCTTTAGTTTGTAGCTGCAGTGCATTCCTTTATACGCCGGTAAGCACTGTAAGTGGCTTGCACGCCGGATGGTATGTAATATCGCATATGCAGCACTTACGTAGCGAGTTGCTGCTCCTAGGAACCTCCCCGCAGATGGCGCAGTTGTCGACCATGGTGTTAGTGGCGACAAAGGTGAGTCGTGGAAGGTAATGATGGTGTGTCTAGGATGCAGCAGGTGTCGCCTCGGTGGTCACGTAGTTGCAGTTCGAGTCGGCAGATGGCGCCTTGATAGTATGGCGCTGCGTGCTGTGTGTCCAGAATGTGTTCAGACGCACGTCGCGCGCACCTCTCACGTTTTTTTGTAAGACCGCGAGGACATCATCGGCGAGTAGTAAAGAGTAGTGGTGGTTGGCGATAGTAGACCAGAGGAGCGCTACGAGAAAATCGGCAGGATTTATTGGTCGCGCAGGAGATTCGAGACGCGCGCTAAATGCAGACTAGAGGGATTTCTCGGGTCACGCGGGATTCGCGAGTTGATAGCGACCACGAGGCAACGACGTCAAGACTTCTAGCGCGGCGACTACAGTTAAGCGACGGTGAGTTGGACTGATAATTGTCGAGTGACCCTCGGCACTCCTCAGAGTTGGTAATTTATATTATTTTACATTAAATATATATATAATCATAGTAAAACGCTTTCCGGCATTTACGCGAATTGGTGGTGTGACACCAACGAGGATTCAGTGCGCGGCGCGAGTGGTACACTAAACTATGGTCATTATCCGCGAGGAGAATGTAAGATATCGATAAAGGGGAAAATTAGAAAATTCGTAGGGAAAATTCAAGGGATATTAGTAAGCTCGGGAAAACGTGGTGATTCGGTCGTCGCGGGAGATGCGCACGAGGGCTAGAGTAGCCATCTTGTATAGCGACCTGTAGTTATAAGAAATAATTGTAAATTGGCGACCGTTATTATTATTCGACGATTAAAAATAAAGCTTAGGTATATTTATAGAGAAAATTTGTGAGTGTTTATTATAAATTTATTAATTCCTGATTTTCCTCTTCACGGAACTTCCTCTGGGAAAGGGCTCGTGCCGAGTTAGCCGCGCTTTACCTGGCGCCCATTAACACAGAAAATTTGGTAAAGTGTCGAGAGAAGCCTATAAATAAGCCGTAACGAATTGCCACGTTACACACCATTGACATAACGGACTGTTTTTAATGAATCTGAATGTGAGGCATTATGGCGTTGAACCTCTCCATTCAACCTTTTATATAGGTCTCGCTGGGCTCTTGTAAAATCCGCTGAGACTTGAATACCACCAGGTAGAAGGCGCCAGTTTTTCAAAACTCTTCCAACCTCATTGCAGGACGAAAATCTAACTATGATAGGCGGTGAACATTTACCTTGGTGGGTTTTGTGAATCTTCGAACCGTTATAAACTGCAAATTCAGGTTCTCTATACGACTAAAAGCTTCACGTACTCTGTCAAGATCAGATTGTTCTGTATCAGCTGGCAAGTTGTACAAAATAATATTATTTGCTCAAACAAGACGATCCTGAAGCTCTGCTGCAAGATTATCTACGGACACTGAGTTTGCGGTTTGTACATTTTGTGTGCTAGAGGCTGCCATCTGGTTTGACAGCGCATCAATTTTGCCATTGATATGAAGAATATCATTAGTGTTCCCATCTATCCGGGTTTCTAGAGAAGAAATGTCACTTTGAAGGGCTCGAAGATTATCATTAGTTGAAAGAAGATTGCTGTTCGTCCTCTTTAAATTATCGTTGGTCACTCCCAACTGCTGTTTCATCCAATCTGCTAATTTATGGAACTCAGTTACAATTGAGCTTCGACCACTTGATGTTGGTGTGGAAGATCTAGACGAGTGGCCTGAATCTAGATGCTGAGATGAACTTTCACTGTCACTGTGCTCCGAAGCATGCAACTTTCTTGCGTTAGATGTTGATGTAGAACCACTAGATGATATTGAGGTATTTCCAGAGCAACACTTGAATCGCCCCAGGGAGTCGATCTCGACTCTACCGGCACAAGATGTATGATACAATTTGGTGCAGCCTGTACAAAATATACCCTTCGTCACTGTTTTTTTACAGTAAGGGCAGTATTTAGGTGGTTCACCCATGATGTAGCAACAGCCACAACTAAATGGGACAACGCAACAACAATTTAAAACTAAACATACACGTGTTCACCATATACAGTGGACACTATTTTCAGTATTTTCTTCGAAAAAGAGAAAAAATCGAGGTAACTCAACAGGGCAAATTCACCAAACACTGTTAGGATGCTTATTTATTTAAGTAAATAAAGCTAAACAACGTAGTACGTAATAGAGTTCAAGTTGGAGATAACGGAGCACAGCAAGATTTGTAGGTTATGGAGTTCACTACTTCACAGAATAAAAGACTAATTAAATAATAAAGACAGAATAATTATCTCTAAAATTTTTTTTAGAATATGTATTTTATTCCAAAATATACCTATAATAAAAATTACATCCAAATCGCATGTCTGCTAACCCCCTGACAGGGATTGGAATGGGGTTGGAAACAGAAAAAAAATCTAATCGTCAGAGATTAATTTCATCTTTGTAATTCTGTATGCAATATGTTTACAACCCCCGAAATATACCTACAAAAAAATTACAATCAATTCATATGTCCGCTACCGCCTGGCGGGGGATGGAAAGGGGTTGGAAACAGAAAAAATCTAACTCGTCAGGGTTTTATTTCATCTGTGTATGAGAAAAATTACATTGAAATCGTATGTTCGCTACCCCCTAAATTCTTTCATGTAATTGTCATATGATTTCTTGCTTTTGTAGTAATAGCATGACATTGTTATAGTATACTGTACTATACTGTAACATTGGAATCGCGTGCAAACATACGTGTCGCGTTAGAAATCACCTGATAAATTGGAAATTTTGTGAGAAATGAGTGATTACATTAGAAATTGTTTTATATTCTAACGTAATATCTCAGTATTTCTTTGTAATTTATTTAGTAGGATATTTTATTTAATTGTAATTAAGAAATTAATAACCTTGATTTTAAATCTTTACGATATCTTGAAGTAACGTGTTTTTACTAGAAATTTTGTAATGTAAAAAACTGTTACACATCTGTAAAAAAGAGTGTCAAAGCACGAGAAATTCCCGAAAAAGTGTGAATTTAGGTAAGAAATACGTTCAAAAGTAATATCAATAAATATCCGTTGGCAAACATCGAAATGTCAGATAATATTTAACGGATTTCTCACCTGTTACGTAAGTGAGTTAATAAAAAAAAATAGGCTTTAGAATTTAAAAGCACAATTTCAAACAACGGCTTTTTCAATACCCATATGAATTACAGGCATTAGATATAATATGTTTTTTGCATATGAAATATATATTCCTTATATTATAAAGATGATTGTTAATTTTCTTTCATTTACTTACGTACTCACTTGCACACATAGCCACAATCGTATCCATTTGCTAACATTCTCATTCACTTATGCTTTGGCTCATGTGCTCACCTATTTGCTCTCATACCTACTTACTTACGTTATTACTACGTGTATGTACTTAATCGTGCCCATAGGTACGCAATTACACAAGAACTCGCATGCGTAGCACTTCTGCACTCATGCAGAATCAGACACATTATTAACCCACTCGGTACCTCGCTCATTTACTTATAGACTCATTTACCCACTCACACACGCTTCAACTTACCATCTCACCTTTGTACCAAGCTTCTCACTTGCTAACTCAAACATGTATTAACTAACGCCCTTTTTCTCTTACTCATATACACACTCAATTACGCACTCAGTAACTCACGCACTGGCTCAGTTGTTGTCGCACTCACCTACTCAATAATTCACTCACTGACTATTTACTCACTTACGCAGTCACGAGCGCACTTACTCAGTCACAGTCTAACACACTCACTCACTCATTTAATTATACATGCACCCTTTCTCTCTTTAGCGTAATCATATACTTCTGCGCTTACCCATGTAGTTACAAACGTATAATTACTTTCTCACACACTCACTCACTTGCACACTCACTCGTTCAAATACTCACTAACATCCTTACTTACGCACGTACGTATCTATATACATATTCACTTACATACGTAATCACTATTCACTCACGTATGCACTTACTTATGAACGATCCGACAGACTGTCTGACTCATGCACTATCTGACACACTATGTCGCTATCACACTCATTTTCTTATTTTCTCACTTGCTTACTCACTCACGCTCTTACTCAAGCACTTACTTGATCGCACTTACGAGTCTGTACTTACTCTTTAGTTCACTTATTAACTCTCTCTCTCTCTCTCTTTCTCACTCTCTCTGTCTCTCTCTTTCTCACTCTCTCTCTCTCTCTCTCTTTCTCACTCTCTCTCTCTCTCTCTTTCTCACTCTCTCTCTGTCTCTCTTTCTCACTCGCTCACTCACTCGATCACTCACCCACTCTCACACGCCTTCACTCATCACCGCACCTTTGTATTTAGGTACTCACTTACTCACTCATTCACGCACTTACTAACACACTTTTTTACTTACTGATATACTCGCTCACATTCACCTCTACTAACACACTAATTACTTACATGTACACTCACTTACGCTTTTACCTATGCAATTGTCCTCGATAGATTTAACATATTTACTCCCTCATACGCGCCTATTCATTGGCCGTCATAATCATTTACTTACGTACTCACTTGCCTTCTTACTCAAGTACTTACACATGCATTTTTTTGTTCGCACACTCGTTCACTCACTTGCTCGCATACTCACTTACGCACTCACGGATAAACTTACTTATCTACGATCCAACATAATCAATCACTGACTCACGCAGTCACTCGTTACTGCACTCACTTACTTGCTCTTGCACTCATTTACTTAGATACTCACTTGGCCACATTCTGAATCACTTATTCACATGCTCACTCATTTGCTCACAAATTTGCTCACTTTCTCTTTCACGCTCTGATTCATACACTCACTCGGACGCTTATTCACTCACACAAGTATGCATTCACTATCGCTGTTTTATACTCACGTACTCACTTGCTTTGTCTCCCATGCTCTTATTTGCTCACGCTTTCTCACTCACTTGCTAACATATTTACTAGTTTACATACTCACTTATTTACACACTCACGGTTAATTTACTTATGTACGAACCCACATACTCATTCGATCGTTATTCCACTCACTCACTCGTTATTACACTCATTTACTCATATAATCACCTCACTATATTTCCTCGTTCACGCACTCATGAGATCCCAGGTGAGGTTCGACCTCGCCTAGGGCAGGATCTTGCAGGCTCAGGCCATCCAAGAACGGCTTTACGACTCTCGTCGATCCTCGCCCGTGCCACCCCACCCGCCGAGGTGCTCAATCCTCAACCCGCCGCACTCGAGACCCGTCAATAGAGTCCAGTGAATTAGGAACCAGTTCACTCCTCACAGGGCCGAGCTTTAGCTCCCTTGGTCCACGAGTTAAGCCTCTCTACCGTCACTCCCAAACCTCACTCGTGCACGCTCTAACATACTCACACATACACGCATACATTCGCTTTATCATAAGTATTTTACTTAATTACTCTTTTGCCTTCTTACTCTCGCACTAACTCACTTACTCGCTATTACACGAACTCACTCCCTCACTATTGCACTAACTCTCTCACTCACTTACTTGTTATTGCATTCAATCACTATCACACTTTTGTACGTAGGTGCTCACTCACTTACTAACTCACGCACTTACAATCAACCCTTCTCACTTTCTCACTTTATTCACTCACTTACATACTCACATACTTACACAACACACTTTACTCACTTGCCCACTCAAAAATATTGATACACGCACTCACTCACTATCATATTTTCATACATAGGTACTCATTTCCTCTCTCCTTCACACACTTTCTTTCTTGTTAAGATAGTCACTCATGCACTAACTACTTACTCGCATACTCAATTATCTGCGACTAACTAACGAACTTAATCACTTAGTTATTCTTGCACTAACCTCCTCACTAACTCACTCGCTAACTCACACACTTACTCGCTCACTCACAGTTGCATACTCTCTGCTCACTCCCACCACTCTCTATGCACTTACTCATGCACGCTCTAATATACTCAATCACACACTCATACACGCCCACATTTACATATGTTCTCACTTGCGTACTTATTCATGCACTTAAATACGCACTTTCTTGTTCACACAGTCTGCGCTCACTTTCTCACATCTTCACTCATTTATGCAATCACAGACGTAATTAAGCACGATTCGCACTCACTTATGCTGTTGCTCACGAACTCATTTGCTCATATCGCTACTCATTCACACACTCACGGATGCATTATGCACGATTTGCACTCATTCACTCGATCACACACGAACTCACGCATTCACTATTGCATCTTTATAGATGCAGTTATTACTTACTTACATACTAACTCTCGTATGAACTCGCTAAAAAAATTAATCAATTTTTAACTTACTTCTCCTTACACTTTCCTACTCAGTAACTTATTTAAGAAGTTAGAAATATATGTTGTATGGCGTATGAGCTTAAAGTTCATAAGATTGGAGTTTTTTGGTTCAACGGTTATCCAGTTTATTATTTGAGGAATTAGGAGTTAGGGCTTATGGGATTTATGGGTGTAGGGTTTATAGGTTCAAAGTTTATGAGTTTAAAGTTTATGAGATTAGAGATTCTGGTTTTGGGTTAATGATTGTTAGGGTTTAAAATGGGATTAGGATATATGGGCGTAGGGCTTGAGGTTTCAGTCTTTAATGAATACGAGATTTTAGATTAGGCTATAAGTATAAGATTTAAGTAGGGATAACGATTAAAGAATTTAATTTTTACGTGTTTAGATTTTAAAAGGTCTTAGACTTTGTTAACTTATGATTTAATGGCAAAGACAGTAACTTAACTTTAGGTTCAAGGGTGTAGCGTGTAAGGGTCTAAATATATAAGGATTTAGAGATTAATGTTTACGTGTTTAGGTTGTGAGGATGTAAAGTTTAAAAATTCATGGATTGAAGATTTAGGATTTAAATGTGTAGCACCTAAGAGTTTACTTTTAACGGTAATGTGGTATATAGGTTTAAAGTGTATCGATGCAGGGTGTAATGGTTTATTGAATTTTAAGGGTTAAGGGTCTAATGAATTATGCTGCAAGTATCTAGAAAAATGGTTTATATATACAAGGTTTAGGGATTAAGTTTGTAGTATTTTGTAGGTACATTTCGGAGGTTGGGAAAATATTTCATAAAGAATTTCCATCCTCCGCTAGGGGGTAGCGGACATACAATTTGGCTGTAACTTTTTTGTAGGTATATTTATTGGATTACGAACAAGTTCCATACAGAATTTCCCAGATGAAATGAATCTCTGACAAGTTACATTTTTTCTGATTTCAACCCCCTTCCATCCCCCGGCTAGGGGATAGCGGATATACGATTTGGCTGTAACATTTTTGATAATTATAATTACGGGGTAACGAACATATTTCATAAAGGATTTCACGGATAAATTGAACCCCTGACGAGTTCAAATTTTTATTTCTGATTCCAACTCCCTTCCAACCCCCATTCAGGGGGTAGTGATTGTGCGATTTGGCCGTAACTTTTTTTGTAGGTACATTTGGAGGGTTAGGAACATATTTCATACAGAATGTTCCAAATGAAATGAATCTCTGAAGAGTTACATTTTTTTTCTAAATCCAACCCCCTTCCAACCACCCCAAAGGGTAGCTGACATACGATTTGGATGTAACTTTTTTTGTAAGTATATATCGGGGGTTGCGGACATATTCCATTCAGAATTTCACAGTGGAAATGACTCTCTGGCGAGTGAGATTTTTTTTCTAAATCTAACCCCCTCCCAACCCCCGCTATGGGTAGCGGACGTACGATTTGGCTGTAACTTTTTTGTAGGTATATTTAGTGAATTACGAACATGTTCCATACAGAATTTCCCAGATGAAATGAATCTCTGACAAGTTAGATTTTTTTTTCTGATTTCAACCTCCTTTCAACCCCTGCACAAGAAATTTCAGAAATAAAATGAAATCGTGACGAGTAAGAATATTTTTTCCGTTTCCAACCCCATTCCAACTCCTGTCAGAGGTGTAGTGGACATACGATTTGGCTGTAATTTATTTTACAGGCATATTTTGGAGTAAAAGACATATTTCAAGAAAACTTTCTAAAATTAAATGAAACCTTGATGAGTTAGGATATTTTTCGGTATCCCACCCCATTTCAACCTCAACCACGGGGGTAGCGGACATACGAGTTGGCTGTAACTTTTTTATGGGGATCTTTAGGGGTAATTAATAGATTTCACAAGAAATTTCAGAGATAAAATGAAATCCTGACGAGTAAGAATATTTTTTCCGTTTCCAACCCCATTCCAACTCCTGCCAGGGGTGTAGCGGACATACGATTTGGCTGTAATTTATTTTACAGGCATATTCTGGAGTAATAGACATATTTCAAGAAAACTTTCTGAAATAAAATGAAACCTTGATGAGTTAGGATATTTTTTCTTTTTTCAACACCATTCCAACTCCTGTCAGGGGTGTAGCGGACATACGAGTTGGCTGTAACATTTTTTATAGGTACATTTGGAGGGTTAAGGACATATTTCATACAGAATTTCCCAAATGAAATGAAACTCTGACGAGTTAGATTTTTTTTCTAAGTGCAACCCCCTTCCAACCCCCGCGAGGGGGTAGCGGACATACGATTTACTGTAACTTTTTTGTAGGTATATTTCTGGAGTTGCGATCATATTCCATACAGAATTTCACAGTGAAAATGAATCTCTCAACGTTAGATTTTTTTTTCTGTTTTCAACGTTCTTCCCCCACGTGAAAAGTCCCGCAGGGTTACCACATGGAAATCATATGGATATCCACATGGTTCCCATATGGTATCTTGAATCTTGTGGGAACCACGTAGGAACCACGTGGGCTTTTGGAAAGATTTTCCAGTGGGAATCCAGTAGAAAACACATGGTTTCCATATATATTTTACATGGTTCTCACATGATACCCATATAGTCTACCAAAGCTAATATTTTTTATTTTTTGTTTTAAATAGAATTTTTTAGCTCCGTCCCCCATTTTTGGTGTTATCATCCGCATGGTAACACTTATATAGGCTTATAAGTGTATATTTACAATATCTGTAGACCCATGTGAAACTCATATGGAATCCTCGTGGAACACTCACAGGGACCACGTGGCTACCACATGGTTTCCACGTAAATACCATCTAGCTTATTTGATTAAATATTTATATTTTTTAGTGATCATGTGGGAACCATGTAAAATCCATATGGGAACCATGTGTTTTCGACTGGGACCCCACTGGGAAATATTTCCAAAAAGCCACGTGGTTTCCATAATTGATACCATATGGGAATCATGTGGAATGCATATGATTTCCATGTGGCAGCTATGTGGGACTTTTCACGTGGGCCGACCTTTTCCAATTCCTTAAACCCCTGCCAGGGGGGTAGCGAACATACGATTTGGCTGTAGATTTTTTGTAGGTATATTTCGGGGGTAATTAATGTATTCCATAAAAAATTTGACAAATTAAATGATATCCTGACGAGATAGCATTTTTTACTGTTTCAGCCCTCTTCCAACCCCTACCCTGAGGGTATGGACAAAGGATTAATAGCTGTGATTTTTTTGCATGTATGTTTTGAACATATTCCACTAAAAATTTCATAGATAGAATTAAACTGACTGGTTTTTATTTCTGTCTCCAACCCCCTTCCAAGACCTATTTAAAATGATTGATTTCTCGGTAGTAAAATAAAGGCTTAAAATAGTTTGTTTGTCTTTTCTAGGCATAATGCACCTATTTATATGAAACAAGAAATGGAAACAAAAAAGGATTTAATGCTATTGGTTTTTTCTTTCATCATTCGCCTTTTTACAGCGTTTGGTACAGTTTTTTCTTATTTTTTTCTGGCGGATAAAATCTAATAAAAACGGATAAGTAGCGATGAGAACTAATAAAAACCGATAAATATCAATAAAAAGTAATAGGAACTGATAAATGTCAATAAAAACTATTCAAATTCTGAGTAATTATTACTTTTTATTAGTTTTAATTTCTTATTATCGATATTTATAATTATTTATCACTATTTAGCATTTAGTATCGTTATTTATTAATATTTGTCGGTATTTATCGATTATTATCAATTTTTATAATTTTTTATAATTTTGTAAATAAACACAACGAATATTTTTTTATGATTTCAAATCTTGGGTCCAAATGTCAGCCATTCCTCGTTTTTTATTTAACTCATTTTAATTCATTAAATTTCATTTTAAAACTGATAAAGTACCATTATATAAAAAATGTTGATATTAGTTATTTAACAATTTACCATAAAAAATATGTTGCACTAAATACCAATAATTTTCTGTGAAAAATACTTTTATACGATCATTCATGTTTGTCCAATTAGTTATTTAAGTTAAGTAAATACAACTCTTAGAATGATTAACAAAGTTTTTGTTTATTACATATATTATTTATATTATTATTTTACTTATATACACAAAAATATTATCTTACAAAATAGAATGAAACCATGTTAATTTACTCATCGTCAGAAAATGGATCATGAAATGTTAATTTTGTGAAATAATAATCTTCATTGCGAAGTGAATAATATAAATCAACTAGCTTCTTAGACTTATCGTTGTTAAGTCGATTTCGCAGTATCGAATGCACATATGACCAATTAGAAAATAATCTCTCAATTTGTGTCGATGCAGCTGGAATTCTATGCAGCTTCACAGCAAACTTTGCCAAATTGGATGTTTTAGGTTTGACCATGAACCAAAACACAGTAGGATCCATTACTTTTTTCTCATAAAGTATAGAAAATGTGCTTGATTTATCAGTGAACGATGCGAATTCTCTTCTTCCTTGTTCATTTAAATGTTGATTTATGAATTCACATCCCTGTTCAATTTGTTCAACTGACAAATGTTGTCCTCGATATTCAGGATGCAATAAATTTGCTGCATATCCTATAGACTTCAAACATTTTTGTGTACGAGCATCAACAATAGCCAGAATATCTTCATCATTCGTTTTCATATCTAATGTCAACCATAGTTCTGTAGCATCTGCCAATTTGCAATAAGAAGCCTGACATTTGTTAATGAGAATACAGACAGGATCCAATAGGTTTATAGTTTCTCTTAATTTTCTTTAAAATTCATCATCATGAAGTAAAGGTACAAGTTCATCTTTTATAGTAAATTATTGTTCATCAGCTATTTGTCTCATTAATGGTAAGTTTTTTAAAGCATTTGCAGAACTGTCTCGATAACTACATCAAGAGTGTCACCAGCTAGCACGACTCTGCTTCCGTTCAATTTCAACAGTTCTTGTCGCAGCGCTGGATTTTTAAATTCTTTTAGTAAGCTATTAACTGAATTTGCAAAATCTTTATTAATAAGTGATTTTGCTAGTAGATTACCGCTATGGCTGTGGCAAGTTGAGTGCCATAAATTGCTTGAGCGTTCTATACTTATCATGTTAGAAGCATTATCTGAAACCGTAACAAAAATAGTTGTATTATATTTTTCTTTTGCCGTTAGCACAGCTTTATTCACTATCTTGGTCAACTCCAAGGCTGTTTCGTTTTCTTGAGTAAAATCATATGATTCAATGAAATGCTGCTTGCCATCATCAGCATTGTGAACGGTTACAACAACTTTTTTTTTATTTGACGAAGAATTTTTCCAACCATCGATCAACATACAGCTGTCCTTTTCACTCAATTGTTCCTTTCTCTCCTCTAACATCTGCTCATGCAACTTATCTAACAATGTTGAGGATATATATTGTCGACATGGAACTTTATAATCTGGATTTAAAGCATGTACGAAATTTCTAAAATGTACAGACTTAATAGTATTGAATGATATATTGCATCCAAAGAAAAATTCGCCCAATGCTTCATCTATTTTGGCATTTTCTTTTTTTCTTCCTCCCTTTTTTTAGACAGATCCTGAAACGTAAACATTATTAAATTAATTTTGTACCTAAAACAGTAAGTACTATTATAAGTTTATCTCGCTTTAACTTTAAATGCTGAATATCATTAATGCC
Source organism: Gastracanthus pulcherrimus (assembly GCA_949152435.1). Classification (NCBI taxonomy): domain Eukaryota; kingdom Metazoa; phylum Arthropoda; class Insecta; order Hymenoptera; family Pteromalidae; genus Gastracanthus; species Gastracanthus pulcherrimus. The sequence continues at coordinate 101,696,468 of OX424575.1, read as the reverse complement.
ATAACAGTTAGGCCAATTGAAAAATAACTAATAGAGTATTTTTCTTAAAAGATTTTTTTTACATATAAACAGAACAAAAGTTATTGATATCAAAAGTTAATGTGAAATGAAATGAACTTGAAGTCTAGGTATAGCAAGCGCTCTATTCACAATTACATAATCGTACTTAAATGTTTATATTATTGTACATTATTTCACTTGTAATCACGGATATAACAATTACTAAATAAATATTTCAAGAAAATACTTACGTCATTTATTGCTGAATTAGGATTTGAGTTTCTATTGGCAGGATTCATCTTTTTATCATTAAATAACTAAATTATGTACAATATTATAAATCCCATCTGCACCGATCATAAAAATTCAACAAATAATTTCTGCAAATAATATTAATATAATTTTAACTTTATTTATGACTTAAATAATAATTGCACTGAATATTTATTTACAATGAATCTAGAAATGAAAACAAATTATACTAACCTTACTTTTTATATTATGGGAATAAATTATGATTTTCACAGGTTAATTGAAATTGGTTCAATATTAATATGAATTATTTACACTTAGGATACTAATTATTGACCTTGCTGCAAATGAAACGGTCAATAAAATTTTCTTTCTAGTAGTTCTTGCAGTACAAAAAAATTGTTTTTAATTAGATGTATGATACTTACTTTCTTACTTTCAATGCGTATGATACATGTATCTTACGCTGTCATGTATGAAACCTCTCATCGGCGTAGAATATACAACCCTGCCTGTGCCTGGTGACCTAACCTAACTTTTGCTCTGTAATGTTTTTAAGCCGTGGTGAAAGTAGTAAAGTTTGTTATTAAATTTATTTATGTAAAAGTGAGTAAAAGTGTATGAAACTCTATATCAGTAATCTACTGATATCGCAAGGAACACTCATGTGAAGTTTTTAACTCCTATAAGTATTTGTGGGAACTAAAAACTTGAAGTGGATTGGACACTGTCTCACACTCATATTAGATGAGTGATATTTTTTTACACTTTCCCACCTATATTAGTTTTGACTTAATGTTGTTGGACCTGTTGCTTTGTGGTAAAATTTTTGAATAATTTCTTTCAGAATATGGGGCTATCAACCTTGGGACTTGGTTAATAGTGGGACGACGACCTGTCAAATCAACAATTTTTGTCTAATAAAGCATCTTTGGGTCTGCACTTGGATCAGGTAATAATTATTTATTTGTTTGTCCTAATGCACAAACCCTCAAATTATTTTTACTTCTATATAACCTTTATTAATATTCGAAAAATGAGACAAAGTAATAAAACGGGGCAACATATGTTGTTCTTATTCGTCAAGAAGTAAAAAGAAAAGAAAATATCCCTTTCCCCAAGTCTATATGATTCAAATATATGTATTCATTTAATTTTGTATTTTTCAGATTATGCACATAATGTTGGGGACTAAAGGCAACACGAAGCTGAGTTCTGCCTACAGTTTATGCAAGTAGATGTTTCTCAAAATTCCAATTCAATAAAAATGGGACATTTGAGCTTAATAAAATGGAATTCAACAATCCTTTAATTTTGATTGTCGGTGTTTGGATTTTATAAAGAGGACCTGGTATTAGGTCGGTGCTTACATCCATCAAGACTGTTGACACCCTATCTGCTGTTCGCTGTTTATGAAAAGTGTCTATGGGAATGACAATTTTAGCGTTAAAATACAGTGCAACTTTTTAATTATTACTGCAATATTTTCGAAAGTTTTTTTCTATTATTGTTTTTATATATAATGTCGGCAACTTGTTACCAAATTAAAAGTTAATAGTGAATATTAACATAAGTATTCGGCTAATTTAATTTTTAACAAAATTGTTTAATTAAATTATTAAAAGGTCTATTAAACAAACCGAAATTGAATCAATTTTATATGTTAAAAGTGACAAACCAGTGACAAAATTTACCGTGATATTAAAACCAAATTAAAAATCATTCTGTGATGTTAATTTTTCCTACTAATAAATGCGTAACAACAATGTCATCAACTTCTAGTTTAGTCACCCAACCTAATAGTGTCTAATAAGGATTAGTAAAGTATTATATGCATGTAAAAGAGAATTTAATTATTAACTTGGTCCCAGTAAGACCACATAAATTTTAACGACCAAGGACAAATTAATAATATACATGTGGGATTTAAAATTGAAAACAAAGGGGAATATAAATTGATATTGTTGCCATAATACGTTAGGGTGCAGATATATAGTTGACACGATGAGTCGCACAGTCCCTTATTCGCAGATTGAAGGCTGATATAAAGGATGGTTCAAAGGACAAATGTTTTAGTTTAGGATGTAGGATTGATGAGAGGGCGTAAAGTAAAAGACTACTTGTGGCGTTAACTGAGTTTGTATATTGTATAAACTTATTGTGTCTTATAAAGGAGCTATTGTAGAGCTCTTGCCACAACGCTACCCACTGAGAGTTGGAGCATTGACGGACAAGTGTGTCGCGAATGATCACATGATGACGCACAGGTCAAGGGCGTATAATACATCATTTTAAACAATTAAAATGTTGAAAAACCGCGATTTTTATGATTTTTTAGACATTTTCAAAACATATCATAATTCATGCATTTTGTAGTGTTTTGTAATTTTTATTGCGGAAAAAGCCTAATTTTTTAATCAATTTGTTACTTGAAACAGAGACAACTTATTAACTGTTAATCAAAAGATATCATAAACCATGCATTTTGAAGTGCTTTCTAATTTTTATTACGATAAAACCTCATTTATTAATTAATTTATTCATTAAATCGGCAAAAAACCGCGATTTTTATGATTTTTTAGCCAATTTCGGCCTTCTAACTGTTCCTGGACATAATAAATAATGTATTCACTTTTTATTAAAAGATACCATAATCAATCCTTATTGTAGTGCTTCGAAATTTTTATTGAGAACTAAACTCAATTTTGCGCGCTACGCGCGCGTATATATCTGTTTCTTTTTTTATTTAAGTGAGTAATGTATTAAATAGTAAATCGGACGCACCCAAAGTAAATTAAATAGACCGTTTTTCCTCTGGTGACGTATTTCGTATACATTTCGAAAGTCGTCACTAAGAGTAGTTTTTGGTCATTTGGTCGTCTGTAAAGAATTTTAATCATATTATTTTATAAAAAGGCAAATAAAATTAATCTTGCAGCTACTATTAAAAATTTATAAATTAATTGGTTTAAAATTTCGATTTTTAAAAAAAAATATTTAATAATTTTGTTTTTAATTATTTAAATTACGGAAATATTTATTGCAGTTTGAGCAAACATGTGGCAAATGTTGTATAAGTAATTCACGTATCGCTTCTCGCGACTATTGGTAATAGCGCGCTATAATTCAAAATTAATAACGAATAAAAATAAGCAACATAAAATTATTTAATTTGTTTAAAATTTTTTTAATATAACTTTTGTATTATATGCACATAATTGGACGTACTATCTAATTTGGTATAGGAATGCAACCAAAGTTAAGTCGAAATCAATAGGTTTTGTTATTTAATAATATTTTACTGATAAACATTATAAATCTTACATATATTCGTAAAGTGAACTATACTCTAAAATCCACGAGGAAACAATGTTTTCAAAAGCAGTAAGCAACAATTTTTCGTAATGTCGATATTTTTAGATCAAATATTAAACTTTCTAATTTTATTTATATAAATGAAGTAATATAAATACAAAATAATATTGATAAAAAATTAAATAAAATCGACGTTAAAAAACCAAAGGTGAATATTACTATAAAATAGAATAATAATTATGATTTAAAAAATGTATTTATATAAAAAAGAGCCGCGGTGACTCAGTTTTTCGGCAGCACTGTGCTGAATTCAATTCAGTTTAATGTGCTTTTTTCCCATCGCGGTTCTGGTGAAATCTGTTAGTTCTCGTCGCGAACTAGTGAAATTTGTTGGTCTTCGTCGCAAACGGGTAAAATCTGTTACTTTTCGTCGCGAACTGGCCAATTCGGATAGTCGCGAGCGCTGAATCGCGTTAGTCTTCGTATTAAAACGAATTCTGCTATTCTTACTACGAGACGTCGATAATTATTTTGTTAGCAGCTGCAACGCTGTCCACTAGATATTTAGTTAGATTATTTTAACGGTCTTATTATATCATTTAGTGATTTAAGTTCTATATCCCTTATTTTCTACTTGTTCTATTGTACCCAAAATTAAATGTCATTTTACCCCTTTTGAGATGTTTTATGTTTTGCATCATAGCTTTGCCTAAAGATAATGTAATCAAATTTTAATAAAAACAAATTAATGTGAACAGGTTACCTATAACAATAAACTTATTCAACTCTTATTATAAAAAATTTTGGCAATACAATCGGTTGGAGATTTTAAAAAAGAAGTTTTATAAATCATAATACGTTTTCTCTTCAATCTACAATTATTGCACAATTATACAAACGGTCTATTACTACACTCTACAATACAGTACTAACTACAATAAAATTATACTAAAATTATATCATGCAAATATATACCCATCATTTTTTCAAAAAGAATCAGGGTTATCAATTTGACCCGCATGGTTTTTATGTCTGTTCGTGCCCAACTCCTCAACGGATGCATCGATTTCGATAATTCTATTTTATCTGATAGAGCATGTTTTTTTTTACTGGTGGTCCCATAAAAATTTCGATTCGGTACTGGGTCAATAACACCGGTACTGGCTAATTAAACAGTTTCTGACATCAACGTTTCCATTATTGTTTCGTAAATTTTGATGCATAACTTATTTCCAGATGTACCATTTAACAGATGATTTCGAGGGAGGGAGTATTTATTATATTTTATAAAGCGACTCCTTATCGTACTCGCGGTACGACATGCTGAGCTCCAGGACTCTGCCCCAGGAGCATAAGCTGCGTCGCGCGCGCATTGGCGCCGAGACTCACTCTCGCGCCTATAGCAACTGCCCCTACTTATCGGTTAAATGCGAGCTCAACTCGCTTTCTAACCTTTGCTTCTTGTAGTGGCGATGTGACGGCTGCTCGATCTCGGTTTTCTCCTACGCAGTTAGGGGGTAAACGGGAAGGAAAAGGATGTGCTCTACGACTCACTGCACAAGGGTACTAAATAAAGCGTATATTATGACTATCAAAAGTTACATGAAAAGCAGGGGCGTGATTCCCCCGATATGCGCGCTTGCTTAGGTATCACGCTGATACGCGCGCCAGAGAACGACGTCCCGGCTCACGATGCCGGGGTTTTGCTTCAGCGCCGCCGCTCTGATGCCGTTATAAAGATATTAAGGCTTTGTGCAAGGTGCACGATTGCTTCGGAAGTCGCTGAAGCATCTCGCTCTCTCTGTCTCTCTCTCTCTCACTCTCTCACTGACGGCGGGCGTATTGTGCGCGCGCGGTAGAGAAGTCGTCATGGCCTCGACGGCGTCGTGGAAAGCCAGGTGCCCCTGGCTGTTGGCTAGCGGACGTCCCTCCTCTCAATAAGGGCACACAGTTCGCCTAACCTCGAAATGGCTCGCGAGACGCACAGCGCAACAGCCCCGTTGAATCTGCCGATTTCCGCCTGGCTCTACGCGCTCGCTCGCACGTCCCATCCAAGTTCCCCCACCTCCTTCCCCTTTGCTTAGCTCGACGGGCCAAACTATGCCGCGGCGTCGCGGACGGGTTCTTTCGCGTAATCGTAATTACGAACACTCCCGGTGGTGCGTTCGTTATAACCAATTTCGATAATTTTATTTTTTTATCTGTTAGAGTATGTTCTACTGGTGGTCTTATACAAATTTTAAGTCGGTATTGTGCTAGTACTGCCAGTACTGACGAAATAAAAATGTATTGTCATACATTGTTTTGGGCCAAATATATGTGTACATTCGAAGGGAAAATATCTGGTTAAATGAGCTTGAATTTTTTTTAAATACTACAATTTTATCGGATTTCATTAAATAGAACGCAAGATTCCGCTAACCTCATTGGAGGATTTCGAAAAATTTCCAACGCATTCGACCAGATACTTTCCACATTCAGTGTACATTAGCTTGGTTCAAGTTTCCCAAAACTTTTCAAATATCTAAAGTAAGCCTCTAAAAAGTTGGTATATGTCAAAAACATAAGTTTCCTGTAAGCTGGGTGCTTAAAGTTAACATTTAATAGTGGCTACCACGAATTTCTGTAAAATGGCGAATAAAATAACTAAAAATTAATTATTCACGCTAAAATAGTTTTGGCAATTGATTATACTAGTAGAATTAAAAATCAGTTGCGTGGGGCCTGCGGTGGCTCAGTCAGTAGAGTGTCGGATTCCCACGCCGGTGACCCGGGTTCGATTCCTAGTCTCTTCCGGTTGATACAAGCACCTCTGTAAAAATTACATGTGCTTTGTTTACAAACACACCGCAGACCCCCGTCGTCGATTAACACCATATAGGAGCACAAATATGGCGACGTTGATTAAAAAAAAAAAAAAAATCACTTGCGTCCTAACCAGCAAAATTAATTTTTCTGCGAGATGACAGTCGTATAAGACCAAATGTTGACTATTTTTGGACATTTTTAATAACCTCAATCTTTAATGATTGTTCAAATACCAAAATTATTTTGAATCTTTCTTCCAAATACTATCCACAGAAAAATTGGTACACCATAGGATATCAAAATATGGAAGTTATAGCAGTCCCTGTAATGCATCGCTTTACTAACATTTTAAATGGGATCTGTTAAAGTTTGATGTATTTTACTTTGGGTAATATACATCATAGGTATTTGTACAAAATTTTTCGTGAAAGCTGTCATGAAAACCTTTAATCTACATTGTCGCAACACTTCTAAGGACATTCTGATCAGAAATTATGATCAATTGAAATTTATAAAAAAATTAGGTGGTAAATGAGAGATTGCAAAATATTGAGTTCGGTTCGCATTTGCAGTCTCCTATTTACCACCTAATTTTTTCTATAAATTTCAATTTCGATTTTCACCACAGTAGTAACAGAAGGTTAAGTACTACTCTAGTTGTTCCCATCATGCATTGCTTCACTCGGCGCGCTTAATTCAAATATAAAGAGAGCGTCCTCTATACATTCCTCTCGGATATCGTATGTATCATTCAGCTCGTCCTAGGCCGCTCATGTAGGTAGACCCATACATGCGTGCGACTGCGCGCGGCATCAGTAATAAAGATGTACCCGGTCCCCCTCTCCCGCAGCGCGCACTTGCTTCTCTTCGCTTCACTCTACTAGCCTCGCGCGCAACAGCTGCGTTACGGCCTCATGGACACCGCGTCTTTTTATCGCCCGACTCGATCACGACTTCTCGGTTACGACGCGCTGTCATATCCTCGCGCTGTGATCGTGTTAGTGTGTGTGTGTGTAGTGGCCGTCTGCTGGAGTGACTGCTGACCGACGTGTACTCGGCCGCCTATATATTCTACGCTCTCTTTTTCTCTCTTTCGTGCGTTTGCTGCTGCTAAAACAAAAAAAGAAAGAAGAGTTCGCGCACATATAGCGTCTCCGTCTGCTGGGCCTCCTGGTGCTGCTCAGCTTTGGTTGCGCTTCTCTCTCTTCAAGCTGAGTTGGCTACTACTGTTGGAAAGTGTGTGTGTGTAGTGTGCCTGCTGCGTGCGTGTCGCGTCAACTCTCCCCCGTGAAACATAAACATAATGTTCATGATTAATAATAATAACAAATACTAGTTAATAGCGTGCGTTCGGTATCGTGGTACGTGCGTGACTCCGCTACGAATTTCTCTCATTTAATTAATTTAAATAAATTATTATATCCTATCCTAGACCCTACCTCACCTAACCTAACTTAACCTAACCTACTATTGCTAATCCTATCTCTCTCTTTTTATTTCAGCATATGACTCTTTTCAGCACATGTTTATTTCCAGGATAAAAAGACTATCTTGTGACATTTTACATGTCACGAGTGAAAAACACGAAAATCCATTAAAGGGCTAGACTAGTTTCTAGTACTGAAAATGGGGTTGATTTTCTGGGATTTTCAAGAGAAAACTATACGACCAAATGTTATGGGATTTTTCGAACTGTATTTAGCATCATTTAATGTAGTTCTACAAATTTTTTTACGTTGAAATATGGAGTTATAGCCGACATATAAGCCATTTCTGGCAGGTACATAAAAAAGTATCAAAACGGCTGCAGTTGTAAGTAACGTCAGCGTGCCTGAAATAAAAAGAAGCGTTAAACTAGATAAAATTATGCATACCATGAACTAGGATTTTTGAAAAACATTGAAAATTGACAAAATGGCGGCATTTTAAAAAACAGTTTCAAATATTGCAAAAAAAAACGTCAATTTTTTGCATGGCAAATTTGCATTTTTTAACGGATCAAAAAGATCCTAAGAAAGGTTCATGGTATGTAAATACATGTGTTGAGTATACCCTAAAAGTTTCGAATCGATTCATCGATATGTTCGCGAGTTAGAGCTGCAGTCATTTTGAAAAATGCAGTTTCGAGAAAGATGCGTTTAAAGTTTTAACCACTCATATTTCAGCTTCCGCACGAGGGTCGACTACCTAGCTGCCGAGCGGCTTCGTTTCAGCAGCCTGCCATTTCGATAATGATTCAGATCCGACTCTAATATTTTGGGGTATTAGTCTTTAAATGTTAAACTATCGAAAAATGCAAAAAATCGATTTTTTAAAAGTGAGAAACTCGTCTAGCTTCTTAAATTTCAAGATGTCTCGTTTTTGACTATTTTTTCGTATTTATTCACTATCTTTGATTATTCATACCTTTGATATTATTAATCTCTTTTAATGCGGGACGTCTACAATTAAAGCTTTTTTCTCCACTTTACATTCTATTACGTGAACAAGTTTTTTGCGTGCTTAGAAGTCAAATGATTGTCATATGAATGGTAACCATTTTTACTCCAGAATTCCCATGTTATATTCCCATAAGAAAAATCGAGTTGCGGCTGCGTACCTCGTCATGGCAGCAAAGCAAATCCCCACCCAGGAATGGGCGAGATAAGCCCAGGGCGGACCGTCCTGTCGCGACACGAGGGAGGAATAAGAAAAGGTTCTACCCGAAGCTACCTTTGAAGTGCTTCGGATTCGGAGAATTAGGGTACATGAAGAAATATTGCCCCAAATGCTGGGAAAACGAAGTGGGGAGTGGCCACTAAGGACCGCGGCCATTCCTGAAGTAAATACGGTCCCCACAGTATCTCTCCCCATTGACGTCAAAGCATCGACGGGGAAAACGGACGCTCATGGATGCCCAGATGACCCCTCACCTGAAGGTGAGGTCGGGTTAGTCAGGCAATTCAGTTCCACCCCCTCAGAAGGAGAGGAAATCACACAGCCACAGAGGCCGACGAATCATTCAGAAGGATTACGGTATCTGCAGTGCTTGCCCCCACCGTCACTGAAGTGTCAAGGGAAGTGGGTGTCCAGCCACGTCCTGACGAGCCCTCTCCCGAAGGCGAAGCCGACCGGAATAGGCAACAGAATTCGACTCTCTCAGAAGAGAGAGGAGAGACCGAACAGCCACGGAGATCGACGTATTGTTCAGAAGGACGTACGACTTTATCCATGCCACACCCAGTCGAAGCTGAAGCAACGACAAGGGGAACGAATACATTTCTGCAAACTGGCACGTCCTCCCACGAAGGGAAGGACAACTTGATAGCGGTCATCTCATAGCGACTGGTCGAGCCCAGTGGGAGCGGTGAAGAAGCAGAGCAGCATCGATAGGTTCGGCGTTGATCACTTAAAGGTCAACGCGCAAACGAAACCGGAAGCGTATCCCTTGCCATATGTGCAGGATTTGCTGCAGAAGTTGAGAAGAGCGGCTGAAAAGAGAAGGAATGGAGGCCGTCATCGCCACGGTGCACGCGGTTGCGCTTGGCGGTCACCGAGCGTGATCACGCATCTCACAATGTCGTTGGAGCCCCAGCTCAGACGACCCTGCCTAAAAGATTCCATTGGGAATGGAGTATTTTCCCATACAAATTCCCAATTAAAACCGATTAATTTTATATTAAATATTTATCGCCACATGATATATTCATGCAAAAATGGTTATTTTTGCAAAAGTTTATGCGTTCTCTAGATATCATTCGTTGTTCTTCTATGAGCAACTTTTTTCATATTTTTAACTTATTTTTAATAATTAATAATGTTTTTTACAATGTACGTTTAACGGGTTTAACTTTTACATTTAATGGGACATTATCCTATTGAAAAAATAATCAAACCCATTCAACATATATTGTAAAAAGTGCTATTAATTATTAAAAATAAGTTAAAAATAATAAAAGAGTCGTTCATATAAAAACAACGAATGATATCTAGAGAACACATAATCCTTTGCAAAAATAATCTTTTTCACCAGAATATATCACGTCGCAATAAATATTTAACATAAAATGAATCGGTTTTAATCAGGAATTTGTATCGGAAAGTACCCGATTCCCAATAGAATCCTCTGAGCAGGGGAGGAGTGAAGGAAGACGCCCAAACGGACCCCGAATTCCCCGGGACCTGGGAAAGTCCGGTTGTGCGGCATCTGCGGCAAATAAGGGGTGCACCATCACTCCAGGTATCCTAATGCGGGAATCCACACCTCTCATGCCCGATTCGGTGTTTAAAAAAAAATTTCTAACCTCAAAAAAACTGTCTAAAGTGAGGCATCTCGTCAAAAATTTCCATTTTTTTGTCAAAAGTGATAAAAAAAATTATAATTCCTCAATAATTTTGACCAAATTACTCATTAACAGTATTTTAGGGGTCGCTGAACAAGAATCCGATGTCAGATTTCAAATTCAAGATGGCGGATCCAAGATGGCCGATAGTATTTTTTAATGTTGACCGATTTCTATTAAATTCTGCAAGTTGGGGTTTTTGGGATCACTGATTACGATTCCGAATTCGAATTTCGGATAAAGGGCCACAAAAATTTGTGGAAAATAGATCAACTATCCTAAAAAGGAGTGTTGAATATAAACCACCAATTTTCAAGTAAGGTACTGGGAAATGAGATCCACAGGGCGAACCAAAATTAGTAAATGTAGAGATCTAAGAATAATCTTCCAAGAATTTATCAATAATTAAAAAGTTATTTTGAATTTCTTAAATCTAACCTCAGTTTTGTGTTAAGTGAATATAAATATTTTTTGACCATAAATATATTTTAATACCAAATTTTGGATAAATCAATCGACGATAAATAAGTAATGTCCGCCATCTTGGATCCGCCATCTTGAATTTGAAAACTGAACTCAAATTCGTTATCAGAGACATCAAAAAGTTCCGTTTACGAAATTTTGTAGAAATCAGCAAATAATAAGAAAATATCTGCACGCCATTTTGGTTCAGCAATCTGGAATTTGAAATTAAGGTCCGCCATTTTGGATCAGACATTTTGAATTTGAAATTCGAATTCGGAATCGTAATCAGTGATCCCAAAAACCCCAACATACAGAATTTAGTAGAAATCGGTCAACATTAAAAAATACTATCCGCCATCTTGCCCCTGAAATACTGTTAATGAGTAATTTGCTCAAAATTATTCAGGAATTATAATTTTTTCGATTATTTTTGACAAAAAAATGGAAATCTTTTGCGAGATACCTCACTTTAGACAGTTTTTTTGAGGTTAGAAATTTTTTTTTTAAACACCTAACGGCATTAAAAACTAAACTTCTTGACAAATGTTTTCGTGTGCTAAAAAAATTTTTTCCCCTAAATTGAAATGGACAGGGGGGTGGCTGTTTTGAAAAAGAATTTTCCATTATATATATATATATATAAAATTCATTTTAGGGCGTGAGTGCGAGTAGGATTTGGTAAAGGAAAAATAAATAAATTTGTAGACAATAATTTTACATGAAACAATATTTAAAGTTTAGACAAATAGTAGTATTCCACCTTTATTATTTTATTTATTGATACAGGCTATCCAAATATTTAGATAAATTGATATTTGGATAGCAAAAAATAGTTTTTCTCAAATATATATTTATTTATATGTAGTATTGCTTGTTTCAATTATTTGTAATATTCATATATTTCTCATGATATAAGCAATGAATTTAGTTAACTATATAATCAATTACTGCACATAGCTATAGGTGAAGTCACATTAACCTTTAACACTTTCAATTATTTTGACTGGTGTAAAGAGAGTGAAACGTGCAGGCAATCAATCGCCTGACCCAGAAATAAACAAAAAAGAAAATATAAATTTATTATAAACAATATATAACAAAGCCTTAATTCCACCGTCCGAAAAAGAATAAACTGAGAGTTTTTTAGTAGAACTGCTAAAGATGAACAGCGTCGTCTAATGTCATCCTGTAGTGGAGTACTTTGCGCCGCTTCGATTGGCAAATTCTTCTGCCTTGTGTCCTCGTCAATCGACGAGGGGGCGGTGTGTCACGGCGTTACTTGAATTGGCAGCGTCTTCTGCCTTGTGCACTCGTTAATCGGCGAGGACGTGATATATCACGGTGTCACTTGGAATGGCAGCTGCTTCTGCCTTGTTCCCTCGTTAGTCGATGAAGACGCGATATGTCATGGTGTCTATCAAAAAATTGTTCCCGTGGCCTTGTAACGTACGTAGTATATGAATTAAAGGTATTCCCCGGCGAGCAAGGGCACTCATCACCTCGCTTTCTCGGCAGCTCATCTTCGGCGGCTCGAGTGTTCGTTGCGCGCCGCAACCAATTTGCATGTAACACCTGTTGTATGCGCGCCGCTCCTTCCAAGAAGCAGCCTCATTGACGGCCGTTCCTTAACTCCATCCTTGTTCATCGTATTTTTCTATAAGGATTTATGTAATCATCATTCACCTCAAAGAAATTTCATTTTATCAATATATTGCAAAAATTGAGTTGGTTCTCTACGTGGCTTTAGTTAAATAAATATTTTATTATTTGTTTATGAATATTACAAGGAAAGGCATTAAATTTGTCTGCCGCAGGCTTCCCCCATATGCTCGCGATATCCCGATTACGCAATCATCACCGGTGATTTTGATTGTGTTAATTATGACATAGAGATACGTAATTGTAGAAAGTAAATTTATGATTTGGATACTTTAATTTATATAGATCCCAAATATTCATTTTTCTCATAGTGACAAAATGTAGTTTCTTTATAATATCTGTTGAAAAATTCTATGTAGGGGAGAACAAGGTAATGCCGGTCAGTGGCTAATTCCGATCACCCATATTTTCAATAATCTAAACATTTTTAGGTAATAATTCGAATAGTATACCAAATGCAACATAAAATGCAATTAATCTAATGTCCAAACAACCTTCTATTCAGTTTTATTAAGGAATTATATACAATCAAAGTTTAGGCCTACATTTCTTCTACGAAAGGTGCTCTATAAAATAAGCTTTTATGCATATTATTTACTTTACGCAGTTATTTTTTGCTACTTTATTAATTTGAACAATCTAAGAATACGAAGTAGTGAAGAAAAAAGAGTATAAACCTATTGCTTGTTGGTCATTTCAATTTAAGGGGTCACTCTACGATCTCATCAATAATTTTCAATAATTTTTTTTTCATAGAAAAAAAATGGCGGACATTTGAAATTTTCGACCTTTTTTTGCAATTGCCATTTTGTTATTTTTCATCAAATTTTGTTTATTGAGCTACCGGTTATAGCGAAAAGCTTATTTTTCAATAACCCGTCCACTTTTTTACTTTCAGGCTCTTCAAAGTGGAGATATCACGTCAACCAGATTGTAGTAGGGTCAACTTCAGGCAGCCGGACCAGCCAGATTTTACATACAAAACAAAAATAAAAAATATATTTTATAAGTGTGAAACCTCTTCTTTTATGTGTAAAAAGTTTTTTTCTATGAAAAAAAAATTATTGAAAATTATTGCTGAGATCGTAGAGTGACCCCTTGAATAACTAAGCAGAATTGGGGTAATTACGGTTACAATGTTAATTATACGACGCTCCTGAAAGTGAGGCTAAGAAAACGTTGCGCTGCGCTCTCAGGTAGGTCCACTTTGCTGAAGTGTTTTTGATTGAACAGTGGTTATGTTATTACATATTTTACTGTGTAAGTGCGAATAATAATACGATGGATCATATGAAAGTTCATATAATTGATTTAAATAAATATTGAACCTACAAAAGTAACTTTTTAATAGTGACCGGAATTGTACCAAGGCTGACCGGTATTACCCTTTGATGTGGGGTAAATCCGGTCTAAATGCTTTTTTTTATTTCGACTAATAGCTTCGATATCTTATCATTTTATATTAAACCAACAAGAATATTTATAGTCAATGGTTTGAACTAACATAATAATTATTTATAGTTAAAAAAACAATTTGAAAGTAGAAATAACTAGCACGTTTGCTTAGGTGACCGGCAATACCCCGTACTCCCCTAAAAACGTGGCTGTGGTCACGTGACCTGATAGTCAACCTGAATTTATATACTACAATTACGCGCGTCCGGGCGAAACCGATTCGTACTCAAAGTGGCAGGATTATTTCGGAAATAATTATCTTCATTTGTCGATACTTCTACGGGCGTATCAATATGTTTTACATTACGATATCCTTCCCACGAAACAAAACTCTCATTACATACAAAAATGAAAATTATCTCGCATCATGTTACGTCGTAACATTTTTCAATGCAAATCTTGCATTACATGTAATATTTTACTTCTGCGCCTGCGCGCGCAGCGAGCGTGTGAGTGCGTGTGTGGTTGCGTGTATGTGTGCGACGGGCGCTAGAGCCCATAAAATCTAGAGCGGTGCTGCCACCGTAATCGTTGAGCAACGCTCTCCCGCCTTCACGGCTTTGACGCGGCTTGTCAGTCAGTCGTCGATTAACCATAACAGCGTGCGGAGCTCCCTCGCATTATTCCGTTTAACGAACGGCGTACATTCTTTGTACTAATCACTCAATCATTCTTCCGTTTAACGAACGGCGTACATACTCTGTACTTATCGAAACATCTTATCGTGCTTGTTTGTGCTTAATTATTAACGTTAATTTAGTGTGAAATAATCGCATGGTGTGTGTGTTATTACGAACGCGAGTCTGCATGTGTTGCACGTGGCCACTGTTCTCTGCGGCGTCACATCGCGAATCCTTCGAGCGAAACCAGTAAATTCAGTTCCAGTGTATGTGTATTTAATAAATAAGGGTTTTTATGCCGAATGGCTTTTCCCTCTAAGTGTAGTGTTTAATTTATTCAACCACGCCATCTCTAATTTCAATCAATATAAAAACGGTGCATAATAACATTTAAAATCATTTCGTTAGAGAAAATTCAGATTAACAAGGCTCTTGTGCCACCCACAAGAAGCCAAGACTTTTCACATCATTCTGGAAAAGCCCTGCTGTGGACACCTCGATTGGCACGCCCCCTATGCTTGCGGCGTATCCCGCGAGCTCCAGTACCTCCTGAGGGCGCGCGGGCTTTCATTCAAATTTGAAAGTATTATTGAAACGTTAGTTAATATTTTTCATAATTTAATATTAATTATAAAAATATGCTCAAAATAAATATTTTATATATATAATACTGCAAAAGAATATACAAAAATTCATACTACGGATTAATGAAATGGGAGACCCATTGCAATGATTGTTTTAGCCATTTGCGGCCTTCAAGCAGTTCTCAGACATTTGATAGGTCTCCAAAATGAATAATTCATTTACATTTTATCAAAAAATACCATAATCAATCCATATTGAAGTGATTTCTAATTTTTATTAAGAAAAAACCTATTTTTTCAATTATTATTCATTTAACAGGCGAAAACTCGCGATTCTTATGATTGCTTTAGCCATTTTCGACCTTCGAGCAGTACTCAGACATTCGATAGGTCTCCACAACGAACAAATTATTAACTTTCAATGAAAACATATCACAATTAATGCATTTTGAAGGGTTTTATAATTTTCATACGGTAAACCACACTTATTAATTATTTTATTTATTGAAACGGCGACAAACCGAGATTTTTATGATTTTTTGACTGGGTTTCTGGCTCACCTCCCCACCCGATAGCGGGGGCGCCACCAGGCACTAACCCGCCTCCTTTGAGATCCAGCCGGGGGGGGGGGGGGCATCAGACCGAGCCCGCACTACCCGGCCACGAGCCCGCACAGCGGACTCGGAACTGCATGAAGCCCAAACACTCGCCCCGAGAGGCCACCAGGTGTCCGGACCTGCACGCGCGAGCATGCAGCGCCACCACGCGGCCGAGCAGTAGGCACCGGCGCGTCTTTCCCACAAGAGGTTTGTGTGTGTGTGTGTGTGTGTGTGTGTGTGTGTGTCTGTGTCTGTGTATGCATATATGTACGTATGTGCGTGTGTGTGGGGGGGGGGGGGAATCCACGTCACCGACCTATAACTGCAATTATCTGATGTCGGTAAGGTTATGGGAGCTACAAGATGGTGCGAGCGTTGACACCTGCGTGGGCCTGCGTAGACTTGCTAAGAGAGAGAGAGAGAGAGAAAGAGATAGAGAGTGAGAGAGAGAGTGAGAGAGAAAGAGAGAGAGAGAGAGAGAGAGAGACAAAGAATGTGTGCGCGTGTGCGTACGTGTGTGAATCCACCTCACCATAGCAGTATATCTATATATATCATAAATGCGTAGTGCCGTCGGTTAGTTTATGTAGCTGCAAGATGGCGCGTGCACTAACACGTGCGTGAACCTTTCTGGACTTGCACGGCTGAGAGAGCGTCAGGCTACTCCCTCCATGAGCAGAGTCAGGCCACTCCTGCCGCCGCATGTCTCCCACTCCTTCGATAAGAGAGAGATTAAGCGAGGCTCTTGAGAAACCAGTCGAACAAGCTGCAGAGACGAGGACTAGTGTAGTGTTGTGAAGATCTCGCTGATGGAAAATTTCAGTCGATCGCCTAGGGTATATGTATAGACCTGAAAGAATAATATTGTACATTATTTATACTTACCTTTAAAGAGGAAGGGTGAATGCCCCGGCCATCGCCTCCCCTGCGAGGTTCATCGATTAGCATAACCTCTCCATAGGCTTCCTCTTTATGGTTTCTTTATAGGAGACCCCCCAGTGAACGCGCTTGACAAATTTTCTTCAGATAAAAAGTGTGAGGTATTGACCGCGATTTAAACCAGGGTCGCCAGCGTGCAAGTCTGAGCCCTAGTCCATTGAACCACTGTGGCTCTGTCTTTCTCTATGCGTGAACGTGGATATATGCACGCGTATTTGTGCGTGTGATTGTTTACATAAGAGGAATCCTAACCTCAAAACTTTTTTTGATGGTCAAGAAACTCGACGATAACCAAACAATCTACCTTACCGACCATTTGTTAATAGAGAATCTATTAAAATTATTGACACCTACAGAGGGCACATTGGAGCGAAATTAACAAGTACATCAGTATATGTACCCTGCATCACGAAATTCCTTGACCATAAAGTTAATCTTGTCATTACGAATCTTACATGGATTTTTAGCCATAATTACTCGGAGACAATCGATTAACTCATTAGGCTCATCCCAATCATCAATTCCGTATTTTCGATCTCTTTTCCATGTCCAATTCTTGTATGAATCATCGATATATGATTGACCTTGGAATCTAGAACCAAAATTCGATTGTAAGATTGGTGAACTAGTAGCAATCATATGATTATTATCATAAGTGGATGGAATAGATTCATCTGCAGTGTCTCGTGGAGAACTGCTAGTCAGAGACTCTTCGTTAGCCAGAGATCCTTCATCCTCCTATTACTCTCATCGAAAGTCTTGCCATTTTTATTAAAATTGTGAATCTTGTCTTCTGGAGTCACACGATTTATTGTTGAGTTAATAGGTGAGGGTTAATTCTGCAGCTTACGTCTTTTCACCTTGATCATATTAAGATTATGATCCTTCTGTATATCAGATATATCGTCTGACAAAACTGTAGAAGATGTATTACTATGTTGAAATCCATTTCTACTCTTGAACTGAGGAATGGGACCAGTCGTAGATTGTTTCTTCTTAAAACGATAACCATCTTGATCCGTAAAACTGACACATTGGAGCAATAAAGCATTTGAATTTATTATTTATCAAAGTACGAATCGATTCATCTGTGTGCCATCGTTTTTTATGAGCGCTCGTAGCTGCAACAATCCTACGATAGATTGCAATATCATCACAACTGATAAGATTATCATTAGGGACTTTTTTGATGAGTAATTCAAGCAACCCTTTAGTTACGAGATATCTCAAATCAATCGCTTTAACATGAGAATTTTCAAACTCAATAGATGAATTACCAACCATAAGCTCATTCTCTTTGCTTATAAACTCCATATACGTTATCGAGATGACTTTTACAATAACCATTAAGTCTCCAGATATACTAATCAATGAGAACAACAGACTTCTTATTGCTGAATGAAACATCTCTAAGACAGTTATCAATATCTTGAGTTTTATCAGACACAATTTATTTCTCTATCGGTAGACATGTTATAAAGCGGATAGATGATTGGTTTGAAAGAATCAGTTTCGACATTTGATCTACTCTGTAGAATCAAAATCTTCTTGTAGATCTTCTATGTTGTCGCTGTAACAGCTCACGGTACAGTGATGAATATATCAAATTCAAACTATCTATTTATAGCAAATCCATATGTGACCTAAAGTGCAACTCTGTAACATAAAATGCGACTCTCGTGTTGTTAACATGTTACTAACTTTAAATATATACCTTTTTAGTTACATCTGATTTTTTACTGTCTGTCAGCCGCAAAAATTGTATGGGTTTCTAACTCTTACCAACGAGGAGATTGATAATATTTAGAGAGTTATTTTATCGTTTTTTTTAATATTAACAATTTTTTAAATTTGTTGTTGGATTTCATAATTTTCTTCTAATTTTTAAACATATTTTAAGTTTTTATATTTTCTATGATTTATGTATTTTTTAATTTGAAAGTTTACTATTTTTTGTGTACTGTTGAAAAGCAATTCACACAGTAGTACTTGTCACATTCAAAGCAAAACTTTGTAGTCCTAAGATGGCAACCATCTTTTGTGCAACGTTGCCTTGATTTTGTAATGGATTTGTGAGCAGATAAATCGCCCAATTTACTGGAGTAATGTTAACTAACTTGAATGCAAAAATCTTCAGTAATGATTTCTTTAGCTTTGTTACAACACATATTCCATAGTACAGTAGCATTTGTAATTACGGTCTGGATCATCCTCATAAAAATTACCCATGTCCATTTTTTACATCTAATGCAGGGTATGACTCTATTACATCTAGAATCGTGCATGTCTACACCACCCATAAACTGATTTTATAAATATCCCAGGTGCGGAAAAGGGTATTCAACTTTTTGGTGCTCATCCTTATTGTATCTTTGCATAAGACTTAGTAGAGTAACGCCAGTAGTCGTAGATAATAGTGATACTTGTTTGGAATCCATTATAGTCAGAAAATTCATTCCACTGTTTACTTCATGAGTAGCTTCAAACTGTCCTCTAGTAGATTTTTTATGCAGATTGTGACTTTCTTTTATACTATCTTTACGAACTACCCCTATCGAGCGTAATCCAAGTTTTGCAAATGAACAACTAGATTGGGACTTGTAAAGTAGTTGTCAAAGTAAAGATGATATAAAGATAGTTTTGCTTGCGGAGTTATTAATAAAAGAGAATTAACTATTTGCAAAACAACTCTTGAACCTAGAGGTATATTTTGTAAGTTTTGATTGAATGTATTACTGTTTTTGAAGTAGTTAGATTTGAAAAATTTTTGTCAAAAATAAGTATCTATAACTATGTTTATGAACAAAATAATTAAAGACAAGTTTAAAGAAAAGGATAAGTTAATATGTATGTTCAAATTTTTTTTTTATTTTTAAAATATTTTGATTAAAAAAAATAAAAAAAAAATTGAAGAATATATCGGATAATTAACGATTTTTCAAATTTTATAACCTATTTATACCGTTAAAATTTGTTAATAATCATGACAAGTACTTTTTAACTTTGTTCTTCGCAAGTTTTCGCATCGGTAGTAAAAAATTCGTCGTCACATTTTTGAGGTTAAAAATGAGAAAGTATATCCTTTATCCGTTAGCTGGCCACTCAAACGTAATCTCTAACATGGAAAATATCGTGAAGACGGTCCACACTAAATTTAGACTGTCGAGTGTTGCGAAAGAGTGAGCTTCTTTATATGACCGA
This sequence comes from Gastracanthus pulcherrimus, assembly GCA_949152435.1. NCBI lineage: Eukaryota > Metazoa > Arthropoda > Insecta > Hymenoptera > Pteromalidae > Gastracanthus > Gastracanthus pulcherrimus. Next base: position 101,676,249 of record OX424575.1, on the reverse strand, counting down.
GGCCTCGCTGATCTGCTACAGGGAAGCGCACCACGTGTGTCTCGTAGCCTAGCGGCAAGAAGCTGATTTGTGTTTACAACGAGCTGTAGCGCGTTGTATGAGGTGCGCATGTGTGTATGAAAATTAAAAAAAACAGTATTTTGAGTCCGCCATATTGAATTTTGAAACTTAACCTAAGAAAAAAAAAAAAAAAAACATACTGAGTCTTTCAATGTTATCTTTAATTTTATTAGTTAAAACTATGAACTTCTATATAGTTTATGATAGAAATGTTGCAATGATTTGTTAAACAATTTGTTTAAACAAATAATTTGTTAGCAATAACAACTTATTGACCAACAAAAAAGTCATAAACATCATCAGGACATTAAAAAGTATAAAAAGAAACAGCTTTGGGAAGTTTTTATCATAAAATACAGTTAAAATATACAAATATCTTGAATTTTTTTAGGTTAGGAATGTGTTTTATGCAATGTTATTGTTAATTACTATATTTTTAATGGTAATTTATGAACAAAGGTCAAAATTCTGTAAAAACTTACAAATCCTAACAATAATTCAGAAAAATCAAAAAAATTGAAAAATTCTTGAAATAGAGCCACCATCTTAAGACCGCCATATTGAATTTCATAATAAAACCAATTGAACTTTAAAGTAGAGGCCTGTATGCCACCCGATCCTGAGTTACAAAAAATCGGCCCATAGTTTCAATACTTTAACTAAGATTTACGAAAAGAAAAATTTTTAAATTTGCAATTTTTTGTTAATTAATCCGTCATATTGGAAGAATACGTAAAAATTAAAAAAAAACCTTACGACGGATTTAAAAAGAGCAGGCGATTTTACATAGGAATACAAATTTTCAAATTTCTTTATCGACGTTTTACTTGTTATTCAACACGATGAAAACAATGTAAAATTTAGGGCATTCCCGGACGAAGCGGGTTAATAGTAGAATCTATTTGCAGTTCGCCTTTATCAATCCAGCTGTTGTGGGAACTGTCGAATCCTAACCATATAACGTATACTTGATTTAGACGTTTCTTGAGAACTTTCTCCACAAGGTATATATCGAGATATTTAGCTTTTAAAAGTTCTTGCTCGTAGAATACAGCAGTTATAAGTTGATTTTGATAGTCTAACATATGGTAAGTCACAGGATTCGTGGTTGCGATTCTATTCACAGTAAATATCTCAGTGGACCAATTGGGTATGTAGCCCTTTTCGAATAATTGTTTAGCTTTACTCACACGTATTTTATCAACAATCTTGAATTATGGCTTCTTCTTCTTCTTCTTCACTGATTGACTCTCGCGTGAAAATCATTTCAGAACTTGAGCCTGATTGGTAGGAGAGACTTCGTTAGGCGTCATACCAACAGTTCGATGTTTACTGTCATTATAGTTGTCCAGTGAAACAGACAAGATATTGAGCCACTTGTAGTTTCCTTGCAGACTGAACTTTATCCACATCTTGTTTTTTAGAGTACAATTGAAGCGTTCGAAAATGGATGCTTTGAGGTTGTTGTACGTACAGTAGAGATTGATCTTATAGCGTTTCGTAAGGTTCTGAAAGTTCATATTGCAGAACTCCTTACATTGGGTGGGATAGGAGGCGGGATAGCGTGCTGGAGGCGCCCCCGCGATTAGATGGGGAGGTGAACCAGAAACTATGACGGTTCTAGAGCAGGTGAACCAGAACCGACCTCATTTTATAATTAATGTATTCATTAAAACAGGGAAAACCCGCGATTTTTACGATTTGATAGCCATATTCGGTCTTGAAGCAGTTCCAACACATTCGATTGTTCTCCAAAATAAACAATTCATTCATTTTTCATTAAAAGAAACCATAATCAACCCATATTCAAGTGCTTTGTAATTATTAATAGGGAAAAACCTCATTCTTTAATTAATGTATGTATTGAAACGACGTAAAACAGCGATTTTTATGATCTGTTAATCATATGCGATCCTCAAGTAGTTCCCAGACATTCGATTGATCTTCAAAATGAACAATTCATTCACTTTTGAAAAAAGATAGTATAATCAATTCATATTTATGTGCTACGTAATTTATATTAAGAAAAACACTGATTTTCCATATTATTTATTCATTTAACAGGTGAAAACACGCAATTTCTATGTTTTTTTAGCCATATTTGGCCTTCAAGCCATTCCAAGACATTTGATTGGTCTAAAAAATGAACAATCTATTAAGTTTCAATCAAAACATATCATAATCGATGCATTTTGAACTGCTTTGTAATTGTTATAATGAAAAAACCTCATTTTTCAATTTCTTTATTCATTTAACAGGCGAAAACCCGCGTTTTTTTATGATTCTTTAGCCATTTTCGACATTCAGGCAATGTCCCAGACATTCGATAGGTCTACAAAATTAACAATTTATTAACTCTCAATTAAACCATATCACAATCAATGTATTTTGAAGTACTTTCAAATTTTTATTACGATAAACCCTCAATTTTGAATGAATTTATTCATTTAATAGGCGAAAAACCGCGATTATTATGATTTGTTTCCCACGCTCGGCCTTCTACGCCTCCCCAGACATTCGATTGGTCTCCAAAATGAATAATTCATTAACTTTTTATCAAAAGATACCATAATTAATCCATATTGAAGTGCTATGTAATTTTTATTAAGAAGAAATCTAATTTTTTAATTAATGTATTCATTAAAACCACGAAAAACCGCGATTTTTATGATTTTTTAGCCGTTTTCAACCGTCAAACTGTTCCCAGATCTTCGATTGTTCTCCAAAATGAAAAGTTCATTAACTTTTTATCAAAAGATTTCATAATCAATGCATATTGAAGTGCTTTGTAATTTTGTAGAATTAAAAAACCTAATTTTTCAATTGATTTATGCATTGAACAGGCAAAAACCCGCGACTTTAATGATTTTTAAGCCATTTTTGACTTTCAAGCAATGTCTCAGACATTCGATTGGTCAACGAAATAAACAAATTATTAACTTTTAATTGAAACACATTATAATGAATGCATTTTAAAGTGTTTTGTAATTTTTATTACGAAAAACCTAATTCTTTAATAGATTTAATCATTTAACAGGCAAAAACAGGGGATTATTATGATTTGTTAGCCACTCTCAGTCGTCTAGGCCTCCTCAGACATTCGATTGGTCTCCAAAATGAATTCACTTTTTATCAAAAGATACCATAATCAATCCATATCGAAGTGCTTTTTAATCAAAACGGCTATCTAGGTAAGGGCAGTAATGCCCGGATATATATATATATATATATATATATATATCATAATTAATGCATTATATAGTGCTTTGTAATTTTAATTACTGAAAAACCGCATTTTTCAAATGATTAATTCATTGATACGGTGAAACACCGCGAATTTTGTTACTTCTTAACCGTCTTCGACCTTCATTTATTTTTTATCAAAAGATATCATAATCACATTTTTTAATAAATTTATTCATTATACGGGCGAATATTCACGATTTTTCTGATTTTCTTTAACCATTTTCGACCTTTAAGCAGTTTCCAGACATTCAATTGGTCTCCAAAAAAAACAATTTATTCCTTTTTGAGAAAAAAATATCGAAAAAACCGTGATTTGTAATTAAATGTTTCATTAAAACGGTGAAAATGTATTTATTTTATTTCTTTAGCAAAAACACAGGAAACAGGCTATAAGTTACGTCGCGCGTAAGCAATAAATGGCGCGAAGTTAATATGAAATTAAATTGCTCGCCTCTAGTTTTAGTCAATACTTGCGTAATTTACCTGGGAGTTAAGGCATTAGCAAAAGCAGGATAGCGAAAAAGACATTTAATATGAAAGTGGTAAAAATAGGAAGTGCAAGTTTACGATTCGATCGGAGAGGCTGGTGAGGTATTTAGGGACTTACGTTGTGTGTGTGTGTGCGTAGACCTTGGTTCCTTGTAGTCGGGTGGTCTCGGCTGTGCTGCGCTGCGGGCGGTCTCCTGCTCGAGATGGTGGCGGGAGATATGAATAGGAGCGCAGGTACAGCGAATAAATAAGCGCGAGCAAATAAATTTAAGAGCAAGTTTATTGTATAAGAAGTACAAAGTTAAGTATAAGGGCGGGTCCCTTTTACAAGTGAAAAGTCAAATATCAAACTGGTGCGTGCGTGCTTACGGCTCAAAGGTCGAATGCAGAAGGCTTTATGCTGAAGGCAAAAGTGTGAGGGCAAATAGCCTGGAGCCATGGGAGGCTATGACTTATATAACCTCGCGGGGATCGCATGCTTAAGCTAAATTAGGAATTAATTATGCGTAATCGAGGAGGGGGCGACAATGGTATAGAGTCGCGGAAGGGAGTTCGGGAAATATTGGGATGGGTGAGTGTGTCATCGTGGAGTATGAGGTAGGCAAGGTAGGATACTCGTTATATAGCGTAGGTCGATAAGTAGGATTCAGTATGGTAAGCTACATATAGCTTGACGACGAGAAGGTGTATGCTAGGCGATGATCTAGACGTAACAGTATATATCTATGTGTATGTGAGGATTAAAATACTTATTTCTCTCATTCCTCAGTCATTATATATCTCTATATGGGTTATTCTTATACTTTTTTAAAAAACATTTCGCAGGGGTTTGCCCAAATGAGCCACTGATTTATTGTGTAGAAGTTTCTATCAAGAGAAGCTTTGAAAAAAAGTTTTAGTCCCTAAGGTCCCCTTGCGACCTAGTAGTGTTCTTAATTTTCAAACGTGGCCAAAAAGCGGATATTTTCAAAAAATCGAGAGTTTTTTTATTCATTAAGGTGAAACTAAAGCGACCTGTCCCCGACGAATACGAGGATCCACTTTTCTCATTTCATTTTCAATTTAGAGTAAATATTTCCATGGAAAGTTGTTCTAACCAAAAAGAACAACTTTTCATAGATATTTTCTTAAAATTGAAAAATAAAAAGAATTTTTTTTATCTTCTTACGAACTTTAAGAAAACATATATTATACTCCATATTAACTCAATGGGTCACTCTTGCACAGCTAAATCTAAACCTAAAATTTTGTGTTTTTAAGGGGGGAGGCCTGGGTTAAATAAAAAAAAGGATATTTTTTTACTAGTCCAGGAAACTTTTTAGGTTTAAAAGCAGTCATTCTGAAAATATTTGTACTATATAGTCGTATACTTAGTAATATCTTACACTTTACCGTTGTAAAGCCTCCAAATCTTGATCTTACACGTCACAATAAATCACCATTTTCAATACCATATTTATTAAAGTTACTATGTTCCTCACACGATAGCAGGTAACATGATGAACAAAAATATTTTTTTCAACGGTTATTTGACTCCATTTGATATGTATTGCAAAAAGAGCGAAGCACTTTTTCGTTAAAATATTTTTTATTATTTGTTTTCGGAGACCCAACCGATTTAAAAAAAAACAATAAAATAAATTCTTTTAAAAAAATCGGGTAGGTCTCCGAAAAAAAAATAATAATAGAAATTTTAACGAAAAAATTCTTTCCTTTTTTTTGTACTATATGTCAAAATGAGTCGAATAACCGTTGAAAAAAATATTTTCGTTCATCATGTCACCTACAATCGTGTAAGGAACCAGCAAATTTAATAAATATGGTATTGAAAATAGTGATTTATTGTGACGCTAACGATCAAGATTTTCAGGTTCTACAACGGTAAAATTTAAGTTATTTTAAGTATTTATAGCATAAAAATTTTCAGAATGATTACTTTTAAACATATGAAGTTTCCTGGACTAGTAAAAATGCCCCTTAAGTTATGTTTGATCGCTTACCATTTTACGAAATCGATATGGATTTAGGTCTACCATTTTAAAATACCTTTAATTCCTTTTTTGGTACGTTCAAAGCGGTCCCTTATACCTAAACATACAACCTCCGGAATATAGGTACATTATCGAAAATCGTTAAGTTGGTACCTCTTAATCTTTTTCTCTGAGCACCTTCTGAGCTCTAACTTTCAGGAAACATAGTTCGAACATCCTAAAAAAAATGCACTTGGTTTGATTTTGTGTATTGAACTTATTAAATGACTGAATTTTTTCCCAGCTTGCTTTTTTCACCTAAAGCAACCGTCATATATGCATATACTATTCAAGTCTAAAAAAAATGACGTGAGGTATTATACATTACGGACAATTCTGCGTATGATCAAATAAAAACTGACATTAAAACCTTTAATTCGAGTAGTCGGAGCATATTTGAGGATATTTTGATGAAAAGTTACGCTTGATTCAAAATTACAAAAGAATTTAGGTGACCAAATGGGATAGCGCGAGTTGCCGACGGCTTGCGCTTCTAAGTTGCATTTTGTAAAACGGCAAGCGAACAGACATAACCTAAAATACACACAATTTTAGATTTATATTCAACATTGTAGAGGTGACCCATTGATCTGACAATAAGTTCATAAAACGATGAAAAATCATTTTTTATAGGTTCTAATTAGCACTAATGGGAGCTCTCACAATCTTTTTTTAAATAGCCGTTATTTGGACACTTTTCAAAATTCAGAACACTTAGCAAAGTCACATATGGGACGGAAGGGACTAAAATTTTTTTTGACAGCTTCCTTTGATGGGTACTTTCATACAAAATTAGTAGCTCATTTGTGCGACCCCCTGTGCAATGTTTTTTAAAAATATATAAGAATGACCTATATATATATAATGAATAATGCCGTTTCAATGCATACATTAATTAAAAAAGCATTGTTTGTGATATCTTTTGATAAAAAGTTAATATATTATTTGTTTTTGAGACCAATCAAATGTCTGGGAACTGCTTAAAGCCCGAGTATGGCTAAAAAATCATAAAAATCGTGGTTTTTCGCAGTTTTGAATCAATAAATCAATTAAAAATGAGTTTTTTCGTAAATAATATGCATGGATTATGATATGCTTTGATAAGAATTGAATAAATTGTTTATTTTGAAGACCAATCGAATGTCTTGGTACTGCTTGAAGGCCGTAAGTGTATAAAAAGTTAATAAATTGTTCATTCTGGAAAACATTCGATTATCTGGGAACTGCTTGACGGATGAAAATAGCTAAAAAAATCATAAAAATCGTGGATTTTCGCCATTTCAATGAATAAATTAAATAACACATGAGGTTTTTTTCGTAACATAAATTGCACAGCATTTCAAAATGCATTGATTGATATCGTTTAATTAAAAGTGAATAAATTATTCATTTTGGAGGCCAATAAAATATGAGGACTGCTTGCTGGAAGACCGAAAATGGCTAAAAAATCATTAAAAGTACGGTTTTTTTTTTGCAATTTTGAGGTGGACTCACTATTTGAAGAAAACTGAAATAGATTTTAGAAATTGAAAAGTATTAAAAAACGTAATTTCCAGCAAAAATTAGCCCTGCAGGTCTCCATGGCTCGGAGTTATAAGGATTTTAAATATTCAACGATTTTTTAGGTTAGAATTCGGACCTCCTGAGTGCTGAAAAAATTTGTGTAATTATATAAATATAACTACATAAGGTATGTACATGATTTTTTGCAAAATTTTTCATTTTGAGGGTGCTGAGAAAAAAATAATAGTGATAACAGTGGTTTTTCGCGATTTGAGGGGTGGAGGGGGTTGGAAAAATGTCCAAAAATGCGTTTTCTCTTATATATGCATATGTGCATAGCTAGTTTTCAGATTCATGGGAGGGCCATTTTGACTATTTTAACGGGGGGTAACCTTTGAATATTTTATCAGAATATAACGGAATTTTTTTTCGAATTAATTATAATGAAAACCTGTATATTTCTTTATCCACTGCAAGGTTTTGAAAGTCAAGAAGATCAAATTGTGTTTTAAGCTTATTATTGTATTCATAATACACCTAGTTATGCAGCCAATGTGGGGATTTGAAAATAAAAATTATTGACCAAAGTTACAGTCAATTTAAACTAAAATTCTTCGATTTATAAAATTTTTGTTATGAAATATCGCTCAAATAGACTATAAGTTTGCTCTACAATTTATCTTTAAAATCCCCACATTGGATGGGTAACTATATTTATTATAAATATATAATTTTGATTGGAACAAACTAGGGAGGCTGCAGTCTTTATTTTTATGTGTCAGAGAACATCTTCATCATCATCTTCCAGTCTTATGAGTTAAAGAGTAAATATATAGATTTATTGCAATGCTAAAAAAATTAAATTCGTTTCGTAACAGCGCCATTTTGCTGTGTCATGGGCCCCCTTGACGACAGTTGGTCTCTCAATAAGCAGATAACATTTTTTCAATTTATTAAAAAGATATAAATAATATATGGTCATAAATATTTTAATATATTTATATTATATAAATTATTATATTTATTCTACAATTTATTACTGTATTTGAGGAACGTTCCAACAGAACTGGATGCTTACATGCTTGTTCGAACTTAATTGTACATTTTTTGTGAAACCTAATTTGATGTTTTTGTTGATATTGCAAATATTAGATGAGTCCTTTAACAAAGTTATAACTTCAATTAACATTTTAACCACTCACACCTGATTTGTTCTATAACGAATTATATGATACTTATTCTACAATTTAAATATGAAAATATATAAATAAAGAAAAGAAAAAGAAAAAGGAGATAAATGTTCCCCGTCGCCGACCTTAACACTGCGTAACAATAACAAGGAGAGTCCACACTTTATGAAACTTTAGGAGGTGTTTTTTTATACCTAAAAATGTAGCCTAGCACCCGTAGTTTTTTCCAATGGGCCTTTTCTCTCGAGAAAATATATAATATTTTAGTAAAAAAAAGCACGTCTTCTTCTCAACGTAACTCTACATGTTTTTACAGTAAAAAATGGCCCTAAAACACAATAAAACTAGGCAAAGAGAGCTTTGATTTAAGCTTTGTTGTGATTTTTCACACCTCTTTAGTAACCATTTTTAATTGTTAATAACTTTTACTCATATTAATATTGTTATATGCAACAAAGCTTAAATTAAAGCTCGTCTCGTCTAGTTTTATTGTATTAGGGCCATTTTTTACTTTAAAAACATGCAGACTTACATTATGAAGAAGACGTGCTCCTTTCAACTAAAATTATACGCATTTGGAGTATAATGACTTATGTCTCGAGAAAAAAGGCCCATTAGAAAAAACTATGGGTGCTAGGCTTCATTTTTATGTAAAAAAGAAACACCTAAAATTTCATCAATTTTCCAGACCCAGAGGGTGTGGACGCTCCTCGTAAGAGGGAATGATTGCGACAGGACTTTCGTAAATGCTATAAATTATTTGGAAATTATCTGTTTATTGAGTCAGTATCAGAATAGCTATCTCAAACTTTTTCGAGTTGAACACCAGATCCGTACCGACCAATTAAGGTTATAAACGTATCCTTTTTTGTGTTTTTACATACAGTAGGTATATGGGATCCGTTATTCTGATATTTTAAATTCTAACGACGGATTCGTAATTAAAGACCCAAAAAACCCTGTGTACTAATTTTTATGAAAATTAAACATTTTTTTAAATATTTGGGTTTACGCATTAGATCCGCCATTTTGAATTATGTAATTGTAATGTCGGATTCGAAATCAGCGACCAAAACATTTTTATATTATACTGATTGTTATGGGAATTAAATATATTTCTCATTTTCAGCCCGCCATATTGGATTCGCTATTTAGAATATTAGAAATCTGACTATAGATTCGTAATCAGCAACCCAAAAACCCTCGAATACCAATTTTCACAGAAATTGGTTATGAAGAATATCAAACTATGTCAAAGATTTTTAAAATGTAGAGCTAAAACTATCTTATCAATAGCTTAATAAAAACCTTCGCACGGTATTTCAAAGAGTTCCGTCTCGAACACCGAACTAAAACCTATAAGAATATCTATTTTTAAGTAACAACTAAAGTTTGCAAAAGGAGTTAGCCTTTAGAGATTAGATTGGTCATTCGGGCTATTTTTTTATGGTAATCCGTTCGCCTATAACAACTACACATCTTTTGCTTTTAGAATCTGCAGGTATACTATTGTTGGCATGTGATTAATTCATTATTATTAATTTATATAATATTACTACAATTTTCTACATTATATAAATACAGATTTCTTTTAATTTTTCTACAAATGTCTCTGGGTACATAAAAGTACAAATAATCTCAGTAAACAAAATGTTTGTATTTTATAGTAAAATAATTAGACTTACACATATAATTTAACAATTAATAATTAAAGAAAAATAGGCCTTTAATCAACAAACTCTTTAACATTTATTTTTGGCCATAATAGGAATTAAAATATTGCACATTAGTTATAAAAAAGTATATTAATTCTTAAATAGTATCAATACTATAATCTATAAATAACATTTTACGTAGATATGAGGCTTATTATCGTTGATTGTGAGAATGAGTCATGTGAGGATGGTAAGATGCATGTGGAGGAGGAAGTGGCGAAGGACAGGACTGAACATAAGGACTACCAGCAAGCATTGGACTTGGACTTGAGCAGGGTACTAAATGCGAACTTTGCGGTCCATGCGCATGCGCTATAAGATGTGTGTGTTGAGCATGAGAAGGCGAAGTGTGCGAAGTATTGGGTGGTCCCCCAGTACTGGAATAGCCAACGTGTAGGCCTCCATGAGACGAGCCGTACACTAGTTGCCTTACTTTCTGCTCGTCATCTGCAATATTGTAGGTTAATTCTGTTTCTTCAAACCCAGTCGCTGACATCCGTTGATCTCCTGACGATCCAGATGGAGGCGGATCTGGACTATTTAAACACGTTTGAATAAGTGCTTTTCCAGCTTCGCTAGTTATCATTGGTTGAAGTTTACGAGTTGCGAATGTATAAACATGTCCTGTTTCACTAGCAACCAATAGCATGACTTGTGTACCCGTTAACGTTGATAGCTCGTACGCCTGCAATAAATATAAAAATTAGTATAACATTAAAAATCATTTAAAAATAAAAATTTACTGTATAATAAAATATTTAATTATTTTATAAAGTCGTATAATGAAAAACATTGTATCTTCTCGCAGAAAGGCAGGTACATCTTTAAATCTTTGAGGGAGAGAGATCATACAGAATCAGTCACGCTAATAAATACACTCACACTAATAAAATTATCACATGGTTTCAAGAAATATGCTCGTCAAGAAGCAAACATCGTAACTTCTCATTTATTAAAATTCGTCATATCGCACTGGAATAAAAAGACAATAAATAAATACGAAATATCACCCGTTAGTCAAGGTTTAAAAACAATTTCGCTCACAACTTTGTGAGCGAATCAGTATCACAAGAGTAACGATATTGGAGCGGGTGAGATTTAAAAGTATCAACAGAGTTGAAGTTAATGGGAAGGGATATGATACTATCGGAAAGGCTGTTATAAAGCTTGTTTAAGTTTTGTTTCGTATAAAAATATTAATCTGATCCAAAATTATTGACAGTTTAAATAGTTAACGATAAAAGAAATAAAAGAAAGGAAAGTGTAAACTATATATATAATTATACTGGAAAATGATCCCAAAGAAATAAAAGTAGACAAATAAGTAGTCGATGGCACAAGTGATAACCGCGTACCTATTAAGACAATAGCCGCTTAAGAAGCGTGGGTTCGAAACCCCGTCAGTCCGAATTTTTAGGAGACATTTAAAGAAAACGTTTTTCCGGATTTTTTGGTGGCGGAGATCGGGCCTGCAACCCATGGGTAAGAGCAGTAATGTCCGTATATGTAAAAAAGAGCTTTAAAATTACAGCTCTTCTCAACTACTTTTATTTTATTTGGGATCATTCTCCAGTTTAAATATATGCATAGTTTAGACGAAGAGATTCCTTTCTTCGCTAAAATAACGTATATTCGGAGTAAAGCCACTCATGTCTCGAATATAAGGGAATATATCAATAGAATAAACTACGGGTTGGCATAGTATTGTACTGGAGGTGCAATATAACTGTAGGTTGCAATTTGCGGATGTCGGAGCCAGTATTTAGTGTCGTACTTACCAACATTTTTATACTTTTCATTATTCTATTTCAAGTATTAATATTATAAAATGGATCTACATTCAATTTTAATTATGTTATGGGTATATATTAACAGATCTCCAACCAATTCCAACACGTGTCAAGACTTGTAACGCAAAAAAGAGCTCCTGTGCTCCGGACATGATGCTTCTTGAGAAGAACCAAGTACGCGGAGCGCTGAAAGTAGAGATTCATGTTTAATAGAATCAAAAGCTCTTCGAAAATCAAATACAAATAACAATGTTGAAAGCTGATATAAAGACTTTTAATTTGCGTTGTCGCAGCTAGGACATTCTGGTCAAAATTGATGGTCAGTTGAAATTTATAGAAAAAATTAGGTGGTAAATGGGAGATTGCAAAATATTGAAGAGAATTCGGCTCGTATTTGCAGCCTCCTATTTACCACCTAATTTCTTTTATAAATTTCAATTGAGCATAACTTTTGACCAGAATGTCTTTAGAAGTTCTGCGACAACGCAAATTAAACGTCTTCATTGTCAGCTTTCATATAAAATGGCGTATAAGTAGATATGACTAACTTTTGATATTTGAAAACTTTTGGGAATCTTGAATCACCCTAATGTACAACTTACGAGTATCTACTAAACAGCACTTGAGCGCCCTACGTTTTGCACGATATATATATATTTATTTATTAATAATACACGAGCAAATTTGTTGTCCCTTGACAAAAATTACAAAAGTAGGTAAAAAACCTGTAGGTATAAAGTAGAAAATAAAGCTAAAATTTAATTTTAAGAATAAACAGCAATCTGATAATGGCACTAATAAAGTCTACAGTAACCTCCAAAATGCAGTCGCACAATTAATTTCTAATATATAATATAAGGCATCATTATCACAAATAATGTTAATAATACTACAATGATTTCGCAAGTGTTTTGAATTCCCCGATCGAGGTGATCTCCCTTGCTGAAGTAAGAAGATTAATCCAGAGCTTACGTAGTCTAGATACAGGGGAGTAATAAATAAAGTTGGTGTTATAATTCAACTCCAAGATAATTCGTGGGTTGTGCAACGAGTAGGCAAGAATACAATTGTGGAACAAATTGTTTATTTCAATGCTATTATAAAACCTGTGAGTAGGTTAGAAAGAACCTTCTGGAGCTTTCACGCTTCCATTGGGCACGAGATGGAGTTAAAAAGCTTGACATCAGCAGCATAGATCAAGTACCTGTATGATTGAACGAAGGCTGGCAGATCATTAATATAAATAATGAATAACGAAGACATAGTCAACTCGTCGTCAGACACACTCGGTTTCATTCTCATATACTAACGCCTCCCTGCAAGGCAGCGCGCCTTCGCTGGCTTCGTTGCCGTGAAAGACCAGGTGGCGAATCATTCTACACATCCCCTCTCAGGGCAGTTGTCATCGCTCCCGCATCCTCCACGACAGCAGGATTTTTGGCCCATTTTTTGTTTGAAATGTGTGGTAAAAGAGATAGATTACAGAGTAAGGTAGAAGAAGAAAGTAAGATAGGAGATTTTGTATAGTGTTTGTAGTCGTTGTGGTGCTTGCGTAGTGTTTCTAGATGAATTCGTTCGCCAGTGCGGGTTCATCACACCCACGCCTGGGCCTATCGGCTGTCCGCGACTGCTTATTCAATTTATTCGCAGCTAGCCTCTTTCTCAGGGGTATTTCCTCTATCCGCAACCTGAGGACACGCTGTGTAGTGGTGATAAGCACCCACCCGTCCGCTCTGGACTACTACGCCCAGGACCCGCTTAGGGTAACGGCGTTGCAACAGCAAAATGGACGATTAGGATAAAAAAAATTAAAAAAAGTGTGCGAATTAAAAAAAAATACATTAAGAAGTGTTGAATTTTGTCAATAATGCAAATTAAGATGGGTCTATGTGTACTTAAAAATATGAGTCGGGTCCAATTTTCAAATTTAAAAATGGCGACCTATTGCAACGTTTTTTATGCAACATTGTGGATTCGCTGTCACATATGTCCTTCTGGGACTTTTTTAATGAAACTGGTGGCAAATTAAAGGTATTAACGTGTACTTTATGGATGCGAACGTAAAAACATTTAGTTTTAAAATTACCTCTTTTTTAACAATAACGCGAAAATAGCCGATGCTAACTGGAGCGCTATCTTCGAATATTGCAATATCTAAGTATTGCAGCTAAGTGCATTGGAATATGGTTAAAAAAATATGATTTAAAAAAAAAACGTTATGAACCGACGAATAGGAGCCGAGATCATTTTTTTCGCCTGATTGTCGATTGCAAACGACCTAAGGAATATTTTTACTTGAAACTTGGAGTGGTAGTAGTAGAATATATACTGTAATAGGTGAATTTTTTTTTCGATCATTTTGGCCAAGAGGTTGTAAGGATTTAATTATTAAAGATAAAATATATTTATTTATAATGTGCGTTATAAATCGAATATCTAAGCACTAATTTATTTATTCTTTATTATGTAGGTTTGATCAAATAGAACTAAAAATTTGTCGTCGCATATACATTCGTCGACCTAAATTTACAATCTTATGTAATTAGACACTTAGTCCTTGTCGCAAATAAACTTGAGAATAACACACGCATTCATCCATACACATATATCCTTATAATAATAATATTGTCGCAATTACATTAACCCGTTATTTAAAATTCGAAATATATATCTATATATATCATAAGCTGCTTGTTACCTGGCGAAACAGAGACACTCCTCTTTTGTTTCTTCCTATCCGTTATCCCGTACAACACACAAGCCCAGCTTAGGTGTTGCAAAATTTTTCCATCTCTCTCATTTCGTATTCGACAGGGGGCGTAGAGTTTAAGGGGTGAAATAATATTTTCTTTTTGTCATTTAATGTAAGATGTAAGTAAAAAATAAAATTACTAGATAAAAATTTACACATTTTCGATCTTGGTTTGTCCGTCCTTTTCGAATGTATAAAACCACTCCCAACCCCTTTTCGAAACAAAAAGAAAATAAATAAGTGGCGCCGAGCAACGTGAGTAACCTTCACGTGCCGACGCGCCGAAGTTTTATGCTTCAGTTTGAGGCTTCGATCGTCAGCCACGAGCGAACGATCCACGGACACCTCGGGGTCCATTTACGCTGACGCACTCCCACGTACGTGATCGCGCTGCATAGGCGAGCGTGATCAGCGATCTCCACAAGCCTTCTTCCCCCATCTTCCACAGCCGGGTGCATCGACGTAAAAAATAATATACAAAACAAAAGTTATTCGAACCACGAAATTTAAATAAGAATCAGTTTCTTCCTTATTTTTTGAGGGGTATCACGGCGTAAAAAGTAGGAACGTAACAGTTGATTTAGGTCGTTTGCAATCGACAATCAGGCGAAAAAAAGTATTTCGGCTCCTATTGATCGGATCTTAACGTTCTTTTTTAAATTCATAATTTTTTACCAAATTTCAATATACTTAGTTGCAATACTTAGATATGGCAATATTCGAAGATAACGCTCCTTAGCATCGGCTATTTGCGCGTTTTCGTTAAAAAAAGGAGTCATTTTAAAACTAAATATTTTTACTTTTGCATGCATAAAGACACGTTAATACCTTTAATTTGCCATCAGTTACATTAAAAAACTTCCAGAGGGACAACGTGACAGCGAATCCAAAATGATACATAAAAAACGTTATAATTTGCCGCCATTTTGAAATTTGAAAATTGGCTCATCTTTTTAAGTACCCATAGAGGTATCTTAATTTGCATTATTGACAAAATTCAACACTTCTTAATGTATTTTTTTTAATACGCACACTTTTTTTAATTTTTTTTTATCCTAATCGTCCATTTTGCTGTTGCAACGCCGTTACACTAAGCGGGTCCTGGACGTAGTAGTCCAGAGCGGACGGGTGGGTGCCTATCACCACTACATAGCGCGTCCTCAGGTTGCGGATAGAGGAACGACCCCCTGAGAAAGAGGCTAGCTGCGAATAAATTGAATAAGCAGTCGCGGACAGTCGATAGGCCCAGGCGTGGGTGTGATGAGCCCGCACTGGCGAACGCATTCATCTAGAAACACTACGCAAGCACCACAACGACTACAAACACTATACAAAATCTCCTATCTTACTTTCTTCTTCTACCTTACTCTGTAATCTATCTCTTTTACCACGCATTTCAAACAAAAAATGGGCCAAAAATCCTGCTGTCGTAGAGGATGCGGGAGCGATGACAACTGCCCTGAGAGGGAATGTGTAGAATGATTCGCCACCTGGTCTTATACGGCAACAAAGCCAGCGAAGGCGCGCTGCCTTGCAGGGGGCGTTAGGATATGAGAATAAAACCGAGTGTGGCTGACGACGAGTTAACTATGTCCTCGCCAAAGTCGGTAAGCTCTCATACTTAGTTCTAGGGAGGTATGAGGGTTATCACCCCTAGACGGATGGACTCACCTGCGATCGGAACAGGATCCAAAACGCGCGGGTTTAACTTACTATCATGGCTCAAAGAAATCAAAACCAAATCAAAACTAAAAGGAACTTAAGGGTGGGAACCTGGAATGTACGCAGTCTACACAGAGCGGGCGCATTCCGAGAAATCATAAATGAAACTAAGAGGTACAATTTAGATTTGGTAGCAATACAAGAAACCCGATAGAAAGATAACGCGATGCTAGGATCCGGTAACTTCACCTTTTTATATGGGGGCGCGAGTGGGCATTCCCTAGGCACCGGATTTCTTGTTAACAAAAACATCATACATTCCGTTAAAAGTTTCAATTTCGTGACTGACCGACTCTCGTATATCATCATCGAAGGAGCGGGTTATAATTACGTGGTTATTAACGTCCACTGTCCTACGGAGGACAAAGAGGAAGAAGTCAAAGATCTTTATTATGAAACTTTAGAGCAATTAATCGACCAGTTCGCGTCTTACGACACCAAAATAGTAGTGGGGGATTTCAATACTAAAATAGGGAAAGAGGAAATGTTTAGGCCCATTATAGGCAAAGAAAGTCTGCATGAAACCAGCAACAATAACGGTATTAGGGTCATAAATTTCGCGGCCGCAAAAGATTTTATAGTCAAGACCACGTGCTTCAAGCACAAGGATATATACAAGGCAACGTGGACATCGCCGGACGGGGCCATGCACAATCAAATCGATCATTTTCTTATTGATAAGAGGCGCCACACCAATGTACTCGACGTAAGCACCTATAGGGGGGCGGATTGCGACTCGGATCATTATCTAGTAGTGGCCAGATTAAGAGCCAGATTAGTAGCTGGTCAAAATCGTAAGCGAGCGAACAAAGTAGAAACCTTTGATATTGGAAAACTACGAAGCGGGGTAGAGCGAATCAAGTACAAAGTAGAAGTTAGCAACAAATTTCAGGTGCTCGAGGAAACGGATGCACAGACGGGAGTAGATGACGATCCGAACAGGTTATGGGGGGCTATCGAAAAAACTATAAAAGGGGCCGCGAACAAAGTACTGGGTAAGAAAAAAAGGCCGAAGAGCAAACCATGGTTTGACGAAGAGTGCGAACTCTGGTTTGAAAGGTGCAAGAAGGCTAAATTAGATAGCGTACACAATGAAAGCGGTAGGGACGTAGAAGAATACCATGAAATAAGAAAGCAAGTGGGTGTGATTTACAGAAACAAGAAGCGCGAGTATCAGAAAAATTAAATTAGAAAAATAGAAACTAATAGTAAGGAAAATAATCCGCGCGAGATGTACAAAGGAATAAACGCTATTAGGAAGGGTTTTCAGAGTAGATCGCAGTTAATGAAAGATAAGGACGGAAACCTCGTGACAAGCGAAAATGAACCATTGAAATTATGGAAAGACTATTTCAATAAGTTATTAAACGTGCATGAAAACTCCGAGGAAATGGGAGACGAAATCCACACTGCTGAATTCCATATGGACGAACCGACCTATAAAGAAGTAGAGGCCGCGATCAAAAAGCTAAAAAACAATAAGGCCGCAGGAAACGATTCTATACCAGCTGAACTACTTAAATATGGGGGCACCGCGCTTACATCTAAAATTTTTGATCTATTATCATGTGCATCATGTATGTGCTATTTTGAGAAATGAAACAATACCAGAAAATTGGAAAGAATCCATCATCATACCGATCTTTAAAAAGGGAGTTAAAACAGACTGCAATAACTACCGGGGAATCTCACTTTTAGCTACCTGCTACAAAGTTCTGTCAAACGTAATACAGGCCAGACTCACACCATTCGCGGAAGATATAATAGGAGATTATCAGTGTGGATTTCGGCGCAACAGGTCGACGAGCGATCAAATGTTTACCATAAGACAAATATTAGAGAAAAAATGGGAATATTGCGAAACTATACACCAGCTATTTGTGGACTTTAAGAAAGCGTACGACTCTGTCAAACGAAGCAAAATGTATGAAATCCTAGTGCTCCTTGGCATACCAAAACAACTCGTAAAATTAATTCAAATATGTCTGAACGGAAGCACTGGAAAGGTCCGAGTAGGTGGTAATGAATCCGAATCGTTCATGATACTCGATGGTTTGAAGCAAGGTGACGGGCTTTCAACGGTACTCTTTAACTTGACGCTAGAGTATGTTGTTAAAAAAATGCAGGCTAGCGAGCTAGGCGCAACACTCAACGGAACAACGCAGATTTTAGGTTATGCGGATGACTTGGATATAGTGGGAGATAATGGTGAAACGGTGGCGAGAAACGCGGAAATCCTTATAAATGCGGCTAAAGACACGGGGTTAGAAGTGAGCGAATCGAAAACGAAATATATTATCATGGAGAAACTGGGCATTCGCGAAGGAGAGGGGGATCTCAGAGTCGGAAATTTCACTTTTGAAAAGGTTAGCGAATTCAGATAGTTAGGTACAACTATAAATGATCGAAACGCAATTAAAGCCGAGATTAATAAGAGACTTCATTCGGGTAATGCCTGCTTCTACACTATGAATAGATTACTTAAGGGGGGGGGGGGAGGTAAGGTTAATTTGTGAAAAAAGGGCACATTTTTTTTTCACGCCTCAGTTAAAATTTATTTATTAAAAACAATGTTACATTATTAAAGTCCATTTGAATAATATTGTGGAATATTTTCATGAAAAAATATTGAAAAATACGGCAATGGCATCAATTATTCGGAAGCGTCTCAGAAAAAAAGTTGAATTGCGGTACCCCTCATAACTCGGTGCTGGATCATCTGAAATCAAAAAACCAAAGTTCGTTCGTCAGATAATTGCTTTTCCCAGGTGACGCTGGGAGGGATTTTCGAAATTTCTATTTTTAACTTTGCGGGAACACTTTACATGAAAAAACGCGATTTTTGCCAAAAAAAAACGGCTAATTTGTTAACTTGAAAAACTTTGAAAACTTGAGTTTTGGGAAAAACGCTTTAAAGTTTTGAACACTAAATAATTTGGAATAAAACGTTCATAAGCGAGATTTATCGGCTTACCTCCCACTGAATCATGGATGCCAGGTCCATAGAGGATGTTGCTGTCATTTATAATGTCTAAAGCATCTTTTTGTTCCTGTCTACGACGAATCCTGTCATTTCTAGTTTGATTTTAAGCTTCCTGCTCTGCTCGGTTTATACGAATGTGATCAGTTGATCGCGCCCATTCATGAGCGCTTGATCCACTACTGATTCCCATGTCTTGCATGAAGGATAGTAGAGCAAAAGAACCTTCATTGAAGACACAGGCTGCCACATAAGCCGCAATCTCAACTATCACAGAGGTTCCGCTCAAGTGCTTTGGTGAGATTTGCCATATAAGTTGGTTCAAATTCTCATTGTTGTTTTGCGTGAAGCCTCCGACACATCGCTCCAGGAGAGCATCTTTGCTTAGATCTTCATAGATAGGCTTGATGGTATCCAAAACATCATTTGGAAGAGCACTGTACGTGTGTTTGAACAAATCCAATCCATTAGCAACTGCAGCTTTTTGCCATTCGCACCAGGAGTCCGCGCCGCTCGGACATTTTTCATGCTGTGGATTCTCGTCTGTCGTACTGTAGTGAAAGAACGTTGCCCAGATAGCATTCTTCATATTTTCCACGGAATCAGAGTAACGTCTAATAGCCAAACCGTAGTATACCGTCAGTTTGTCAATCATCTTAGCCGTAAGCCTCCCTTTACCAGACAGACGTTTTTTATCTTCTTTCCAGCCTTAGTTTCAGTATCTACAACGGTCTTCTTGACTATTTCACGGAGACGAGTGCCCATTCTTTTTTGAACATGTCCTACACATTCTTTCTTCACTATTGAAAAATCATTACCATAAGGTTTAGAATTCACTAACCCGGAGTAAGCTTTAAAGTCACCGTCGCCGATATAGTTGCGATATTGCACACCATTCTGTACCGAGCGTTGAAACATGGTTTTGATTGCTTCGACCTCCATATTTCCAGCTGCACCAGTATGATTTGACTTACATTTTCCAGCATTTACATAGTTTTCATGCCATTCTTCGTATTCGGCAGAATTTAATTTACTTTTCCAAGTTTTACGTTCGTGACAGTATGAACTTTTGACAAGAATGTCAAGAACTTTCCCTGAGAAGTAACCGATCAACGATGTGACACCGAATAAAGATGAGTAGCCTCTTTTTGTCCATGTTCCGTCGCCTGATACCGTGAGTTCGTCAGTATCTTGAGTATTCTTATCGTCCGCTGTAGCAGATTTTTCTTCTTTTGTAGCAGATAAAAAAAAAACGATTCGCTACTTCTCTTACAGTCGAGCACATATTTTTTATGTAATGATTGTACGTCGGTCTTGATAAAAAGCTATTACACGAATTCATCAAGCCGCAAAACTTATCACAGCCAGATAATCCAAGGCCTAATATCCTCATCACGAAAGCAAACCGATGATTAACTTCGTAAGCACCGGAGTTTATTCTTTCACTAGACGGAACATTTGTAATCACGGAACAGCTTTCGCACGACACGTTGATATTAAATCCAAGGCCTTCTCGCTTAGTCGAATGGAAATTTACTTTTCCATCACATTTTACACACTTCACTAGCGTAGAAATTGTTGAAAAGACTAATAGAAAATCTATTATCCTATAGTGTTTTTCAAGATCCTCCTTAATTTGATGTTCAACGGTCACTCTTATTTTTTTAGCTGACGCGCTACTTGTTGAAATGTCTTCTCTTTTACGTTTTTGCGGCGGTACAATCTTTCTAGATCGATATAACCTCGAACCACTTGATTTTCTATAACACCTTTTAACTTTTTTTGGCATTGTAGCAATAATTTTCCACAAAACTTCACGAAAATGCTACGAAAAATTGGAGCGCACGTGAACGTCTGTTCGATAAAAAGTTTACTGCTAAACTAAATTATATTCTCTACACTGACTAAATATACGGTACAGGTATGATCATGTTTATACTTGTCTTCAAATTTCTATAAAAGAAAGTAGGAGGAACGGTTCGGTATAATATAGGGAGCGTAACAGCTGCCAGGTAACAATAGCGCGCTCGAACCGAGCAGGTATGAAAATCCAACAGGTAAGAAAATATTCATAACACCTGCAATTTTGCTCCGATCGACTTGAAATTTTTACACAATATTCTTGAGATACAACGCATTCAGTTTAAAAAATTTAAATACCTTACCCCCCCTCCTTAAGTCAAAGCTACTGTCGAAAAATGTAAAAATAAGGATATATAGGACTATAATAATGCCGGTAATCTTGTACGGGTGCGAAACCTTGGCGCTCACTAAAGCGGAAGAAAATCGTTTTAGGGTATTTGAAAATAAGGTTCTGCGGAAAATATACGGGCCAAAGAAAGATGAGGAAACTGGGGAGTGGAGGAAACTGCACAATGACGAGCTACATAATTTGTACGCGTCACCAAATATTAACAGAATAATAAAATCACGGAAACTAAGATGGGCAGGGCACGTGGCAAGCATGGGCGATGATCGTACGGCAGCGCGCATTATGAAAGGAAAACCGAAAGCAACGCGACCTCTAGGTAGACATAGGCGCACATGGGCGGATAACGTAAAAGCAGACGTAACTGAAATTGTGCGGGAGGGCGCGAAATGGATGGGGTTGGCACAAAATAGGGAAACGTGGAAGGCTTGAGTAGATGAGGCGATGAACTTACGAGTTCGAAATGCCACTAAAAAAAACGTCCATTTTGAAGAAAAAAGTATTTTATACTTTCGAAACCTACTAGTCCTATGCAAAATTTACTTTTAAATATATTCATTGGGGCCTGCGGCGGCTCAGTCGGTAGAGTGTCGGATTCCCACGCCGGTGACCCGGGTTCGAATCCTAGTCTCTGCCGATTGATACAAGCACCTCTGTAAAAATTACATGTGCTTTGTTTACAAACACACCGCAGACCCCCGTCGTCGATTAGCACCACATGGAAGCACAAACATGGCGACGTTAAATAATAATAAAAAAAAAAAAATATATATATTCATTACAGATTCAGTTATCGATAAAATCCATATTTAGCGAGTTATGTTAAGTAGAGTAAGAAAGGAGCGGTAATTAGGTCACTTTTTACGTAAAAAAGCAACTTGCCTACCAGATCCAATTTAACGGCGTATTCTATACGTCAAAAGCTATCATTAAACTCCTCGGTGACCCATGTAAGTTGGATTGACCCTACGGTTGCCCTGACGCCCCGACTATTAGCGTGTTACAATTATAAACGGACTTAAAATAGTCAGAAAATAGATTTGCAGATTCCGAGTTAGATTGAGAAAAATTGTTATCTAAATGTATGTTTGACGGAAGGCCATTATCCTTGCGCAGTTAATTAACACATCACCAAAATGATTTAATATTATGTCTTAGCTTGGATTGCACCACAGAGAGATCATTTTTATACGCGAGGCGCGATTTACGAATACACTGCACTCTCAGTTTTTTAAACGTAATATAATTTACTGTTTTTTGTAATAAGACTCTAATACTCGTTTCATATGGTATTTGTAGAAAAAAGATTCTATTGACCGCTTACTCGCAGCGGTCAATAGAATATTTTTTCTACAAATAATTTACTGTTGTTTGTGAATCTTTTCACATAATTAATCAACTCCGCGTCGTACCATGGTGGATATTGAGGGGCAGAATAGGGATTTCTGGTAGGTATACATTTATCCATTACATTATGCAGTACATCGTAAAATACAGAAACTTGATCATTTATAGGGAGACCAGAAAATCTCACCTGTCAGTCGATATCAACCAGGGTTTCTCGCAACGTAATCGCCACGAGAAAAGTCATATATAGATGGCCTTGCAGTAGACGAAATGGTGGCTGGTATATAGCGAATCTTGCAATACTGACAAGGAAACTACCAGAGGTGTACTTCACCGATTTTCTTGATATTGTGATATGTTGTAGTACATCAAAAAGTATTAGACACATATTTTTTTTACGTGCTAATTCGTCGATTTAAGGGGTGAACACCACGCTTAAAATTTACCCCCAACAACAGTTTTTTTTTAATATCTCAAAAACGAATTGAAATTTTCTGATGAAACCAACGCCAATTTGTTTCTTATAAAAATGCCCTTCTGTGGAAATCGCTTTCATTCTGAAGGGTTGCGTCCCTTATTTTTTATAAGGGTATATATGACTATTTTCGTTTTTTCTTTCTTCAGAAATTTCTTAATTAACCGAATCTTATAAAAAACCGTTCTATTATAAACAATATTAAAATTAAAAAATTACCGATCCCGGGAGTTTTCAAAAGAAATTATTTAAAGGGGTAACTACACCCTAACACGAGTTTCCTGACATAGGCCTTAATAATTTACTTCATTTTGTAATATATTGTAAAACATGAAAAAACATAACAAATATATACATACTTATTCGGCGATTTAAGGGGCGAAAACCACCCTTAAAATTTACCCCCAAAAACAGTTTTTTTTTAATATCTCAAAAACGAATTGAAATTTTCAGATGAAACCAACGCCAATTTGTTTCTCATAAAAATGCGCTTCTTTGGTAATCGCTTTCACTCTGAAGGGTTGCATCCCTTTTTTTATAAGGATAAATGTGACTTTTTTCATTTTTTTCTCCAGAAATTTCTTAATTAACCGAATCTTATGAAAAATCATTCTGTTATAAACAATATTGAAATTTAATGTTAACCAATCCCGAGGTTTTTAAGAAAAAATTATTTAAAGGGGTAACTTAATCCCTTAAGACGAGTTTTCTGATATAGGCCTTAATAATTTACTTAATTTTGTAATTTATTGTAAAACATGACAAAAACATAACAAATATATACATACATACTTATACGACCATTTTAGGGATGAAAATCACCCTTATACTTCACCCCTGAAAATCTTTTCTTTTCATATCTCAAAAACAAATCGAAATTTTCCAATTAACCCAAAGCCAATTTTTTTCTTTGTAAAGGACGCTTTTCTGCTTTTGTACAAAAAGTTGATACCTTATTTTATCTAAAAATAAATTTGATTTTCTTTTTAATATATATATAAATTATCATAAAAACGATATATTGTATATTGTAGATTGATGTTGATTTTTTATTCTACAATTTTTCTACATATCAATATAATTTTTAAAATTTCTATATTCCCTGGTTAAAAAAACCTATAAGACCGGATTGTAAAATAAACCTATATGATCTTATCCGATTTTATCCGGATTTTAAAATCTATTTCATATGGTCAAATCCAAATTAATACAAACTTGGTTATTTCCGGATACGTTCGAATAAAACAGGATGAGATCAAAAAGTCAATCCTGTCTTGTCTGGAATTTAAACCCGGTTGTATCAGGTCTTATCCGATATCATAAGTTTTTTTAACCAGGGTTTCTAATAATTTAATATAATCTTTATTAAATATAAATTATTGCATTAATTAATAGTTATATGTTCTGAATTAATGTTAGTGTTTGTACAATGAAATACAAAATATTTCAAACATAGACTTTTTACACCAAGAACATCTAACTATTGCAATGTTAGAACAACCTTCTACTTCGCCGTGTGTATTAGATTTTGTACCAAAAGCAAAATTAACTGGATCTTCAAATTTCGCAGGTGCTACATCAGTGTATCCACTTTTATACCACGCGAATTTGAATAAATCGATATACCTTGGTGATGATAGCTGATTATGTAAGAGTCAAAGAAATGTCTCACATATCTCTTCGATACTCTGAGGCCATAAACATCAAGAGGTTGTATTCTACCCGTAGTTCCTTTCGGAATTATTTTTAAGGTCACTTCTTTATATTGGGGGTCGCTTCTTGCATAACAGTAGGACAATGCCCACTCCAAGAGTCTATTAACAAATCACTTGTTGAACCAACGTTGGGAAAGTATACTTCTTTTATCCACGTTTTAAAATGATCTGAAATTAAATAAAATTTAATTTACAATTTTATAAATTTTATTTACTCATTTACAATATCATTTACTTATTTACATTCATTCATTTACACATTTACAACATCAAATAAATAGATTTTTTCCAATTACTTGAGGTTAATTTTCCAGATTTAGAAGCCATAACATATACATTATCGGGTCTAAATAAGTCTCGTTCTATAATGGGTCCAAATTCACCACTTCTTTCTTTAAGAACTATAAGAAGAGGTGAAAGAAGTCTACCATCGACTGATATTGTTGGCTGAATTGTATAATTATGAGTTGTAGAAGTCACCGATTGCACCAAACATTGAACTTGATTCTGTCCTTCAACTGCTAATGTACGACCTGAGTGCATTTCTAATTGAAAGCCTGATTGATCTGAATTAAATACATTTTCTATACTTTTATCAGCTGTTCTTTCTAAATAATCTACTCCTTCAAGTGTTTTTTTGGTTACAATTTGTTAATTTTTCTACTAACAATTCTGTGAGCTTTTTTAAAATTAGATAACCAATGATTAGATGCTTTACAATGAAAATCTTCGTTTCCAATATCTTTTTGAGCCTGTAACGCCCATTTTTGTAAATCCGTGTCATGAACCGTATAACCAGCATCAACAGCAGTTTTAAAATTTTCTAAAACAAAAGAACAAATTCTTCCTATTTTCTCTTTATACGTTCCTTCTTTATTTAATGTTTTTGCCCAACAGTTTAATTGGGTTATGGACTGAACCTTGCAAAAACAATTTTGTACCGTTTTTAATGCTAAATTTTTTGTCAAACCACTTGTCCAGAATTCCACGGCTCTTGCTTTATAGTCATGATCTAATTCTTCTGTATCTTCTGTACATTGTTGTAAATCTTCATCAATTGTAAATATTTTACTATCATCTTCTATAATTTTCATATCAACATCTTTATACGATTCTTGAAAATCTAATGTTTCATATTCAACCATCTCTACATCGTGAAATTCCTTCATAGCATTTAATAGAATACTGTCAATACTATTTTTTAAACGAATCTCTTGAGGCGTTTCTGGAGTTTTTGATAAGTTTAAACCTTAAAATGTTATTAGAAGCAAATTTAGATGTTCATCGGATTGATAGTCATTCTTAATATCTAAAACATACACAGGCGATCCAAAAAAATTTGAAATTTAAAATAAATGAAGAATTTGCATTCTATTATGAGTATGATTAAGATGATTATATAATATTCTGTAAAAAAAGTTTTTCAAAATGTGATAAAATGAACTAATTCTGTTAGAGATATTTAAAACTTTTTTATAAATTAATGTATTACTATTTGATTAAAAAAAGAAAAAAATTAAAAGAATTTTACAAACATCTATGAGCATTCAACTATTTTTAGAAATTTAATATATCGACCTTATACCCTTGTGAGTATAAAAAAGTATATATAACTGTATATAAGTATATACGAATGTATAAAAATGTACAAAAGTGTATAAAAGTGTCTATTAACAAATAATAAATAATAGCATCGAAAAATATATAATGACTTAATAATATCAAATATACATAAAATAATAGGTTTTTAACTCTCATTATCACATAATCTGTGTATAATAGTGTAAATAAATGTACAAAAGTGTAAATTTTTTACGAAATTCTATAAGATAGAGTATATATACGTATATAAATATAAACTAGTGTGGCAAATCCAAAATGAAATCGCTAAATTATACTAAATATTTTCTCTATGAAAAGTTTATGTTAATATAAAAAGTACACTCTTGTACATTTATATACACATGTTTGATTTCCACTAGGGTATTTTGCATTTATGTAATGCTTAATAAATAATATGCATGCCTCAAGGTTCTTATAATTAACAAAAAACAACTCTTTCGTTTTTAATTCGTAAAACTATAATAAAATTTTATTTCACTGATCACTGGCACATGCGAACTAGAAAAGATGCAAATTGTAACTGCGTAAAAACAACAATTGCGTATTGTTATCGCTGCTGATTCGAATGCTGAATAAAAATAAATGTTTGATATTCGATGACCTAATAAAAGAACAAACTGCACACCAAAATATTCTTAGCTTGCATACATTACTTATATATTAAATAAACTTAAAAGGTAACACATATAAAAAAAAATTTTATTACATGCATTTGTGAAATATATTTTTATTTTATAATAAAATAGCATATATTTAAATCAAAGAAAACGTCGAAAAATATTTTACTCTCCTTTTCCTAACTGCCATACGCGTTAAATTTTAAATTTTATTTATTGAAATTCAATATATTTATTTATAGGAGAAAGGCCCTTAACAATATTATTTATTTTATTCTTATTTTTATTTTTATATCAATTAACGGATAAAATGCCATATACCGAGTGACCATGGGTCAAGAGCAAAAATAAAGGTGCAGTTGAAATAATACAAAATTGAAATTACAACTATACAATGTTATTTAAACTCCTAAAAATGAAAGTGACCAATCAGAACATGAGCAATATCAACATAAGTTTTGTTTAAAAAATAAATTGTAGTTTAATAAGAAATTGCACGTTGTTTCTACAAAATTGGATAAAAAGTGTTTTCTGGGGGTGAACTGTAAGGGTGCTTTTCTTTTCTTAAATCAACATAGGAGCAAGTAAAAATATCTCTAATTATTTTTTTATACTCTACAATATATGACAAAATTAAGAAAATTTTAATAGTGTATGTCAGATGCCACGTTTAGCGGTAGTTATGCCTTTGACTTTATTTCTTCTACCATTCCCTCCTTTTCAATATTAAACATCAGTATCGTTTATAGTATACAGATTTTTAGTAAGATTGAACACATTAACAAATTTCTGAAGAAAAAAATAGTCATCTCTACCCTTATAAAGAAGAAGGGATGCAACCCTAGAGAGTAAAAGCAATTATCACAGAAGCGCATTTTTATAAGAAATAAATTGGCGTTGGTTTCATTCGAAAATTTCAATTCGTTTTTAAGATATTAAAAAAAATTATTTTTGGGGGTGTAGTGTAAGGGTATTTTTCATCCCTCAAGGGGTCGTATAAGTATGTATGTATATATTTTGTCTTTTTCATATTTTACAATATTTTACAAAATTAAGTAAATTATTAAGGCCTATGTCAGAACACTCGTGTTAGGGGGTAGTTACCCCTTTAAATAATTTTTTTTTTAAAACCCCGGGATTGGTCAACATTAAATTTCAATATTGTTTACAACAGAATCATTTTTTATAAGATTCGGTTAATATATATATATATATATATATATATATATATATATATATATATATATATATATATATATATATATATATATATATATATATTATATGAACTTATATTTTATTGAAAATAACTACAAAATAAATTTTTATTTACAAATATTGCAAGATATCCAAACATATTCGTATTATATTATTATAATATTATTATACAATAATATTATACGGATGATATATGAGGAGCTTCTTCGCGCGGGCTGAGATAGGATCTTCTTTACCACGGTGAGTTAGAGGTTTTTCGAGCGAGCCGGGATAGGATGTTCTTCATGCGCAGTCTGAGATAGGAGGTACTTCCGCTCAGGCGTCGATATTCACAAAGATAGGTAAAATTGTTGACCCTATATGCGTACCCATTATTTGTTTATAATATTCATTATCAAATTAAAAATATGTGTTGCCGTATATTAACTCTATACCCTGCGAAAATTCTTCTCGGCATAAGTTTTGGAATGATATTTATTTTTGCTAAAACCTTCGTGAATTTTTTACGGTCCGTTTTTTGCAGTGACAACGCTTTTGCTTCTTTTTTGTTATTGTTAAGTGTCAGTGCTTACGCACAGAAGGTACCATGCACACACACTTTTCCGCAGCCCAGCCGCCGGCTCAGCAAGCCGAGACAGGAGCTTAGCCAAAGCTGAGCAGCACTAGGAGATCCCGCAAACGGAGATGCTTTATGTACGCGAGAGTGTTCTTTCTTTCCTCTATTACATCAGCATAACGAGATAGAGAGACAGAGCGAGAGAGAGCACAGTGACGGCCGAGTGCATGACGGCCAACAGCTACTCCAGCAGACGACCACTTCACACACAGACACTAACAAACTTGAGTCGCGGTTGACCGAAAGAATTATCGCCGCGCGAGAGTACGTACCTTGAATCGAGCGGAACGATAAGCGAACAATTGGCTGCGGCGGAAACAGGCAAATATACGTGATGAGCGTATACTTATTACTATAATCAAGTGCCTTTGCAGTTTTTGGGAGTTCTTAGTCTGTTTTGAAAAGATCTATTTCTTTGATTGTAGAATATTTCGACGTGAGTGGATTAATTATAACCGTCGACTCTTTGACCACAAAGCGCTTGGCATTTTAAGTTAAATTACATGGAATTAGTTATGTACTTCAAAATTCTTTGGTGAGGTTTTCCAATTATTAATTTATTTTCAACTTTAGATTGTTCCTGTTTTATCCAGAAATTTCGAGAGTATGGTGAAGGAGTATTGGCGGATTGTGTTGTTCGTTAACCTTTTCAGAGGCACATTTTTTTTTGAAATTTTCAAAAATTTTATCAAAAAAACTAGCGTGCGAAAAAATTTGAAAAAAATATATATTATAGAGCTGGACACGGACTATAGATAAAAAAAATTTCAGAGCTCTAGAGTTTTTCGTTCAAGAATAAACGATTTTTTACGAAGAAAAACGAGTTTTTTGTGATTCAATTGTTTATAACTATTTATAAATAAATAAATTTGCATACTTTTCTATACAAAACTTATAACTTATCATCTCAAGAGTCCAAAAACTACTCACACGCATAGGAGCACTGAAAAATACATCCGAAATACAGAAAAAACTGAAAGCAAAAAGGTGGTACGTATACGTACCACTGCCCCTGAAAGGGTTAAGGGGGTTTTGCGAGTCATTTTTGTTTAATTTCACGACAGGGTTCCAGAGATAGTCGATTATTTGATTGTATTTTTTAGTTAGCGTTCGGCTCAAAGTGCTTGCGAAAGGGGGGCGAGGGAGGCTATCTTGAGGTTCTGGCCCGGTGCAAATTTACAGATTAACACTGCGTATGGGAGAAATTATGTTTGTGAATTAAAATTGTGGGTTCGAGTGATTATAGTAGTTATTTTGCAAGTTAATATTACATACAATTGTTAATGGTTTTATATCGCGTTAAGGTTAAAATAACTGGGTAATTGGTGGATTTGCATTTAGTCAACGAATAAATTCGGGATTTTGTCAAACGATTATTACATATATAACCTAGCTATAAATTATAGGAAATAAATATTAAATTATTATTAAATTACACCAATTATTAAGTAGCTAGTACCAGATCCCCTGCATGACTAATTTAGGATGAAACAAATGAAGAAGGTCAAGTAAGACTCGAAGTGGAGCATCGTGGGTTTCGCCCTTTGTCCCGGTGGAGATTGGAAGTCTAGGGAAATATTGGAGAAGCATTGCCTTACTCATAAAATAATAGTGATAGTTGTTAGGACATTAAAATACAACATCATAACTTAAGATTCGCAATCTAACCCTATGAGAGTAAGAATAATAGAACATATTTAAAAAATTTCGGTCTCCGTTATTCTCACAGGGCCAAATGCCAATCTTAAGTATATAGGCCAAGCAATAAAGCATTTTAGCTTGACAAAATTAAAAGCAGGATCGGACCAATGTTATTATGTCTGGAAATAGTTGCTGATAGTGGGTGCATAGTTTGATACTCCAATTTTCAATTCGTTTCTTTGTAATTAGCGATTATTTATGAAAAAACGCCATTTTTCGCGTTTTTTGCATATAACTTCGAAACTATTTATCCGATCGTAATACTGTCAACAGACGATTTGTATAGAATAAAAATACGAATAAAATGCGACCTCGAACGTCCCGATCGGATAAATAGTTTCCGAGAAAATACAAAAAAACTATAAAAAATGACGATTTTTAAAAAATCCATAACTTTGTTAATTTTTAATATGTAGCGCTGTTCTTCTGGATTTAAGTGGGTATTAACATGTTCTTTGATAGTGCAAAACCTGGACTATGTCCGACGAATACTTTCGGAGTTATAGCGATTTTAAATTTTTAACCCTTTTTTTGCGGAGGGCTGTATGCTCGTGTATTTATCCGATTCTCCCGTTCTTTGAAAATTTGGAAAATATAGATAAAATACTTGAACACCTCATCTCGCTTTTTTTAAAAAGATGATTGCTAACGGTCGAAAAATCGACGCGAACTTGCGCTGAAGGCGCTGTCCGCGAGCTAGTAGTCGAGTAGTGGGGAAGAGGGGAAACGATATCTATAGATATAGTAGCGCGCCAGGCGCGCTGCTAATCTTTTCACTCGTTTATCTCGGTTATGAATTAAGCTATCTGGATGTTTTTTTTTCCGTATTCCGGGGTAATTTTGTCTGGAGAATCCATTTTTGTCATCCGATTTTACAAAAAATTACTATAACAGCTAGAAATTATCAACTTTTCTCAATAGTTGTTAACTTTTCACAGTTACGATGGTTTGTTATACGGGAAAATTGCTTTATTTCATGATTTTACATTTCCGAAGTTATTCATGTTCTTCCGAAAGTATTTTCCCCGCCCACTGGAATTATAATGCATGTTTAAAGTGCAATACGCCCATAAACCCAGCCAGTAATAAGCAAATGGTCACCATTTTACAATGCAGTTCAAAAGGTTACTTCTTCGAACTTGAAGTATAATAAAATAATATCCAGAGCTACTCATCCAGAGCAATTCACTTTATGGCAGGTATATACGAATGCAATGAACGTGTGATATATTCTTAGTTTCTCATTTATCTGATTATTTTTATCATCAAGGCAGCATGTGGAAAGAAAAACCAATATCGTACAGATGAAATCATTTATTTAAGTTAGATATATGTACAATATTTACAATCTTACAGACTAACAACTACATGATATAATGTAATAAATGGTTATGAGTATCATACAATACGTTTAAATATGCTCTTAAACTGGTATATGTACATGATAAAGAATACATGGTTATGTTATTCTCCTACGTTTCGAAGCGCCCATCTTGTCGAGAGTTTTTTCACACCCAATTTTTCGTGCAAAATTGAAGCGACTGTACCTTGCGATATGCCTGTGGCCTGAACAATTTTGCGAACTTTCATTCGTCGATCACTTAAAATCATATCGTGGATTTTGTCAATCATTTCGGGGGTAGTCACTTCCACTGGGCGTCCCGAACGATGTTCATTTTTTGTGGATGTACGGCCACGTTTAAACTCATTTATCCAATTGTAAACAGTTAAAAACACAAGAGCAGATGTGCCATGAACTTCATCCAACTCAGCTTTGATTTACTTCGGTGTTAAGCCTTTTAAATATAGATGTTTAATCACCGCTCGAAACTCACTTTTTTCCATTGTTATAAATAAACGAAAGTTGTTTACTTCAATCGACAATAAAAATGACACTATGTAATGGATAGAGCTGAAACTTTAACAGCTGTCTAGTTAGTAGTGCTGCTCACTAAGAAAATTTTATTTTCGATACTACGAGCGCCATCTCTTGGATCTTCTAAAGACTTATTGAACGACCCTCGTAGCATATTATACAACCCTCGTAGCATATTATACGACCCTCGTAGCATATTAAACGAATAAGAATCTAAATTTTCAGTTTTTTTCATTGCTTAAACAATTGTAACTTTGTTGCATTTTAGTTTAGTTCAATTTTGGTTTGACTATCTGAAAGAGCGACCTTAAAACTATAAGAAAATATCTTTTCCGACATTCTTGGAGCTTTTTCATGACAAAGTGAAATTGACGATAAAAAAGTACCCGTTTGGTACGTAAAGAGTAAGGTTTTCTAGATTAACATTCTAATTTTAATATAGCTCTAACAATATTTATGTGTTTGCTGAAAGTAGATTTTTAAGGCGAGAGATCATTCTCAACTCTAAAAAGAACGAAGAATTAGTTAAGTTCTACCCAGACATAAGAGAGATTTAATGATTTGTCTCTACTCTAGTATTGAATGGGAAATAACCGTTTCTTGGATTGTGATAGGTTAATTTTAGTAAATTTTATAAAAAACAGTGAATATGCCTATTTTTATTCTACTCTGTCTATTGGGATCTGATACAGAGGCATAACTCCGGGCTTGGCCACGCCATGTTAATCATGTGACCACGTCTAAACCAAACATTTACGAGAATTTCCGGGCTCTGATTGCTTTAGCTGAAATCCGCCAAAGGACGAGGCGCTGTCGGATCCCAATACAATTTTCATACGACAGTCCACCATTTTTGCGCCTGTAGCGCCCTATTTGTATTCCCAATAATTGATAAGTTTGCAAAAAAAAGATAGAAAAAAATTATAATAAATAAATTTTTTATTACAATAGACTATATAACTTAAGCATTTATTATATTATTTTTTTTATATTTAAATAAAAAACAGCTTTTCGTAATTAGATTTTTTTTAAATTATTTATTACACTAAATCTTATTTTTCCGGTAATTCACCACCGTCACAGACGAGCTCGAGACTCTCCAATGATGGCTCCGGTGCCGCTACTGACGATGCGCTAGACGCAGCGTTGGCAGAATACGCAATGTCCGAAAGTTCCTGCGGGCAGAGAACGCAACGTCGGCACCTCTGTCTGCAGGACTGTTCGCCGTCGAGTCGCGTCGACGGTCCAGCGGGGAGACTACCGACGACTTTTGAGAAGAGCGGAGCTCCCGCAATCTTGGAGAATACCATCACCTCTTCAGTAATCCCGTGTTCCTACTTTCGCCCCACCCCGTACATGACCTTCTTACTGTCACATTTGGCATCCCTTGTGGCGCAGGGAATTATCGAAGAAGCAACATCCAGAAGTTGAAGTAATCAGCAAAAAAACTAGCTGAGGCCGCAAGCAGTCGAAGCGACAGATGAAAAATTGAAACGAAGTCTCCAAAATATTAAAGCAGTAGGAACCTGCAGAGGAAATTTGGCTAAAAGGGAGCTCCGATCGCCGTCGAAGCTCAGGACATACGTCTGAACTTAATTAATTTTCGAGGCTGCTCAGATCTGGCTGTTATTAGTTTACACTAATAAGCAAGGTGATCAATCATCGGCCTCAGCAGTCGAGCAAGCGTCGGTAAGCCTTGTAAATTTACATAAGCCCACCTTGGCCCTCAAAGCCGACCTCGGCCAACAAAGTCCATCTGGACCAACGAAGCTCACTTGGATCAACGCAGCAGCAAGAAGCATGGCCGTCAGGGCGAACCAGCCGCCGATGTGCTCGAGCTACGTAACAACACCAACCATCACGCGCAGCCCACTTGCCGGTGCGGACCAGCCGTCAGCACGAGCAAGAAACCCAGGACTTTCGTAGAGCAGCTCAAGTAGCAATCTTCATGCGTGCAGCCTTCCACTGCATTGCCTACCTGTAAGTCCTCTTTTGTTAATCGATCAGCTTGGCTTTTTCGAGAGTGTCGTAATCTGATTGTGTGGATAACAGTCAACGGGCGAGAGGTAAAACAAAATTCGAGCAACAGGTAAAACAAAAAAATCACCGCAATAATGGCCTCACCCAGTGTAATCGAGGCCGCGTTCGGGTTTAGGGCACGAAAAAAAGTAAGAAGAACGAGCGTCGAGAGCGATTCTGAATGGGATAATGAACAAAAAGAACACGTACGCGACATGTGCCGCACGGAAAGAATATTAACTCCGCGTACGCGAAAAGCAGTAGCGCTGCGTATGAGCAGGAGCTTGTTAGAATCGAGAGACTCCGAAGAAGAACAACAAAAGTAGTGACGAGCAACTGGGACGAGGCGCGCAAAAATCTGCTGGACGGCCACAGTATACCGCCAAAGTCATACGAATTACCAAAGCTCGCGAACGACGAGAGCAGCGGGCTAGTTCGAATTCCGAATAGTAACACCGCTACTGGAAATCAGCAGGGCGACGCGGTATTGGTAAGCTTATCCGCGAGCCAGTTAGATATAGAAAATTTGAATCAGAGGATTAATCGTCTTGATCTGAGTACGGAAGCCCAAGAGCCAATAAACGCATTGGAGAGCTCGGAGCGTCAAACTATTTCGATTTTAGTAATATGGCCTGGGGATGCGACGAGAGCTGCATGCGAAAAATAATGGGGCAAATATCAGGGTAAAGCCCAGTGGTATAGGGAGCGACGCGATTCATAAACGCAGGAACCCGTTATCCGAGGCGCACCAGCGAATGGCCTCATGCGAGTTGCCCAGAGAAGAGCTGGAAACAATATTAAGATTGCTCAAAAAATACAGGGCCAAGAGAGAAGCGGCAGTAAATCTCCGTATACAAATCGCTATTCCGGCGGCGAGAGCGACGAAAACCAGAGTTTCGTGAAAAGGCAAGTAATCCACGAGGAGACGGTTGACGCGAGAGACACATACTACAGAGCGGAAAGAGAACGATCGAGCGATTCGTTCAATATACGCGAACCCCTGAAAGGCACGAGGTGTAATCGGCTGCTGAGAAGTCGTAATCAAGACGAGCATCGACAGGGCGGACGTCACCGGGAAAACCTGCGCGTCGAGACCGAGAGCAAGCGCGCGCGCGAAAGTAAAGTGGACTACAGACGTTCCTCACGTCAGTACAACAGAAGGGACCACGATGAACGCTGGTCATCGGACAGCGAACCATAGAAAGATCCGCGTGATCGCAGGCACGCAGGCAGGCGCACGCCAGACCGTATACGCGGACCGTCTCATACAGAGCGAAGCTCGTCGCAATCACCGGTACCGCGGCGGGCGCTTGCCTTCTGATAGCGAGCCAGAGAATGACTCGAGCAACGACAGCAACTCAGCTGCCGGTCGCGACAATCGTAGCCAAGGCTACCGCGCGAGAGACGATATACCCTTCCATCAGGTCGTAAGATTCATTCCCGAGTGTAATGGATATCCGGACGGGTTAAATCAATTTTGCAGTTCGATAGGCAAAGTTTTATATTCATATAACAGAGGTTACGAGAGATTCCTTTTAATGCACATCGCATATCGATTGAAAACCGCCGTCGACGGCTATCGCTTACGGACAACGAGGTACTCGTTAGTAGAGCAGCTGCTGAACGATCTGACGCTACAATATGGAAATATCGATATCGCGGACGAGGTTCAAGCGTAAATCAAGGTCCTGAAACAAAAACCGGGCGAGTCGGCCGAAGACTTCGAGTTGCGCATGCAGAATCTGCAAAACCGCCTCTTAAGGGGAGATCCTGCTTTAGGAGGTCCAAAAATCGATTTTTTTTGTTTTAATCGATACCTAAGATATTCAAGAATATGTACACAAAGAGTCCAATTCTAAATATTTTCTAAAGCAGAGGGGCGTCGAGCAGGTGTGTGAGCGCTCGGCCAGACTCCAGCGCGCTCCGCCCCGCGATCTTCAACTCCGAATTTCATACCTGAAAAGGTTCAATGGTCTTGAAAACAATATGTAGAGTTTATAGTAGTGTCGTGCTCAGCCACAATATGGTTTATTGAAGTATAAAGGTGTATAATACCACTCTGTGTACGTGGTTCCACTTTGCTGCTTCTAGCATCAACGGTTTGTTTTGTTCTGATTCTTGGCGAGTACACGTCGTAAGAATATCACGGCAAGTTATCCGAAAGTTGAAAAATCGACCTCCGAACGTGCTTCGAAGCTGCGTAAACGTAAATTTCACGGGAATCGATTCACAACTCGATCAGACGATGAAGAGTTGGATACAAGCAGTAATGCGAGAAAATTTACAACTGCGAGCACCGAAGATATAATTGTGAATCCATAGACCGCCAGACCTATCAAGGCTAGACAGGGAAGCGAGGAGACGCTACGCTGAAAATGAATCGTTACAGCCAGTGATGCGAAATGACCAACATTTTGAAAATAGTCGTATTACCGAGAACATGACCGTCATTGTGACCCGTCACGCGTGTGACGTGACCATTACAAAATTTGACGTCACAAAAAGTGAAAGAAAAAAATATTTAAGGTGGGAAGGTACTTAGAAATTTATTTATCTATTTATTCCAGAGTTACATACAACATTTGCTAAATTCGATACAGAGTAGAAATTATTTTCACAACACACTATAACGCCACAAATCCTACAAAGGGAATTGGTATTCCCTGTTCCCAGGTCCGGATTAACAACAAAAATAAAAAGTGCTGGTTAGTTTTACTGTATTCATTACAGCAAAAACCTCCAGCCATACTAAACCGTACAATACAAGTACCATTCATGCATAAGGATAAAATGTATCCACGTCGAACTTCCAGACATGGATCATTCCATCCTTCACCATTCATTCATACATACTTTGGTTAGGTTATGAAAGTCTTCTGACTCTTCATCCCAACTCTATATGACATTATTAATAATTTATTAAAAATTTAACAGTGATATATAATCTCTCTTTAACATTTCCATATAAATCCTTATTAATTAATATTATCATTATAAATTGTGTTAGAGATTCTATATTTTTATATAGTTAGTAATAATGTGACAACTACATTATATTAATTAGCTTTAATTAAGATTACATTGCACATGCTTAAGATTCTATATTTTTGTACATTTTTTTCGATATTATAAATATTTTTATTCTTATAATTTAATCATTGTGACCTAGCACTATAGCATTACCAATACCTCACTAACATGGATCTTGCCGTCGTAAATTTTTCTGTTGACGCGTGTTTATCTCTTGCATATAATATTCTTTCTATGGTGTTGAGCCTAGCCGGGCAAGTAAGTCCAACAGCACAGGTAACTGTGTAATGTGGGAACATCTCTTTGTGTTGGTTAGCTGAATCACATGTACAGTTTGATGTAAGAACTATATCGTCAATAACTACAATATCATTATAAGATGATTGTTGTTTAAGTGGATACATTGAGTTTGTGAAAATTTGTTATACTCTTATTCCTCTGTCAAAGTAAAAAATCGCCTTGTTCGATCCTAGGTAGTTGATATCTCCGTATGTCATTCTGTGATTTGCTGATTTGTTAATCTTCTGTCCACAGGTGCACCCGTTGCTTCTATTTTTCTAGCTTTCTTGTTGTTCTTTTCAGCTATTTCATCAATCTTGGTGAAAACAGTTTCTACTGGTTTATATTTTTCTATATTTGGATCTTTATTAACATCTAAATCATTATTTGCTCCATTAACAAATTTTATGTATTTGATATTCGCTTTTCCGTTTTCTGTTTTGTGTGTCCATTTATTTATTATTTCGTTTGTTATATTATATAGACTATTGCTGATTTTTGGGTATGAGTTTATCATTTTATTGTAATTTTAGTTGGAGATACGCCGATGTTTGCGATTATTGTATGACATACATTTGCCCTTAGTACAAATGTATGTTCTAATATCAAGCATTATACTATTAGCCAATACTGAGTATTCTCTGGATCCATACATACCAATGTCAATTTTGTTTTCAATGAGTGCTGCTTTTCTCTGCTGCAGTAAAAACTGTAATTTAGAGGATATTTGGCATTGGTATACACATTCATCTTGTTTGCACAGTGATAAAAGTCATAATTTAAATTGTTGGCAATCTATTATCGTTGCAGTGTTTGTTTCATTCATAATTTCTCAACCAATCCTGTATATTTTTTATATTTGTTTTTGTTTGTATATCTAAAATTTTTAGTTCATTTGGCAATTTATTAAAGATACTGATTACTTTAATATAACTATTTTTAGTACTAACAGTTTTGCAATATTTTGGTAAAATTAATAGTTTGTTTCTTGTTTTACTCCTCGAGTTGATATACTGATCTTTAAAATTATCATAGTTATACCGAAGACTCTCATTTGCAAATAATTGCTGCAGGTTAAGTTGAATTAATTTTTGAAAAGTATTTTTATTTATAATTTTTAAAAATTTTGATCAATAATTGTAGTTTGTTCTGATATGCACCACCCCACACAATTATGCCATAACTAATAAGGCTATGGAAGAAAGCGTAGTATATAATTTTTAAAGTATTAGTTTCCATGATTTAGAAATTTTACTAAAGATGAAAATCAGGTATCTTGTCTTATTTATAAGATATTCAATATGTTTGGCCC
This sequence comes from Gastracanthus pulcherrimus, assembly GCA_949152435.1. NCBI lineage: Eukaryota > Metazoa > Arthropoda > Insecta > Hymenoptera > Pteromalidae > Gastracanthus > Gastracanthus pulcherrimus. Next base: position 101,636,735 of record OX424575.1, on the reverse strand, counting down.
ATCTAATATTCTCATCGAAAATTATACCCAAATATTTTGCTTCATTCACTCTCTTTAGACGCCGGTGACCCGGGTTCGAATCCTAGTCTCTGCCGATTGATACAAGCACCTCTGTAAAAATTACATGTGCTTTGTTTACAAACACACCGCAGACCTCCGTCGTCGATTAGCACCACATGGAAGCACAAACATGGCGACGTTAAATAATAATAATAAAAAAAAAAAAAAAAAATTTCTATTTTCTGTGGTACACTGTCACAATTGTAAGGGGTGAAAATACGAAGGGAAAATAACATTTAAAAATATCCCGCGTGAGCATAAGGATAAATCATCAAGGAGGTTTGACGAGCTGTCAATAGATGGGACCGTAAATTAAGGCACGTAAATACGGTGGTCTAAGCGGTCTCGCCCTCTTTCTACTGTGGATCGCCGCGCGTGTTTTTCCTCTCCGACGCGCCGACCGGACAATCTCCGACCGTGAGAAGGCCCTCCACGACTTATAATAATATTGTATTGTGCACGAATAAGATAGTGATTAATTAATCGGACTGCAAACGTGATTTGCGTAAAATCTCTGAACAGTTAAAATATAAAATGGAGCTGCGATTACCTGATATGCTCCCACCGCCGGGATACAATCGAGCACAACAACAAAATCGTACACCAACAAATGCTAGTGAAAATAACGAATATTTAAACGGGGATACGACGCGCTGAAAAAGGGTCCGCCAGTGCGTCGCGATGATTACGAGCTTATCGATGAACTTTCGCACGATATTGATCAAATAAAGGACTCACAAATAGCCGAAAATGAAAAGCCGCGCTGTCCACATTTAAACTTTAATATTTAAAATAGAGGAGGAAATCTATGTCTATGGGCATTAGTAGATTCCGGTAGTCATATTACATGTATATCTGAATCATTTTATTACGAATTATCAAAATACCAAACATTCGAAGAATTACCGGTTACAAATTTATTAGTATCTGTAGCAATCGGCAAAAAAGCGACAGCAATAAAAAAACAAATATGGGTTGTGACGGACTTAAGCCGTTCTTCTACTCCAACGTAGGAGAGTTCGTTTTCCAGTTGTGTTTTTGTTACACGCGGTTCGCGTACGGACCCGAAGAAGTGCGCGAGAAACAACCTCTTCCTGGATTCCCCCTGATAGTTACGCTCCTGCAGCCGCCGAGGTCGGAGCTGCAGAAGTGCAACTGTACTTTGGGTTTTGGTATGCTAACTCGAACCAGCAGGAGGGCGCGTTAGCTCTCCGCCGGGCAAGCAGTCAAAACCCCGAGAAAGGCACCAGCGCGCTTTTCTCGGGTAAAACCCTGAAGACGTAGTCTCGGGCAGCGCGTTGGCCGCCCCGAGCTATGCCTTTTATGAAATTCATTAGCGCGTTTCCCCCTCCAGTGGCTACTGAAGGACGTCCGGCGCACCCGAATAATAGGTGGAGGCGGGGAAAAATGAGTTATAATTATTAGTGTGAAACTTGGTTTTTTATTGAGGGTAAAAGTACAATTAAAGAGGAGTGGAGTTACGATAGAGGGAAGCGAAAGAGAGAGATTACACGCGGTAGATAGGCGAGGATTCGCCACATCACCGTGTGTTCACCACAAGAAGCGGCCCGAGTTAACCCTAGTATCCCGAGCGCGAGGCCTGCTCGCTGGCTAGCCACGGCTTGAGAGGTCAGAGAAAACTCAGTCCTTCCTCGGCTGTGCGTCGCCGATATATACCCGAGCCCACTCTCTCCATCTCTCTCGCTCCCGTCCTCCTTCTCACGATATTCGCGAATCCCCACTCTTCCAATATTCGCGAATTCGTTGCTCCTCGCTGAACACGCTTTCGTATGTCTGCGCGCTCGTGTGTGTATATGCACACGCGCGCGTTCTTAGCCATTACGTTGGCCCCGCCGTATCATCTTAGTTAACAAATATAAAACCGAATCATTTCCGCAATAATTAAATAATTAATTAAATGATTTCTTATAAAAAAAACTAACTTTTAATTAATACTACGTTTTTTTATATCCTAAATGTATTAACTAATTTATTTTGCTTATAATAATTACTAATGTTAATATCATATTAACATTAACAATAATAATTAATGGTACCGTTCTTGATAATAAGGGTATAGGTACAGGCCGTCTCAGGGTTGAATTCGATATAGATGGATATAAAAATACACACGCGTTTTTAATGGTCCCTCAAATAAGTTCCGAAATAATACTTGGAGACGATTGGCATTGGAACCACGGGCTAGTGTTGAATTATAAAATAACAAAATTAGAAATTGTAGGGTAAGAAATAAATAAGAAGTCTATTCTGTTCGAGCGAAGCGCCCCAGACAAACTAGTCCTAAAAAAGGATGGAGGTGTAACTTATGTTTTCGTAATTAAAGAATCAGATGTTGAGACTAATATATTAATAAAAGATAATTCAGATGAGATACAAGTCTCGAATAAAGATGATAAAATGCATAATTTGATAAGTAAACAAAATGTAATGTTAAATAATAATAATAAAAATATGTTTGATAAATTTAATTATAAAAAAATTGATGATGAAAATGTAAAAATCAAATCTATGAATATCAAATATCAAAACAATGATATAATAGAGATTGAAAATCAAATTATTAATGGTGAATCGACCAATGAAATTATGGTTATAAATTCTATACAAAATAATACTGAAAAAGAAAATGAGAAGACTAGTTTGGTTGAGGAGTTTCGAACGACCGCGCGGAAGCTAACAGAATTAGACGCAAATCAAAAACAAATATTTTATAATTTATTATGTGAACACAGCGCCGTATTTTCAGACAAACCAGGGTTAGCTAAAGGGTACCAACACGAAATTAAACTGATTAACGATAAAAAATACTTAACTTGCAAATCTTACCCTGTACCATTCGAATTCCGAGAATCGGTAGCCGATAATATAGAACAAATGCTACAAGCAGGAGTAATCGAGAGAGCAGTAAGCCCATACTGTAACCCGCTTAGAATCGTAAAAAAAAGCGACGGTAAAATTAGAATTTGTCTAGATGCGAGGGAGCTGAATCAAAATATAGAAGACGACCATCGAAACTCCGCCGTTAATCTCGGAAGTATTACAACAGTTTTTTGAAGCAGAATTTTTTACAAAACTTGACTTAACGCACGGGTACTGGCAAATCCCACTACACTCAAATTCGGGCAAATATACTGCATTTGTGTTTAATAATACCATGTATTGGTTTTGTCGCGTCCCATTTGGGATTAAAACAGCAAGTAGCGGTTTCATCAGAGCCCTAAAAAATGCAATCGCACGTATAATAACATCAGAGATGGCCGTATATATGGACGATAAAGTGATAGGTACAAAAACATTTGAGAGACACATTGAGTTATTAAGGTTATTATTTTCAAAATCAATCGAATTCAATTTCACATTGAAATTCAGCAGATGTATTTTTTTTCAAAAGTCGGTCCCGTTTTTAGGGTTCATTTTATCCCCAACTGGAATTACGCCTGATCAAAACAAATTGCAGTGCATTCGCGATTTCGAGGAGCCAAAGAATAAAACGCAACTACAAAGCTTCCTAGGTGTGTGCAATTATTACCGGCAATATAATATCAGTCACAGTCGAGATATAGATCCGTTATGAGAATTATTAAAAAATAACGTAGAATGGAAATGGTCGGTAGAATATGCGCGAGCTTTTTCACGGTTGAAAGAAATGTTTTTAAATTGCATTAGTTTAAATCATGTGATTCCAAACGCTACCTTTAAAGTACAATGTGACGCCAGTGACCGAGGCATAGCTGGAATTTTATATCAAAATAATAATAATGGCAATCAGTGTCTAATTGCGGTGGCCTCACGGTGTCTTTCGGATACAGAAACTCGATATACAGTCACAGAAAGAGAACTGTTGGCTATCATTTATGCTATCACAAAGTTTCGTGTATACTTGATCGGGTCCTCATTTGAAATCATCACAGATCATCAAGGATTAACATTCTTGGGATCCACAATGTACCAAAACGCTAGATTAATAAGATGGAGCCTGTTACTTCAACAATATACATATAAAGTAGAATACTGTAGAGGGAAAGATAATATATTCGCAGATTTTCTGAGTCGTAATCCTGAAAGTAAATTCCATGCTGAAAACGAAAAAGTACTAATAATAGCTGCCCTTTAAAGATGTTTGCTTCCACAAGAACAAAACGAGTTTGCGTCATTTTCATTGGTTTGTCTTTTGAAAGCTGAAGGGCTGGATAAAGAAAAGTTTAAGAAAATCGGAGAACTTCAGAATTCCGATGTGGAAGTAAATAAACTAATTGAAGCACACAAAAAAGACAAAAATGTAGAGCATTTCCAAATTCATGAACAAATATTATTTTATAGGAAAAAGAACTCAGAAACCTGGTGCATAGTAATCCCAAGAACGTTGGTTTCAGAAGTAATAAAGAAGACGCACGAAAAACTAGGCCACCCGGGCGCGTTTAAAACATTAAAATATATAAAAAATACTATTATTGGCGAAATATGCGCTCTGATATTAAAAACAGAATCACAACGTGTGATATTTGCCAACGCGTTAAATATCCGACTGTCGCGATGGTGGAAGAGTATGAATTTGTCGAAGTCGAAAAACCTAATCAACTTGTAACAATAGATTTTTACGGGCCTCTCCCACCAGCGCGTATCGGTATGCAACATATATTAGTGATGACCGACACGTTTTCTAAAAACATGTGCTTATACCCCATGAAACGCGCAACACCCGCGGCGTCATTAAATCGAATATTTTCCAAATATATACCGAAATGTGGAAAAACCATTAAAAATACTGAGCAATCCCGGAAGCCAATTGACGTCACCAAATTGGAGGTCGAAATTAGAGCACGAAGGTATAAAAGTAGTATACAGTTCAATAAGACAATCCCCGTCCAATCCCACTGAAAGGCTTATGCGAGAATTAGGGTGCATGTTTAGGACGCTATGCCCAACGAAACACACAACGTGGATCAACCACGTCCCGGAGATTGAAAAAGCAATAAATATAACGGTCCATTACAGCACCGGGTCCATTCCACAAGAGCTCCACTTTGGAACGCGAGAACGCGACGAAATAAAAAAAAATTAGTAAAATATCCTCACGAAAATGCGATCGACCATCAAACAATGATCAAAGAAGCGAAAAAGAATTTAAAAAACCGTTTTTAAAACCGGAAAAAACAGCAAAAGACGACGTCGAAAATCCAACTTGAAATCGGTGACCTAACCTTGTTACGCGTTCGACATTTGTCAAATGCAGTGGACAGGGTGACAAAAAAGTTTTTCCCGTTATACGAAGGACAGTACAACATATGTAAAAGAATAGGAAAAACGCGTTTGTATTATGTGACATAATTGAAAATAAAATCATAGGTACATATAATACAACTAATCTTAGAAAATATTCTTCTGCTGAACCTGAAGGTGAATAATTCAGCGACAAGTAATTCATGACAAACGCGGTTACATTATAAATGATAGTAGAATACACCCCTGTAGAGCCAAGAACAGAAATAGAACCAAATACATCATTCACTAGATAAATAAAGTAAATATGCGCCGTTTTAAACGGATAAACCACGTGCTGTCATTCGTTTGTCGGGATTTTAGTATTAATGAAGCATTGACTCTTTTTATTTTCTGTTGTTCCTCGTAAACAAGCCATAACAGAAAAGGGGGAACATTGTAAGGGGTGAAAATACGAAGGGAAAATAAGATTTAAAAATATCCCGCGTGAACATAAGGATAAATTATCAAGGAGGTTTGACGAGCTGTCAATAGATGGGACAGTAAATTAAGGCACGTAAATACGGTGGTCTAAGCGGTCTCGCCCTCTTTCTACTGTGGATCGCCGCGAGTGTTTCTCCTCTCCGACGCGCCGACCGGACAATCTCCGACCGTGAGAAGGTCCTCCACGACTTATAATAATATTGTATTGTGCACGAATAAGATAGTGATTGATTAATCGGACTGCAAACGTGATTTGCGTAAAATCTCTGAACAGTTAAAATATAAAGTGGAGCTGCGGGAGAGTAGTTCTGGCGGACGTCGGCGAAGGGAAGTGTCGACCCCGCGTCGGAACCGCGGTAGAAGGGGCCAAATCTTTGCCACATCGATATTTGCCAACAGATTAAGATAAGTATTATGTTCATGAAAATTATATATAACATCTAGTAGTTATAGAAACGTAATTCAAGTAATTTCTGACGATATTGCGCATTGGTTGATCGGACCGAAAACATAGATGAATAAAATGCTAGAGTTAGCGACGACCTACTAAATGTGATTTCGATGATAAATTCATGTTGTAATGATCGATGATCTATATAATGTTAAGTAAATATAAAGTGTGACGTTGATGATGAAATACAGTTGGAAATGAAAATAAATGTTTTAGTTTCTCTTTTATATTGTCTTTAATTTTATTAGTTGTATGAAAAAATTACACAATAGTTTCCGAAAGTTATATAAACAGTTTTTTGTATATTTGATGTTAATTTATTTAGTCTAAGCCATATTGAGACATCTTCTAAATATTTGTTCATTTTGTTTTCAACTTCAGACCAAGTTTTTCCATTTACTATTACAGCAGTGTCATCTGCATAGGACAGGATGGAATTGTCTGGCATGTTTGTTAGCAAGTCATTCACATAAAGTATAAAAAGTAGAGGCCCAAGTATAGTCCCTTGAGGGACACCAGTATTAACGTTTTCAAATTCACTTACATGTGAACCTATTCTTACGTTTTGTTTTCTATTGGTTAAATAACTTGTAATTAGTTAATGCGCCTTTCCTCTTATACCGTATGAGTAAAGATTATGTAATTTTTTACGTTTTGGCTTCTTTATTTTCTTACTCAGTGTTTCTCAAACTTTGCAATAGTACTCATTCATTTTGTTCGCAATTTCTTGCCTACTTTTAATTATTCTATTATCTTCAGTTTTCAACTGAGTAATAGTAGTATCGTTTCTGATTTTATTTTTCCCAAATTTATTATTTATACAAGCCCAGAGTTTTCTTGGCTCATTTCTATTAATCTCTATTGTTTTCTTATCATATTCTATTTTTGCTGCTTTAATGACCTTATCTAGAGTTTTAACAAATTTTTTGTAATTGTCTTTGAGTTCATCATTATCTGGATTATGTTTTAGTCGTTTGTATAGTATTTCTTTTGTATTACAAGAGTTCAATATTCCTCTTGTTATCCAGTCTTTCCTGGGGGTTTTCTTGGAGTTGCGTAAATTTGTTTTTTTGTATTTTGAATTTTCAATGCAAATTTTAATTTCTTTTATTATTTCCTCAATAGTTTTATTTGGATCTTTTGTATTTTTAAATTTTGACCAATTTATTTTCATAGCATTATTGAATACATTTTTGTAATTATAATAATATCTGTCAATTTTTGTCTCTTTATTTGAGTTAGGTCTACCATGTTTTATTTCTAAAAATAATGGTTAATGATCAGTTATGGGCATCATAAGTGTTAGTGATTTAGTGATGAGGAAGTGTGTTTTGATAAAAATGTTATCAATACACGTTCCTTTATCCGTAGTTATACTTGATGGTCTTGTGGTATTTGTAAATCTACGCTGATAGAATTATAATTCTGTATATTTATATTAAAATCGCCAATTATAATATGATTTTTTGCTTTTCTTTTTTGTTCTAAATAAGTTTTGAAATTCAGATTAAATTCAGTACAATTCAGTCCATGTGATCTATATAGAGATGAAATTTCTAGTTGTTTATTATCATTTAATGTAATTATAGTGTTTGATATTTTTAGTTTACCTATTTCTAGCATTTCATTAGTGTGTATAATATTTTATTTTACGTATACCACTACACCATTATTTTTATTAATTTTCCCTAAGTTATAATATAATTTGTAGTCCTTAATTCTATAATACTGATAATAAGTTAAATACCATACCTCTGTACATACAATAACATATGGTTTTATCTGAAGACTTTTAATAAAGATTTGAAGCTTTTCAAAATTGGCATTTAGGCTTCTAATATTTAAGTATAAAATCAAAATATTGTTACTATTTCTTTCTTTGTTAAAAGTCTCAAGATCCCTATATAATCTCTCTTGTTTGTGAATGCTATTTTGTATTTTTTCAATTAAGTTTATTTGTGCTTCCATTATGTAGTTGCTGTTGATTCTGGTGAAGGTTCTGGACTTGTTGATAATGTGAGTGGTTCTTTGTTTTGTTGTTGTGTAGGGGAATTGGCTGCGCTTAGTTTATTTACTATACTCTTCACTGATTTTACCTGCCTTTGGTAAAGTAGTTTATTAGTTTGTATATTACGTATTTGTTGTAGTGCACTTGATTCATCCCATGACGGTAATGTAGGCGTGACCGGGTAATCAATAGAGTTAATATATTTTTTTATTTTATTTTTAAGTATACTACACTTGAGTCTGTCTGTTGGTAAGTGATCCGTTGGTAAGCTTCTTCTGTATTTAGAATTGTTATAATTACAGTTAACACATTCCGTTCTGGTATTCTTACATTGACTCACATTATGTTTGTCAGAGCACTTAATACATGCAGAATCATTTCTACATTTGGATGCGTTATGTCAATATCTTCCACAATTGAAGCAAGGTGTGACGTTTATCAGATCATAAGCTTTGCACAATTGATGACCTACAAAGATCTTGTTATTGTTTTCACGTATAAACTTGTAAATTTCTGGTGATACTTCCATTAGAACTGTACTGGGTTGGTTTCTTTTATTAGTGTACATGTGCAGTACTGAGCCATTGTTATTAAATTGCTTGAAATTTATTTCATTTATATCATTTTCTATATTCTGTTCTTCCATATTTGTAGTATTGGTTATACCGACAATTTTTATTTTTAGATTACCTTGTTGTTTTATCTTGATTTCATAATTTATTAGATTATTGTTTAGAACAGTCTCTGCTGTTTCTAGACTTTTCATATTCATATAATTAATTTCTATTTCTTTATCATTCTTCTTGCGATTGAACTTAGTTTGGATATTCTTCTCTGAAACTAAGCAGTTCGTGAGTAATTCCATTGTATTTTCCTGGTTGGGGTCATTGGCCTTAATAGTTAATCTAGAAACTCGCTTCGGTTTCGTCCTAATATCACTCATCACTTCTGCATATGTTTTATTACTTGTCGGTATCTCAGTATTTCTTTGTTTTTGCAGTTCTATAAAGTTCTGTAAAGAGTTTAGGACGACGAGAGAATGATATGCGAAAATTGAAAGGTCGTGCCGAGGCAAGCGAACGATCGGCAACGCCTGCGTGCGTCAGACCGAGATCCTGAGTCCGGCGATGAGCACGGCTCGGCGACGATAAAGTGCAAAGCAATATTTGTTTCGGGCCGGCGGCGTCAAAACCCAGTTGGGGTAAGTTGTAAAACACGCGAATCATGGACAAATTGCGTTAGTTAATTTTATTTAAACCCTGTCGATTCTCGATTATTATAGTGTTTGAGTCGGGCGGCAAGCTTCGTTTCGAAATTCGCTCTCAAGGCCTACTATAAGTACGAGCCGCAGCACGAAGCCATCTGCAGGACGAGCGATTCGAGAGCAACCGTATGCACCGTAGGAAGCAGCTCAAGATTTGGTCTATGAACAACGAGTTGCGAGGACGCCTGGACATCGAGCTGCGTGAACATCAGACAGCTAAGTTTTAGATATTGCCCGAACAAAGCGAAACCGTCGTCGTGACGGAAAAATTCAAAGTTGTACTTTTAACTCTCGGTCAAAACTCTTTTATTCAAATCATTTACAGGAGTAGATCTGACGGTCGCGGACGCGACGAATTTGAAGCACGATTTTGGACATAGCTCTGTATAGCAAAATTTGACAACGGTTTTGTAGCCGTCACGTGAATGTTTGTGTGAAGTGTGTAAAGTATGAGTGTGTGCGAGTTTAGAGTGGCATTGTATATTGATATTTAATAAATTGTAATTGATGTGCGAAATATTGATACATAAATTTAAATTCCTGGCTTAGTTATAACAAAACCTCAAATTTGGCTTACCAATCCTCTCTTTTACTATTTAATAAAAATCCGGTCTTTTCAAAATTAATGATTTTTTTGATTTTTACTATTATTTAAAAAATTATTGGAATTCCTTTGGTTTATTCGATTATATTGAATATTCGTATTAAGTATATACCATAAATAGAAATGTAAATATCTTATGAAGTCTTATACTTATATTGCTATTAAAGCCTTTTTCAGCCCATACTAGTCGCTGCTTACCAGCCAAAGTTATAACAACAGATATAAGATTCTTAAGTCGTGCATATATAGATATACACGCATTATGTCAGCCTGCCGAAGGACAATAGCATTCGTGTATCGTGAGAAGCTTCCAGAGTTCTAAGCACACACACGCACACACACACATGTCTAAATGTGCGTCTTACAGTTTGACATTCCTTCGAATATTCGACTGCATTCATGAAAGCATTTGTATCGCGAGATGGTTTTTCCATCACTCTTTAAAGTACATCGAATTCAACTTGACTCCCCCGACGATTGGCGGCGCAAAAGAATGATGTCATTTGCCCGCGCCAATCTTCAACGATAGTCGAGCGCGCGGGTGCGTGTACGCGTACACATGCAAACAATTCTACTATATTCCCACTTGCAAGCATAAGAGAGTAGCTTTCTCATCTACAAACGTCTACTAAAAAATTCAAGTGATTGGAAGGATGCTGATTTTAACCTGACCTACGCTGAGTCACCTACGCAGGTGAGTCGAATGGAGGCGGGGCATATTCTTACCTGACCGCCTCAGCCAATCAGAGCTATTTTCACCTGTACAGGTGAGAACAAAGAAGTGGAGTGGTGGAGGAGCTAGAAGCCCTATTATATACCTACTATAACCATTTTTGAGTAATTTAAGATGATCATGAAATCAACACGAACTCTATATTAATTTAAGAAAAACTGCTCAAAAAATAAATTCTTTTCAACTGAATTAGGATGTTTCATAAAAATAAATAGTTTCTTTTTCACGTGAAATATGTATAATATCGAAAAATAATTACGTCGCAATTTGTATTTTATCGTAAAAATGAAAACTAGAAAATTATATGTTTATATTTTCCAGAATTTCGATATACACAGACATGTATACTCTAATGTTATATGACATCATGAAAGTATAAGATCGTGACGTTACACAAATTTTGACTTGCTGTATTTACTTTATTTTTCGTCAAATTGAAAAAAAAAAACGATCTAATTATTTTAGCATAAACTATTAAAATATAAAATAAAAAAAATCATGCAATAACCCAATTCCTACCATAGATTGCATCTACATTCATACTCTTCATAGATATATATATAATTTTATTTCTCATAGAAATTTGTTTCTGAATTCATTGAAAGAGCCAGAAGTCATTATAAACATAAATTAAAATAACTATATGATGATAAAGCACTCCTACAAAAATTCTTCAGTAAGTTGTTTTTAACAATTGAAGCACAGTACGACCCATAAATGGGTTGTAAATGTTTTTCCTGTGGTACTATACAACCCATGTATAGGTCTTACGTATTTTATAAATTTTAGTATTTTCATTGTCTTTAAAGCATAAAGATATAAATTTAACAATTTTAATGGTAATATTCACATTTTGTAGGCTTTGAAGAACTAAATTATACTAGCTAATATAATGATGGAATTGTTTTAACTTTATACACGTTAATTAAAATAACAATACAAAATTAATGTAAAAACGCGATCGTCCTAACCGTGAGAAAGAAAACTCTTATACATTGTCGGGCGCTGGTAGATACAACATTCAAAATTTCACTGATTTCTTTTAATTAATATAAAATCAGCGCAATCATTTCTGAGTATAAAAAAATATGCCAAAAATACCTTTTTTGCATGAGTGGTCAAAAACTGTTACCGCATAACTGCGATTAAATTAGCTAGGATATCATTAATCGTAATTGAAAAATGATGAAATATACTAACGAATTTAGTATTCAATATTGTTCAGATAATACATTTTTTCTAATAGCGAGTTTACTTGATTAGCCCATTTTATTTATTTACTTTAGGTTACATCGTAAAGTATTTTTGAAATTTTATTGTTTTTAATGATAATGTGTAACGATAACATTATAAAATTGTTTACGCCATTTTTACAGGTCTTAGTCATATAGGTACATTTCTGTAGATTTGAATTTCGCGCTATTTCGTGCGGTCAATTGCGACGTTGCGTGACCGTCAGCGCGCGCGGTTCTGTCTCGATTCGGGCGCGCTCTCGCAATTGTTCACTTTTGACAGGACCTCCAAGCTGTTCGCGCGCTTAGCAGCCCTGCTCAATATATAGTTTCATTTTCAGCCTTTTTGCGTCCTGATTGCCGTGATTTCGTGTTCGATTGGCTGAGATATATTTCCGTTCTTTTCAGAGCGAATATATTCAGCCTTCCTGCGATCGTGAAATTGTAACCGAATTCGTGCGAGCGTGCGTGAGAATTCGCGCGTGTGTGTGTGTGTGTATCTTGTGTGTGCCTCGTGGCCGTGTTAGGGAAAACTGTGGGGACGCTGTCCACGTGTTGGACGTGACCCGTCCAGGGCGAGCGCATCGCGGCAACACCCTTGTTGCCCGGCATCGAGGCGTCTGGCTCCCCGAGACGTCGGGGCGTGCCCGGTGCAGGTCGTGGACCATTTTGCGCTCCTCTCGCCCGGCTTGCCAGCCTACCAGGCTCTCTGCGGCGTTAAGATTAAGAGTCTAGGGTAAGGCGGTAGATTAAATCCTTATTTCCCGCGTCTGTTGTAATTGTTTGTAGCTTCATTTTCTCAATAAATCTTTACGTTTGCTTCGGCTTTTCCCGCTAAGCCGTGCGGTTTTTTACGCCGAAGCAAGTGCTTTTTTTATCGTGAAATCAATTGTGTTTTTTATTTACTCAACCTTTCACTCACTCATCCCAATCCTTTCTTATTTTATCTGAACTCACCTTGAGTTTATTATTTTAAGTAGATTATTGTTCATGGTGCCCCGGGTGAGGAGTGAGTGATTGGTTTTTTGTGCGTTGTGTATTCGCGATTGCGCATTTTCGTGCTTTGCTAATGTAATTCGTGGGTTAAGCGTAGCCTAAGAAATACATTAACAAACGCGTGAACACTGTAACGGTCTTTTTGTTTTTTCCGATATTATATTGCCTTGTTTGAATTCCAAGTAGTCGCTTGATACGTTACAGTGTGAACGCATTGTTGCGCCGCGCGCTGTTGTTTACGTTTCGGCCGGCCGTATTTTCTCGGAATCGAGGCGCCGCGCCGAATGTGTATGTTTACAGCCTTGCTCTCGTTGCGTGCGAGTCGTGCGTGCGGCGTTTAGCAGCGTTCATTTAGGATATAATATTTTGTGCTTCTAGAAACTCATAGGTACGTTCGTCGATTCTACCGAGTTTGCGTCATGGCTCCTGTAGCTTTGAAAAAGCTGACTGCGTTGCAGACGTCGAGCGAGGCAGAGATTGAGAGTACACACGCGCGTTTAGCAGCTAAGCCGCGTGAGTCTCTCAATAAAAATATAGTGCAGGCGCGACTTGAAGCGGTGAGAGGTATTTGGGCAGAGATTCGGAAGATGCACTCCGAGATTATCGTTAGGGAAGATGCAGAGACAGATGCTTACGTTGCCGATAACTGGTTTAGTCGTATACAGGGTATTTTTGAGAATGCCCTTGACGAGTTTCTGACGTTGTTTACGTTTTTTGATAAGCCTGATGGCGATACCAGTTTATCGGAGGCGAGCTCAGACCGTGGCTCTGGCGCTCGTGTAGCTAAGTTGCCTTGAATTCCTCTACCTACGTTTACAGGTAAATACGAGGATTGGGCTAGTTTCTGCGATCTTTTTACTACGCTCGTTCATGATCTCTCTAACTTGTCTGATGCTATAAAGTTGCAGTATCTTAAGCTTTGCCTGAAGGATGGGGCTGCTGAACTCATCAAGGATGTAACGACCACCAGCGCCAACTATGCCAGTACGTGGCAGGCTTTGAATGACCGTTATAATAATCCTCGCTTGATTATTAATAAACTTTTGACTTCCTTCATGGAAATTCCGCACTTAAAAAGGGAGTCAGCTTCTGAGCTTCGCACTTTCGTTGATGAGGCGCAGCGAATTATTCGGGCGTTAGGGAATTTGAAGCTTCCTGTAGAACACTGGGATGTTTGGCTCGTATTTTTGTTGTCCGATCGCTTAGATTCGGAGTCGAGGAAGCTGTCGGAAGCAAAGCTGAGCGCTAAGGAGCAAAAATTCGATTCAGTCGAGAATTTGATGGAACCTGTTGCTGATAGGTCGCTTCCTAAGTCGTTAGGTTCTTGGAGATGAGAGCTCAGGCTCTTAGCATGGTGACTGCTGAGCGCAAGGCGGAGAAAAGGCCGGCTTCTACGCCGACATCGGAACCTCAGGCTCGAAAGGTTTTTCATGCTAGTTCCTCTCGATCGTCTGGGATTACAAAGTGCTCTCTTTGCTCCGGTTCGCACTCTCTCGCTCGATGTTTCAAGCTGAAAAATAAGAGTCCCCACGAGCGGTTTGCGACCATTAGACGTTTACAGCTTTGTTTTAACTGCTTCGGATCGCATAGAGTTAATGCTTGTAACACTTCGGGACGTTGTTCAATCTGTCGGGGCAAGCATCACACGCTCTTGCACATCAAACACCAGGGAAACTCGCAGGCTGCGCAGCAAGATCCCGGTAATTCTCAAGCAGATGGGTCGGGCTCGAGGCCTCCTGTAGTGAGTATGCATGCAGCTAGCATTTCGGTTACCAAGAAAAGGGTTATTTTAGCCACAGCGCGAGTGCAGGTGATAGGACCGAGAGGTGATAGCACCTACGTACGAGCACTTTTAGATCAGGGATCGGAAGCTTCGTTCGTGTCGGAGTCGATTGTACAGCTGTTAGGGCTCCAGAAGGAGCGCACTTGTGTGTCGCTGACAGGGATTGGCGCCAGTGCAGCGGGCACTGCGCGCTCGATGACGCAACTCGTTCTGAGGTCCAGATTCGAGTCGAACTTCGAGCTCAGGGCAGAAGCGCTCATTCTCCCTCGTCTTACGTCGCAGGTTCCAATCGACAGCATCAGCGATCTCGATCTCAAGCAGTTTGTAGGGTTTACTCTTGCGGATCCAGAATTCCTCGTCTCGAATAAGGTAGATATTATCCTAGGGGCCGACGTGTACGGGCAGTTGCTTCGATCGGGCTTGAGACGATTCCCTCGCTCGCAGCTCGTCGCTCAAAATACAGCTTTCGGTTGGATCGTTTCAGGTGCTGTGCAGGTGGAGGCTTCACGGCGGGAGGAGCCGTCCACACCTCGCGAGGCAATGCAAGTATTGCATTGTGCGTCGATGCACGAGTTGGATCAAACTCTGCAGCGTTTTTGGGCACTCGAGGATCTTCCCTCGACATCCTCTAAGTTAAAGCCTGACGATGAGGCGTGCGAAAAGATGTATAGAGAAGATCACTCTCGTGATTCGCACAGTCCATATGAGGTCCGTCTACCGGTGAAACCTGATCTACCTTCGGTTGCAGCTGAGACTAGGCAAATGGCTCTCGGATCGCTCTCCACGATGCATCGTCGTTTTGCTCGTGATTCGAAGTTAGTTCAGGCTTATCGAGAGTTCATGGAGGAGTATGCGCGCTTAGGGCATATGACTCGGATTCCACAGTCGGAGATTCGGCAGGAAGGTGCGTGGTATTTGCCACATCACGCAGTAGTGCAGTCCTCGAACTCCACGTGGAAGCTTAGGGTCGTTTTTGATGCATCCAGACGTACTAAAGACGGTCTGTTTCTCAACGATTTTTTGTTCCTAGGCGAGCCTCTCCAAAGTGACCTCTCGTTGATTCTCCTCAATTGGCGTAGGTATTTATTTGCGTTTACAGCGGATATTGTTAAGATGTTTAGGCAGATTCAGGTGAAGCGTGTAGATCAGGACCTTCAGAGAATCGTCTGGGCTCCTACTGCTGATTCTGCTCCTGTCGATTATGGCTTGACGACTGTTGCTTACGGGACGGCTTGCGCTCCGTTTTTGGCTATCCGCACGCTGCGACAGTTAGTTGAGGACGAAGGCGCTCAATTTCCTCTCGGAGCTGAGTGTCTCAAATCCGAGACGTATGTAGACGATACCTTTGCTGGTTCCGACGAGCTCTCCATCGCTGTGCAAAAGAGAATCGAGCTTACAAAGCTCTTAGGTTTGACAGGTATTTCTCTCGACAAATGGGCTGCAAACCATCCAGAGCTTCTTCCTTCGCAGGTACAGCAGGGCCCCGCAAAGCAGATCGATGCAGATAAATCGGTCAAGACTCTCGGTGTTCACTGGAGTCCTGCTCAGGACCAGTTTAGGTTCGATGTCTCGGATGTCGCAGAGCTGTCACCTGCTTCAAAAAAACGCTCTATCCTCTCGAATATAGCTCGCTTGTTCGACCCGCTCGGGTGGCTTTCGCCGATCACAGTGACGGCGAAAATCTTGATGCAGGATTTGTGGATCCAGAAGTGTGATTGAGATTCTCCGTTGCCTGCAGAGCTTCGCGAGCGGTGGTTTGCGTATTGCAAGTCGCTATCTGATCTGCCGTCGCTAGCGATCGATAGGTGGTTAGGTGTTGCATCTACTCATTCGTACCAGATACATGGCTTTTCGGACGCTTCTTCTCGAGCTTATGCTGCTGTAGTTTATCTGCGGATCGATGAGGGAGACGGTAAATTTGGTGTGTCAATTTTAGCTGCTAAGACGAAGGTTGCTCCAGTAAAGACGGTTAGTATTCCTAACTTAGAGCTCTGCTGAGCTGCGCTTCTCGTCAAGCTTGTTGGCCACGTTAGGAAACTGGATTTTCTTAGTGGGATTCCAGTTTTTGCATGGTCAGACAGTCAGATTGTGCTGACATGGCTCCGTAAGTACCCTTGCTTTTGGAAAACATTCGTGGCTAATAGGGTGTTCTATATTCAAATGTAGTTGCCGTCAGCTACTTGGGGGCACGTGCCCACCAAGGAGAATCCGGCAGATTTAGCGACCCGAGGCTCTGAGCCGGCGGAATTGTCACGGAATAACCTTTGGTGGCGCGGGCCTGGCTGGCTTTCGCAAGCTCCAGAGCAGTGGCCGCAGCCAGCAGAAAGTCAGCGAGTTCTCCACGCGCAGAAGTCGTCCTCAGAATCGGAGCTGTTGACTAGATTCTCTTCCCTGTCACGTTTAATCCGCGTTGTTGCATTTGCTAAGCGTCCATTTATCAATTATCGTAGACATAAGAAAGGTCAGGAGCTGCTTCCTCCGTTTCTTACTTCGTCAGAGTTAGCTGAAGCTCGCTGCGTAGTTATTCGTTTAGCACAGGCGAGCAGCTTTGCAGCCGAGATTGGGACGCTGAAGACAGGAAGGAGATTATAGAGTCGCAGTCGGCTCAGCAAGTCAAATCCATTTGTATGTAAGGATAATATTTTACGTGTAGGAGGCCGACTGTCACATTCTGATCTCTCCTTTAATCGAAAACTCCGATTCTAGCCCAGGATTCAGCTCTCAGTCTTTTATTCGTGCTATCTGCGCATCGACTTTGTCTGCACGGGGGTCCTACTCTAACGTCTAGCGTTTTGATGCAGCAGGTTTGGATTTTAGGTAGAAATAGATTAGTGAAATCCACAATTCACAAGTGCGTAACTTGTCAGCGTGTCAAGCCCCAATCTACTCAGCAGTTGATGGGAGATCTTCCTGCCGATCGCGTGAATGTAGGTAGGCCGTTTGCTATTTCAGGTTTAGATTACGCGGGTCCTATTCAGGTTCGTCCAACAAAGGGTCGTGGGCAGAAATCATACAAGGGATATATCGTCGTATTTGTTTGCTTCTCCACACGGGCAATTCACTTGGAGCTGGTTAGTGATCTAACAACTGCAACGTTCATCAGTGCGTACCGTCGTTTTGTTGGCAGACGAGGTGTTTGCCAAAAGCTCTACAGTGATAACGCCACTAACTTCCATGGAGCTGATAATGAGTTGCAGGCTACGTTTCAGCGAGCGTCGGAATTCCATCGAAAGGTCGCTTCAGTTCTCGCAAATGACGGGACCGACTGGGTCTTTATTCCTCCTAGTGCTCCTCATTATGGGGGTTTATGGGAAGCTGGTGTTAAGTCGGTGAAGCATCACTTGAAGAGGGTTGTAGGTGAACACACTCTCACCTTTGAGGAATTGTCGACGGTCCTGGTTGAAATAGAAGCTTGTCTCAACTCGCGACCACTAGGGGCGTTGAATTCCGACATCGAGGACCTCCATGCGCCGACGCCCTTTCACTTTCTAAATGGGAGTGCTTCAGTGTTACTTCCAGATGCTGATTTGCCAGACGTGCCTCAGAATCGGCTAGATCGCTTTCAGTTGCTTCAGCGGATTCGCAATCAGTTTTGGAAGCGGTGGTCGTCGGAGTATCTCCTCCATTTACAGCAGCGGGAGAAGTGGAGAGATCCAACGGAGAACTTTCGTGTAGGTAGGCTTGTTCTTGTCAAGGATGATCGTTATCCTGCGTCCAAGTGGCCTTTAGGGCGAGTCGTTGAGGTGCATCTAGGTCCAGATGGTCTCGTTCGTGTGGCAACAGTAAAGACTGCTACCACATCTTTCCGTCGGCATATCTCACGTCTTTGTCCGTTGCATATTGAGGATGGTGTTAAGAAGGTTTAGGGTCATTCTCTGAGTGTTTCGTTCGTCCGTTAGACGAAGGCGGGCGGGATGTTTACGCCATTTTTACAGGTCATAGTCATATAGGTACATTTCTGTAGATTTGAATTTCGCGCCATTTCGTGCGGTCAATTGCGACGTTCCGTGACCGTCAGCGCGCGCGGTTCTGTCTCGATTCGCGCGCGCTCTCGCAATTGTTCACTTTTGACAGGACCTCTAAGCTGTTCGCGCGCTTAGCAGCCCTGCTCAATATATAGTTTCATTTTCAGCCTTTTTGCGTCCTGATTGCCGTGATTTCGTGTTCGATTGGCTGAGGTATATTTCCGTTCTTTTCAGAGCGAATATATTCAGCCTTCCTGCGATCGTGAAATTGTAACCGAATTCGTGCGAGCGTGCGTGAGAATTCGCGCGTGTGTGTGTGTGTGTATCTTGTGTGTGCCTCGTGGCCGTGTTAGGGAAAACTGTGGGGACGCTGTCCACGTGTTGGACGTGACCCGTCCAGGGCGAGCGCATCGCGGCAACACCCTTGTTGCCCGGCATCGAGGCGTCTGGCTCCCCGAGACGTCGGGGCGTGCCCGGTGCAGGTCGTGGACCATTTTGCGCTCCTCTCGCCCGGCTTGCCAGCCTACCAGGACTCGGCGATAAGCTGCGCCGGCGTTTCACGACATTCTCGGCTCAGCGACATCCAGGCGGTGTCGTTCGAGCTTCGTGCGGTGATTTTGCGCGGGTTGCGTGCCCAGGTAAGAGCTCTCTGCGGCGTTAAGATTAAGAGTCTAGGGTAAGGCGGTAGACTAAATCCTTATTTCCCGCGTCTGTTGTAATTGTTTGTAGCTTCATTTTCTCAATAAATCTTTACGCTTGCTTCGGCTTTTCCCGCTAAGCCGTGCGGTTTTTTACGCCGAAGCAAGTGCTTTTTTTATCGCGAAATCAATTGTGTTTTTTATTTACTCAACCTTTCACTCACTCATCCCAATCCTTTCTTATTTTATCTGAACTCACCTTGAGTTTATTATTTTAAGTAGATTATTGTTCAAAAATGATTTTGGTAATCCTATCTAGACATTTTATCTCGCTAATAAAACAGAGGTTAGAATGTAGTTTTCAGCTTCTGAACACTTGCTCAGAGTGCTCGAGACGTAGGATTATAAATGTAGAATACTATTATCATTTTTAATTGCAAGACGCAATAAAATATTTGGAAATAAATACTGAATGAAGCACTGATAGTATCACAAAAGGTATACTAAAATCTTTGGTTTATAAATTGAATGTAAAAGAAAAGTGTTGAAAGTATACTTAGTAGAAGTATTTAAAAGCAGAATTTTAAAGAATAGGGTTTTCTAAAACAACTTAGTAAAACATTTTTACTCCACACATTGTTTGAAGTTGAGAATACTTTAATTAAAATTACATATTAAAATACCATATTAAGCCTTATATTCCCATAAGTAGCTCATACTCTTTACGATATTTATAAATGGGTATGAGTACATTTAAATAAGTTTTTTTCACCCTACCCTGGCCGAAGTACCATATTTTCTCCCAACTCTGAAACTGAAATGTGTCATTTTCGACCCGGGTATGGTGAAAAATAGTATACGCATTACGGGAGGAAAAATGGCTACCCCATAGCACGTGTTTACTACCCTTGCCGTCAGCTCGGGTGGCAATTTACACGTGCTATGGATTAGCCAATACTTTTCCTCCCTAGATGCGTAATATACTATTAAATAAGTCCCGTATGATTATTTGCTTAAAATAAATTAAAAATATATATAGATCTATAAAATGACCTCTTCACAGGTTCAGTGCTGACAATGTATAAAAGTTTGCTAACCTACTGTGCTGTAGCTAATAATTTAATTCTGAACATTTTTGTTTAATTGTTATTGTAAATACATTTTTATTTGGCATTCCTTAGTTTTTATAAAATATTTTCTTTCTTTGAATCATATACGACATGTACTAGTATTTAATTTATCACTCATAAGAATTTTATTCATGTTTCATTCCATGTTAGTACTTTGAAATAAAAACTTCATGAGCCATATATGTGTCACGTTACATACAAGGAAAGAAAATCGTGATACATATATGGCTCACGCCGTACTGAACCTGTTAAATATAATTTTTTTTCAAATATTTAGAAATTTTGTCAGCGAAGCGCCAGACTTTGTGTCAATCGCGCGTAAGCGCGAAGGGAAAATAACATCTTCCCTGCCTTCCCCCTCTCGCCCTTCTTCTGCTTAACTCCTGCGCATGTGCAGTTACACGCGCCACAAGTCCTCACTCCGTGCTCGCTCTCTCTACTGTAAGGACGCCTGGTGCTAATTCTGTTCTCTTCGCAGTCGACATACAGACAGGCTTCATTGTTCTTCTTGTGCCTTATCGTTTTTCTTGTATCCAGAGCAGAGAGCGCAGAGTATTTTTCACAGTACAGTTTTTACTTAAATAAACTCAGTGTGCAAATTATTTCTTCCCTGGACCACCTACAATTCCAGCGACTCTAACAGGTTGTGTGCCCAGCACGCGTAGGAGCTAGGTCATCGGCGGGTCCAGAGAAGGATAAATACAGAGCTGCAGTGTCATACCCCCCCCCCCCCCCCCAGAGTCTTCAAGAGGTCAGCAAGAGTAAGTTTTTTTTCTAATTGATTAAAAAGTGCGGGTAGAACGGTCGCGAGAGTCGTCGCATGTCAATAGAACAGTGACATAGAATCGCCGTTGCTTTTCCGAGAATCGCGAGAAAACGTGAAGAGGCCCGAAAATTTTGATTAGCGCGTTGATGCCGGGGGGGGGGGGGGGGGAGCAAGAGGGCGGGCACACGGGGGACATTTTGGCGCGAAGGAGTCCGTCTCGTGGGTAGGCATTTTTTTTCTCTTGGTCGCCGAACACGCGGAAAGACGGCTCACACCGCCATGTATATATATAATGGCTGAAATTTCGGCTGGTCAGAAGAGAAAATAGTGAGCACATTCGCATCGGATGGTGTGAATGTTTCAGGGTTCGACCTTGAACTGATCTTTACAAGGTCTCACCATCAATAACGATAAAAATGGCAATTATGAGGTTAAACTACACAAGTTTTTACCATTCTGACCTTGAAATGACCTTCTGGAGGTCACGAAACAAAGTAAGGTTGCTGTGATTAATGTTTCAGGTAGAGAGGTTATTTGCTTCGACCAGAAAGCTGTAATAATTCAGAGAAAAAGCATATTATCGTTTTCAGACGTTTGACCTTGACTTTGACCTCTCTAAGGTCACAAAACAAAATTTTCTCAAAGACATTTTCGATGTAAAATTTTTCGCTCTTTTCAATTCCGGGATAAAAATTAGGGGTCTCCATTTAAAAAAATCAAGTTGACCTTGAAATAACCTCGAAGATCAAGTTCAAGGTTAAGTTCAAGGTCACCAATGTTTGACCCTCTTTGCCCTTGTCAACTTTTGTCTCAAGTTTTTTTCAATACCACGCTTAGGAACGGAGAAATTTAGGTGCGGAGATTAAAATGACCCATCCTGTATATATATATATATATATATATATATATATATATATATATATATATATATATATATACAGGGTGGGTCATTTTAATCTCCGCACCTAAATTTATATATACAGGGTGGGTCATTTTAATCTCCGCACCTAAATTTCTCCGTTCCTAAGCGTGGTATCGAAAAAAACTTGAGACAATATATATATATATATATATATATATATATATATATATATATATATAGTCTCAAGTTTGTATATATATATATATATATATTGTCTCAAGTTTTTTTCGATACCACGCTTAGGAACGGAGAAATTTAGGTGCGGAGATTAAAATGACCCACCCTGTATATATAAATTTAGGTGCGGAGATTAAAATGACCCACCCTGTATATATATATATATATATATATATATATATATATATATACAGGATGGGTCATTTTAATCTCCGCACCTAATTTTCTCCGTTCCTAAGCGTGGTATTGAAAAAAACTTGAGACAAAAGTTGACAAGGGCAAAGAGGGTCAAACATTGGTGACCTTGAACTTAACCTTGAACTTGATCTTCGAGGTTATTTCAAGGTCAACTTGATTTTTTTAAATGGAGACCCCTAATTTTTATCCCGGAATTGAAAAGAGCGAAAAATTTTACATCGAAAATGTCTTTGAGAAAATTTTGTTTTGTGACCTTAGAGAGGTCAAAGTCAAGGTCAAACGTCTGAAAAACGATAATATGCTTTTTCTCTGAATTATTACGGCTTTCTGGTCGAAGCAAATAACCTCTCTACCTGAAACATTAATCACAGCAACCTTACTTTGTTTCGTGACCTCCAGAAGGTCATTTCAAGGTCAGAATGGTAAAAACTTGTGTAGTTTAACCTCATAATTGCCATTTTTATCGTTATTGATGGTGAGACCTTGTAAAGATCAGTTCAAGGTCGAACCCTGAAACATTCACACCATCCGATGCGAATGTGCTCACTATTTTCTCTTCTGACCAGCCGAAATTTCAGGGTTTGACCTTGAACTGATCTTTACAAGGTCTCACCATCAATAACAATAAAAATGGCAATTATGAGGTTAAACTGCACAAGTTTTTACCATTCTGACCTTGAAATGACCTGGAGGTCACGAAACAAAGTAAGGTTGTTGTGATTAATGTTTGAGGTAGAGAGGTTATTTGCTTCGATCAGAAACCCGTAATAATTCAGAGAAAAAGCATATTATCGTTATTCAGACGTTTAACCTTGATTTTTTACCTCTCTAAGGTCACAAAACAAAATTTTCTCAAAGACATTTTCGATGTAAAATTTTCCGCTCTTATCAATTCCGGGATAAAAATTTAGGGTTACCATTTAAAAAAATCAAGTTGACCTTGAAATAACCTTGAAGATCAAGTTCAAGGTTAAGTTCAAGGTCACCAATGTTTGACCCCCTTTGCCCTTGTCAACTTTTGTCTCAACTTTTTTTCGATACCACGCTTATGAACGGAGAAATTTAGGTGCGGAGATTAAAATGGCCCACCCTGTAAAAAACACGTGCACGTCAACGCCGGTGGGAGATTTCGCCACGCGAAAAGAGAGAGACAGAGAGAATACGTGCACGTCAGCGCTGGCGGGGTACTCTCCGCGCCGAGCGCCTCTTGAGAGAAAGAGAGAGAGAGAGAGAGAGAGAGAAAACACGTGCGCGAGCGCAGTTGAGCCACCGAGGCACGCGATTCTATATTTTTTTCAGAGAAAGGGGATTCGCATGTGGAGGGGCGCGTCAACGCATCTAGCGAGCCGCGTGCGTGTGTATATATGTATGTATATGTGTCCGTGTGCTTGAGCCTGTATTGTTCGTGCGGAACGTTTTTTTTGACAACCGCAAAGCGCCGTGCGTCTAGCGGCGTCTGGGAAGCGCGTTTCCGTGCAGTATATAAGGCCGCGTACACATACGACACACGGGCACGGGAGCATATATGTTTATGCATATATGTGCATAAATACAGTTACAGATTTATATAATCTGTAAATACATATAAATCTTTTTCTATTCTAATCTTAAAAGGAGATCTGTGGGGCTGGACTTTATTCGTGTGTGCGATCGCCCCCACCCATAAAGTAACGACAAAACCGCCGTGCGGCTAGTCGGTTTGGGAGGGAGCACATGAGTACAGGCCATACCTACAATAGATCTGAATATCAATCAGCCGTACTGATTAAATATTCTAGTGTGTAACAATAAGAGTAAAGAGTAAAAATGTTTGGCAGGTTAAAAATTACATCCAGAGGTCATGGAAGACAAAACTGAGAAAGCTGGTACTCCAACAGAAGAGACTACACAGACAACTTGCAATACAGAGACACCTCCAGGTAACAATTAATTGATTCAGAATTAAATAAAAAAATAAAAATAAAATACACATAATAAAACAACGTTAAAATAAAGAATAGAATAAATAATGAATATCAGATTATGGATAGATCAGTATGTGATTATACACCCCTATATGTATAACATGTACAACTAAGCGTAAGCCCAAACATTAAAATAATAAAACAATTTTTTACAGAGATTAGAGCAACAGCAACGCCAGAGACCACAGACATGACCGAATTAATTAGAGTCATGAAAGAGCAGACAGAGGTCACCAAAAACCTCGTCCTCATGTCTCAGAAGACCAATGAAGGGATAGACAAGTTGGCAATTCTCTTCCAGGAGAAGGAGAAAGAAAAGGAAAAAATGAAAATCTGCAAGATTATTCTTGCAGAAATAAAAACTCTCTCAGAGTTATTGAAAGTAGCCTTCAAAGATCTAGAGGTAAATGATGTTTTACACTCTACCAAAATTCACACAAATCAAATAAACACATCAGAGCCAAACACAGAACAAACAAGTGAACAAAACACACCAGAGTCAAACAAAGAACAAATAAGAGAACAAAATACACTAAAATCAAACACAAACCAAACTGAAAATAGTGTAAATTTAAAATCACTAGATGAAATGAATAAAACTTTTTCTAAATTAAACAAAACTCTAGAGTCCAACATGCAAAATAAAATACAGATTAAAAGAGACTACAAACTATCAAGTAAAGGCAATCTGTATGTTTGGTTCGATTCGTTAAACTCAGAGTTAGCGGTGAATAATTTGTTGAAAGTATTAACTGATCAAGAGAAATATGAAAATAGTAATTCAGAAAGAAATGTAAAACTTAAGAATTTGGTAAGAGACATTATAATAAATCACCTCGACGCTAACTACCACAAAAAAATATTGCATATTAAAGAGCCAAAGGAAATTTTAAAGAAAATAAGAGAGATTAGATGAATCAAATCAAACATGACGCAAACCACAGTCAGACAAAAATTATACACTATTAAGAAATCAAACAAAGAAAAAGTTATAGATTTTTGGGAGAGGTTTGAAAATATTATGAGAGAATATGAGAGCTGTAACACAACAGTGCCACTAACAGATGAAGAGAAAAGGTCAGCCTTCTATCATGCAGTGAATGAATCAAGCCACGAGCTGAGATCAGCCTGCTTGATACAAGGCCAGACCGGCCCCGAGATGACACTAGAGGAAATGAAAAACTGTTTGTGACAGATAGAGGCACAACAACCCAGAGGCTCAGAGGCAAAAGCAAATGTAACCCAAAGACCAAGAAAGAAGCAAGCAGAGCAGAAAGAGACAAAGTGCTACAGATGCAACAAGATGGGACACTGGGCAGTTGAGTGTCCCCTGAGGCAGTATAACACCTGGTTCTGTTACTATTATAATGAAATCAGGAGACACAAGGGCAACCAGTGCCCCAATGCTGTACAAAGGTATGATAAAAATAATCAACATAAGCAACAACCCTATAATAAAGATAAGAGACCAGCCAACAAGACCAACAACGCCAAAGCAAACTTGGCAGGTAAGCAAATGACCACACATTTAAAGAATAAAGAGATTAGCTTTATAGCAGATTCAGGAGCAACCAAACATATTGTTAGTAAAGGTTTTGTACTAAAAAATTACACTAAGAGTAGAGGGCTGGAAATTAAGAGTGCAAACAAAAATAAGAGTGCTAATATAAAGATTGATGGAAAAGGGAATTTGTATTTAAAATCAAACACTAAAGATGAGACAATTCTTTTATAAAATGTTATATCAGCACCCAATATAGCGGATAATCTGCTATCATTAAGAAAATTTGCAGATGTTGGATATGAAATATATCTAGATAACATTGAATTAAGAATATTTGATAAAACAACAAAAGAAAATTATATAACTGGAAATTATGAAAAACCAAACTGGTTAATAGATTTCAACGTCCAGAGTACTATAAATATAGAGAATGAATATGATACATATACCGTCACAGCAAACCTAGTGTCGTTAGAAGATTTCCTGACACAATCTCAAATGGATGTAGATACGTTTACTAGTCGTAACGAGAAACCGTCAGAGATTGGGAGGGAGAAAAAACAGGAAATCTCTGGAGAACACACAGAAAATGAAGAGAATAATAGAACAGAGTATGGTATTAATCAAGAGGCATTAAATAGAAAAATTTTAGATCTAAATAAAATACCACAAGAATCTGAAATAGAAAAACTTCAAGAGAACAATCAGAAAAATAGTTCAGAGACAAGAGTGCACAAACCAAGTGAAGGGATGTTGTGGCATATAAGATTAGGACACACATCTCTAGAATACTTAAAACTAATGCAAAAATATATTAGAAAAGAAAATTAAAAATGTCAAATTTGACAAAGACATTCTCGATTGTGAAATCTGTATCTTAGCAAAAATGGAAAATCTCCCATTTAAAAATACAAGAGGCAGGTCAGACAGACCATTACACACAATGCACACAGATACAATGGGAAAGATTTCACCAGCATCTTTTTCAGGAGAAAACAGATTTATAATCGCATTTGTGGATGACCACTCAAGATATGCCAGAGCTTACAGCGTAAAACATAAGAGTGAATCAGGAGAATGCCTACAGAGATACTTAACACACACAAGAAATATAATAGGCAAGCAAGAAAAATTGTGTTATTTCAGGGCAGATAACAGTACAGAGTTCACAGGAGGAGAATTTGCTCATGAAAAGAGAAGATATCAGTAGTGATTTTGCTCCACCTCACACCCCACAATTATGTTGATGTTCGATTCTGTTTTGCCACCGACCATGTGTGTACTGGCAACAGAAGCAGCCATACACATATACAATCGAACACTTCATAAGGGAATTGATTTTAAAACACCTTTATCAGTGATTAATCCAGAGAAACATTATCACTTAGAGGAAACAAATTTTCAGAAAGAGCAATAACGGCTATTCTCGTGGGATATACACCCACAGGCTACTTGCTGTGGCATCCACAAACATTGAAGTTCCTAAATTCAAGACATGTAAAATGTAATGAAAAATTAAAGACAATTTGATTACAATTACAATTGAAGAAACTGAAGAAAAAGAGGACAAAACAAATACAGAGACCAACAAAATTGAAGAGTCGGAAAAACCCAAGCCCAAAAGAAGCAGACCGACTAAGAGAAAGAGCACAGAAGAGGAAGTAACAGAACCAAAAGTCAAATTAATGAAGAGAAAAGGGATGATAAAGAGGAAGATGAAGAAATTTGTGCAGTATTGGCAGTCATAAATAATGATTCGACGAATTACAATGAAGCAGTAAATTCGTCCGACAAAGACAAATGGAAAGAGGCAATAAATGAAGAGTTACAATCCTTAACAGAAAATTATGTCTGGGAAATAATAGATAGACCAGAAACCAGACAGAGTGGTAGAAAATTAAATGTTATCAACTCCAGATGGATTTTTAAGAGAAAAATAGATGAAAAAGGACAAGAGAAATTCAAAGCTAGGTTAGTCATCCGTGGCTTCAAAGACAAAAATAGCTATGAACTCAGAGAAACATATGCTCCTGTGTCGAGACTTCCAGTGATAAGATCTGCCGTGGCCATAATTAATAAATACGACCTAGAGGCAATTCAACTGGATGTCAAGACAGTCTTTTTAAATGGAGAACTAGAAGAGGATATATACATGGAAATACCGGAGGGAGTAAAAGAAAGTATAGACTCAAGTGAAAATGAAATATGCAAATTAAAGAAGACACTGTACGGATTGAAAATTAGTCCTAAAAAGTGGAACGAGAAATTTACAGAGGAAGCCGATAAACTAGGCTTGGAAAGAGATATAAGCGATCCTTGGTTGTTCACATGGAGAAAAGAAGGAGAGATGGCACTGCTGGTAATATATGTTGATGACATAATACTAGCTAGCAATAGTCCAACAAAGCTACAAACTATTCAGTCAAGTCTGTCAAAGTCTTTAAGATGAAAAATTTAGAAGAACCCAGAGTATACCTTGGAATGAAAATTTCAAGAGACAGAGAAAACAAAATATTGACATTAGATCAATCTAATTATACAGAGAAAATACTGGAAAGATTCAAAATGGAAGAGAGCAAAGATCAGGCTACACCTATGGTCAGCAGACAGGTGAAAAATAAAGAGTCAAGCAATACAGAGAAACAAGAAGAAGGGCAAACCCCATGCAAAGCGCCCTACAGAGAAGCCATAGGAAGCTTACTGTACTTGGCAGGGGCTACAAGACCAGATATAGCTTTTGCTGTAAATTATTTATCCAGAAGGCAAGTATCACCCACAGAGAATGACTGGAAAGAAGTAAAGAGAATTTTTCGCTATTTAAGAGGAACGACACTAATGGGTCTGAAATACACAGCAGAGGGAAATGAACTGGAAGCATTCACTGATGCAAGTTTTAGAAACTGTGAAGATTCCTCATCCACAGGAGGATACATAGTAAAACTGTATGGAGATACAGTAGCCTGGAGAAGCCACAAACAATCATATGTAACCTTATCCAAATGTCAAGCAGAGTACTTGGCTATGAGCGAAGCTTGCCAAGAACTCATATCTCTTGACAAAGCAATAAGAGACATCACAGGAAAAACACTCTACCCGGTAACAGTTTGGTGTGATAACAAATCTGCTGGCAATTGTACACAGATGGATGGATCACACAAACTGAAAAATTTTGACGATGATGTAACTGAGATTCAGAGAAAATTAACAGAGAGAGAATCCAAAGGAAGCAAGAGTCACATAGCTGACACACACGGAGACTATATATATTAAGAGCTGCGTATTACAAAATAAAGTACTAGTTAGACGGATAGCTACTAAAGAGAATGAAGCCGATATTATGACTAAGCCTCTACCTACACAAAACCATCAATACCTCCGAGATAAAATATTATGCTTTTGTTCTCACTGTTACAGACTCCCAGACAAGTAAATAGAAGCCTCGAAGGGAGGGAGTGTCAGCGATGTGTTAATCGCGCGTAAGCGTGAAGGGAAAATAACATCTTCCCCGCCTACCCCCTCTCGCCCTTCTTCTGCTTAACTCCTGCGCATATGCCGTTACACGCGCCACAAGTCATCACTCCGTGCTCGCTCTCTCTACTGTAAGGACACCTGGTGCTAATTCTGTTCTCTTCACAGCCGACATACAGATAGGCTTCACTGTTCTTCTTGTGCCTTATCGTTTTTTTTGTATCCAGAGCAGAGAGCGCAGAGTATTTTTCATAATACAGTTTTTACTTAAATAAACTCAGTGTGCAAATTATTTCTTCCCTGGACCACCTACAATTCCAACGATTCTAACATATTTTTATATAACCAAAAATAACAGTTTTTATAAATATATCTGTGTTTTTACCACATATATATTGATTCACAACAAAAAGTTCATGATTTTTTTAGACAAAATCACGTAGTTTGCCTAGTGCACACAGAATTTTATGTAGAGTCTGGATAAATTCGTACCCTTGTACGGCTTCCTCTAAAACAAATTATACCGTGGATGCTCGTCTGTTAGCAACAATTTTTTGAAGAACTGTTGATAATTTTTTAATCAATTTTCTTATTAAGACAAATTTTCTCCAATTTTACTAATAATCCAGGAGTCACCTCCTTTAATTATTTATGCATCATTATTTGGTTATTCAATATTAGCTTCATTTGCAATCGATATATTTTATCTATCTTTTGGATACATTTTTGTAAGAATATTTTCAAATTCACAAAGCAGAGTCTGCAAATTTAGGAAAACGGATTTCAATGAAGCTGTGTGAAGTGGTTTCTGGTACCCAAAAATGTTATTCAGCATCCGTAGTTTGATATCATAGGTTATTGTTTTCCTGACATTGTATCTAATGACATACAGTTGGATCATAATTACAAGTTTTGACTCTAGTAATGATGATACAAAAATACAAAAGCATACTGGAATTAAATCTTATAAAGTCTACTTTATTTATCTTTTGGATAATTTTTGTAATATAAAAACTTGATAAATTATATGATAAAATTTATAGTGATAAAAAAATAAAGTAACGAATATTCCAAGTAAAATAACTCATATCTCAAAAACGTCTAGATAAAGCTACAAAAATCATCCCTTACTTCTAGACTGTTTTTTCGTTTGACCCCAACGAAACAATTTACACAAAAATTGAAAATAGTTCCATAAAACTTCCAACCTTCACCCAGGTTACATTATGCATCTCCTTTGCAATGATGGAATTTTCTCCTTAACAAAAAAAAAGTACATGAATGACAGATTTTGAGAGTACCGAATTCAAATTTATAGTTACATAACGTTTTAATACGCAAAACTAATAAAAAAAATCTCTCGTAAAAGACATACATATGATTAACACAAAATATTTTTACAATAATGAAAATAAAAGTATAATAGTACATTATGCATCAAGGGAGTAAAGTGGGCAATGTACGCACTGTGTGACGTTGCCGACCGAGCGAAGCGAGGTCAGCATTTCACACAGTGCATGCTTGCCTACTGTACTCCAGAGGTGCGTATACTACTTTTCACCACACCCCCGTAAAGAAATGACTGTACGCATCTCAGCAGGCCGTACAGTACCCCATGCTCTGCCTAGAAGTAAAGTGACTTGTGTACGCGCGACGCGCTGTTTTACCGCTCGAGACGCAGTCGAGAGCGGAAAAAGACGCATCGCGCATGCGCAAGTCACTTTATTCCCTAGGCAGTCCATGCGGTACTGTACGGCCTGCTGAGAGGGCGTACAGTCAGCACTTTACGCGCAGTGTGGTGAAAAAACTTTTATTTGAGATCTGCTGCATTCAAATTTTTTAAAAATATGAGAAGTTATAAACGGTAAAAGATAGCGAAAAAATACAAAAAAATCACAGAATTTTGTGATTTTCCAGTTTCAATCATTTTTTAGTAATATTCATGTTAAGTGTGTGATACTGGTTTTGATATATGATACGGATATCTGTATAGTCAGGTATCCGTAATCTGGATATCCGCTATCATGATATCCGCTATCCGAATATCTGCTATCCGGATCACAGATAGTTTATGACATCACTATTCAGATATCCAGATATCGAAATAGCCAGATAGTTGCAGCCCTAGTTTTAATAGGAAATTCTGCTCCAAGGAGTGGGAGTGGTCAGTTTTAATAATATATTTTTACCACGGTTGGTTGATTTATCAATATTTTTCAAATATACAAAGAGAGATGCAATTCATAAAATCGAAGTATTTGCATTATTTTATAGGAAAAAGGTTCGGTAAAAAAATTGATTTCTCGTTATTGGATTCTGTAACAAATGGTCTAGCCTAGTCTGGCTTTGAGTTATATTGAACACCTAAGATTTCCTTGTAAGGAAAGATCACAGTTCACAAATGTTAAAAGGAAATTTCCTATGTATTCAGTAAAAATTTATATATAAATAAATAAATAAATAAATAAATAATAGAATAATAGTAATTACTATTGAGTAAAAACTGCCTTTCTCAAAAGTAAAAATTGCCCTACTCTGAAGTACCTCAAAATTAAGCTAAATATTGCCTTTCTTTAGAGCAATATTTTATACTTATCAATAAATATTGTTTTAAAAAATGAAAAAAATTTATGTAATTTTGGGGTATTCTAGTGGAAATAATTTCTATACTTATATCACTTTAATTATTCAATGTGATAAAACTGATATATATATATATATATAAATTAATTGTTTGTAAGCGTAGTGAAGTAATTAAGAATGTTGTTAATATAGCAAATGTATATATGCATATAAATTTTGGAAAGGGTTTCACCCGTTAATTTATTAATAAATAAATAAATACTTTGGTATGCCAAAATATGCTAAAATGTGCTAAAATGTTCCAAACTATTCCCAATCATATATATTTGGGTATTTGACACATTTTGGCACATTTATCACAGTTTGACCCTGTTAATCAAATTATAGTACAAATCACTTACAGCTAATGAAAATAAATTTTACTTAATATTTTGGCCCAGTTTGACATGATTAAGCACAATTCAATACAGTTTGACATATAAACCTTTTCCGCTAAGGTACTCCCCTTTTGAAAAAAACCTGCAGAAATCCCTGCATGGTTTTCGTACTGTTTATCTGTAGGAATTCCCGAAGGAATTTTTCTGGAACGGGAAATTATTTATGTTCTAGAATTTGAAATTGTTAAAATCACTAAAATAATATAGGAAATGTGCCTTTATAGGTAGTACCATCCAGATGATAACACCTATACTCAGGAATTAAAGCTTCTAATTTTTATTTTTTTAATATTGTAATACAAAAATTTAATTAAATGTTGGATTTTTCCAGCTTAGTCTCTGAGTTTCGGTGTTATCCAGATGGTACCATCTATTAAGGCACATTTCCTTTCAAATTCTAGAACAGAAATAATTTCCCATTATAGAAAAATTCCTTCAGGAAATCCTACAGGAATTCCTGCAGGCTGTTTCGTAAGGGTCTAGAGTACAACAATTTTAACTTTAGAGTAGGGCAATTCTTGCATAATCATTTTTTTCTATATTTTTGCACAAGTTAAAATTAAAACTATGTGTAAAAATATAGTGCAAAAATAGAAGGTATTTAAAATGAAAATAAACGAGCAAAGAAACACTAAGGGTGTAAAAATGTGACAGTATTGTTGCACCTTCTTCATGATGCCAGTCTTCCGTTTTGAAAAAGTAGTGTATCTTCTCAGCTTATTATCAATATATTCCATTTTAATCTTGACTCTGCCTTTGGTTTTCTTACCATTGGATGGTGGAGATTTTTTCGATATTCCAAGATTTGTATAAGACTCATCTGTATTGTCAGGTACACAGCCTCCTGGCATACTTAAAGATTGAGTTTGAGGAATAACTTGTTGACTCTCATTCGTATCGTCATCATAGCAAATATCAGTGGATGCTCGCTTAAGACCCCGTTGCATGCTGACACCTGCATCGCCAATAGCACTAGACTGAGATATTATATTCACAGTCCCTGAAGTCATAGATCCAACGGCATCAGAACTTCCACCAGTAACTGCATCACTTCCATTGCTAGTACGAGTCTGCAGCTGCGAAGTAGAGGGTCGACCATAAATTTCTGTAACAGTATCACTGCCCATCATGCCCATACTATAACCAAGGTTCGCGTACCGAACGTCTCTTGTACCACTAGACTGGTCCATTACGCCAACCGACACATTTATCTTTATTTTGGCTCTAGGCCTTCGCTACTTTAATAAGCCTTTTTTTGATTATCTTTCAAACTTTAAATATAAAATTTTCTGAATAAAAAAGATATTGATTGTTATATTTTTTATTATCACAAATGAATAATTAAAAGACCGATTTTCACAAGTAAATTTATAGTGAATAGTAAAGCCCACGTGCTTGACCATATAAAACAACGCGGGACAATAATACACACTAGCAAAGCGACTCCCGCAAACTGAAGCAACACTGTCGACTGATGAGGCCTCTACCCTCTCATTCTGTAACTGATCAACAGCCGCGGAACCACATTTCCACTTACTCTATGTTACTACTACAGCCACTACTACTTGGCGAATCGTAACTTGACCTACACGCAGTTGCTACACATGCACCTGCACTACCACATCTATTTTGCGTGCTTGGGCTTCCTTACTTTAGTTGTTATTACGCCGTTCGGCCTCTTAGCGAATGCATAACCCCCACCACTTATTAATACGCTTTCGGTATCTAGTTCCATCTTCTATTTTTAAAGAATATATTTAAAAATTATACAAGTATTTACTTTTAAAAGTAGTTTTGAGTTATATGTATGTCACTTTCTATAAATAACTACAACATGTTTTGTTTAAATACAATACCCCAAAAGTACTTAATGCGTAGTCACATGAGCCGCTGTGCGGAAGCTTTGCGTGGTTGCCATATTTAGAAGTAGGCCCTGCCATATTAGGCAAGCTTTACTATATAAGGTAATCAGAGGTGGTCCATCCTACCTTTTCAAAACCATCATATAGCGCGCTATGCATTGCTTGCTTTTACGATCATTGATACTCTTCCAGCATATACTTCCATCCCACCCTGGTGGAAATATTTTTGTCAAGAACTAAGTATTAATATTAGAGAAAATTTGTTAAAATTCGTTCAAAGTGTAAAAAACACCCCCGATTATGGACATCCAGACTCCATATTTTTTCACTAATTTAAACAAAAAAGAACAAATTGCAGTCTAAATTTGAAAAAAAAGAATATCCCAGAAAAAGATTGTTGACAACTGGCAATAAATGTTTGTAAACATTGTAAATTATTATAGCAAATATTTTGTTAGCATTTCTTAACGATATACAACAAAAGATAGACAAAGATAGACAATTTCGCACAAATAATTCGAATTTAAAAAAGTGTGGTGCAAAAAAATGTTTAAAATGGTTTTAGACTGTTTATAAATGTTAAAAAACATTAAGAAATGTCAAGACTTGACACTGCTTTTTTACCTCCTATAAGACTTAAACAGAAGCTGCAGTATCAAGTATGTACAATTCGTCAAAAAATGTACAAATTCATTAAATTTTGTTATAGTATGATGATACAAGTATAGCCTAGTATAAGCACAATCTGCCGCACTTGCGATTGCGCAGAGCATGTGTGGTCTACTTCTTAATTTTATTGCAATTCTGCTGATAGGCGAGTGCGGCAGGTTCTACGTAGCAGAATTACGCAAGTCTTACGGAAGCTAAAGTGCAAATTTTGGGTCCCGATGACGCATGCGCAAATATAGCAAGTGCACAATAATTGCTAGGCGGAACTTGCAGCAGGTCAAATGCGGTAAAATTACGCAAGTCTTGCGAAGCTCGAATACAAACCTCCAAAGGTCTCTTTTTATTTAAATAAACGTGTAAAACGTTTGTTAAAAAATGGTTAAGTTATATATCTGTAGCGAACCGGAAAAACGACTTAAGTGCACTTTTTTCAATTTCGGGTTTACACTAGATTTCACAATTATTAGTAGCGTTTATTATTATTCATGTGAAAGTAGTAAAAATAGAACATAGCACATTACATAATGACTTAAGTCTATTTAATAAAATCTTTGACCGACGAACGACTTAAGTCCATCTGTATACTGTGTCAGATGTTATTTAATTTAAGTACGTAAATAAATTTTATTATACAAACTATAGTGTATAAACATAAAACCATATATGGTTTTCAAAAAATAATTCAGATGATTCCCGCAAAAGCGACTTAAGTCCACTTTATTATTGGGTTAATTTACGTTAAGATTTCATTATTATAAATACATACATATAAATACACCATTTTCTCGTAAAAATAACAAAATTTGCCAAAATAGCCCCTGTGGAAATCATAAAATGTAATAATACGTAAGGAAACGTAAGAAACCGTAGAAAAGTGTGAGTAATCATAAGGAAACGTAATAAAAAGTAAGAAGACGTAACAAAGCGTAAGAAACTGTTGGATATCGGACATATTTTACGTTTTATTACGTTTTCATACATTTTCTTACTTTTTTTACGTTTCCTAAGTTGCGGCACTAAGTTGTTTTATTTTTAAAAGAGTTTGCAAATATTTATTATGAAATCACTTGAAATATTTGTTTATTGTTTATTTATAAAGTAGAAGAGGCTAATTAAGTTCTATAATTATTTTCAAAAAAATATTTATAAACCATTTAAAATATAATAAAGCTATATAATACCGGTAAGGTTAATATCGGTGTAGCTATTTCACATGACTATTACCCCATTAACCAGACTTGCCGCGGCAAAATCGCGGCAATAGTTGCTGTGCAATGTTTGTTAGCAATTTGCTTCCAACTTACGCTCAAGAAATGACGAATATCAAGGATTGATGTCAATATGCCGTAAAATTTACTGCACATGCTAGCCACCAAATTGCTCCTATATACGGACGCAGATTTACTTACATTTTATGTGTAACTGTTGCTGCAAGTTTTGTACATCAATTTGCTTTCAACTTGTTTTCAATATTATTAATATATTATATTATTTTATTTTCAATATTATTCACGTAATATTCAATAAAATTACTCATATATGCGACAGTGCAAGAGAAAAAGGGAAGAAATTAATAACAGCATATTGATGGAAATTTGTGTAACACAAAAATCGAGAAATGTGACGACAATATTATGTCAATGTATGCCTATGATACGCCTGCACATCATGAGTAATATTTGCTGTAATTTTGCCTTCACTTTGCCCTCATAATTTGCTTCAATACTTGATACAAAATTTCCAGCATATACGGACGCAGTTTTACGTCAAACTTACGGAAATCGATAGCAAAACGTGTATGTCAAATTGCTAACAATTTGCAATACATCTGGCTAATGGGGTAATTAAATATACAAAATTAATCATTTTTAATTGTCAATAAAGTATAAACAACTACTAGAAAATGCATGTCTCATTATGAATTATCATCTAGGTGAGTCATTTTATCCTAACTTACAGCTTCTCAATTATAACTCAAAACATACATTATAAGCGTGATGCAGTGGCTACAGTCGTTAACTTGTACGCGAAGAGTTTTGGTTCGAATCCTCGTCCGTTTTTTTTTCTTTTTTTGATTGTAGGTATGTATATATTTCTTTTCTTGAATTGACTTAAACACATTATAATGCAAAAATGCAAAACTTTTTATTTGTTTAAAAATATTTGAAATATAAAATAATTTAAAATGTGTGATTTTCTGTAAGTTACTGTAACTGTCTGTATTTTTTTGTAATTATTTATAATTTTCTGTAACTTACTGTATTTTTCTATTATTTTTTGTGACTTTTTTTTGTGAAATTGTCCGAATTCAGACAGAAAATTACGGAAAATTACAGATAATTACAGAATTTTACAGAAAATTACAGTAAATCGCGAAAAAATATAGTAGATTACAAAGAATTACAAAAATTTACAGATCATTACGAGACATTACAAAGAATTACAAAAATTTACACAAAATCACAAAAATAATTTCCATCAGGGTAATGCTTTAAGTCGATTTAATAAAATCTTTGCTTAAAATACGACTTAAATTCATCTTTACATGGATCGGAGTGCTTATAGTTGATTTTATTTTATTTATGTTAATCCATATTACTACACGGTACATACTTCATAATATTGGAATTGTTTATATTATACTTATTATATATAGCATTCATCGGTCAGCTACTTTTATTCCGCATAAGTGTTTACTGATTCTTTTTTATACAAAAACAGTAGGTATACGAGAATAAAGTAATGAACGATATGTATTAAACTAACGCCACTTACAAGCCACCCAGCACAAGGTATTCAAATTATGCTTATTGCAACTCGCTACGTCACAGTCGCCATTTTCCAATTTTCTGTTAGTGGTAAGGGAAGAGAGGAGAAAGAAAAAGAGATAGTAAAAATTGTTTTTTATACTTTTACTAAAAGATATGATGTTGCAGTATATTTCTAATCATGTATAAAAAAATCAAATTTAAAACAAATCCCACACCGACTTAACTCCACATTTTCCGGAAAAACGACTTAACTCAACTCTTCTGTAAAGATATTCGAAAAATAAAATAGTATATTGTGTATCTAGGGCGCAAAGTGGGCTTTTTTGGACCGAGTGTGGAGATTGCAGTACGAGTCAAAGGCGAGCTAGCACGAGCCGAATGCGAGTACGTTTGCGAGCCGAAGACGAGTACTGCAACCACAGGAGGTCAAAAAACCCACTTTGCCCTTGGTGCACACCATATTTTTTGTAACGCATGTATTGATTTTTGCGTTTTTCTGGCATATTAAGCGGTGCTACTAAATATATATATATATATATATATATATATATATATATATATATATATATATATATATATATATATATATATATATATAGTAAATAAGTTATATTATATTATATTATATTAAAAGTAAATATTTCGGCACGTAATATTACCGAAAGGTATGCGCTCATTGGTAATGTTTCAGTGATGTTTCAGGTATCGTTCAATCGAATTGTTTCAACTGATATCTTTCAGAAACCTTTCAAAAAGATTTCATATGAATTTCATCCATAGAAACATTCCAGTAACGTTACAGAAATATACTAATTGTTATTATGTATCAATCATGTTGCACGCAAAATGTTTCCGCAACATTTCCGATGTAATGTTGAAGGTGTTATATGTCAGA
The DNA here is from genome assembly GCA_949152435.1 of Gastracanthus pulcherrimus. NCBI lineage: Eukaryota > Metazoa > Arthropoda > Insecta > Hymenoptera > Pteromalidae > Gastracanthus > Gastracanthus pulcherrimus. Next base: position 101,597,931 of record OX424575.1, on the reverse strand, counting down.
AATGTTTCAGAGAGGTTTCACGAGTAATAGAAAAATGAGCTTTCATCCCTAACATTTCTGTAATACCTCACATGAGATCTTACGTTTGCAAGGTTTCAGAAATGCTTCCCTGACGTATATGTTATAACGTTTCCATCCTGTTGTATGTGAAACGTTTCTGAAAAATTACCAATAAAATATTGCATGTGTTAGATATCAGAAATATTTCAGAAAGGTTTCATGAATAATAGAAAGATGAGCTTTCACCACTAACATTTCTGCGATATACCACATGGGAGGTTACGATAGCAAGGTTTCAGAAATATTTCCCTCACGTACCAGTTATAACGTTTCAATTCCATTACACGTAAAATGTTTTCGCAACATTCCTTACGTAATGTTGCAAGTGTTATATGTCACAAATATTGTAAAAAGGTTTCCTAAATAATAGAAAAATGAGCTTTCATCCCTAACATTTCTGTAATATCTCACATGAGATCATACATCTGCAACGTTTCAGAAATAATATCCTGACGTATCAGTTATAATGTTTCACTCCCCTTGCACGTGAAAAGTTTCTGAAATATTACAAACAAAATGTTGCAAGTGCTATATATCATAAATATTTCAAAAATGTTTCCTAAATAATAGAAAAATGAGCTTTTATCCATAACACTTCTGTAATATCTCACATGAGACCATACGTTTGCAACGTTTCAGAAATAATATCCTGACGTATCAGTTATAATGTTTCACTCCCCTTGCACGTGAAAAGTTTCTGAAATATTACCAACAAAATGTTGCAAGTGTTATATATCATAAATATTTCAAAAATGTTTCCTAAATAATAGAAAAAAGAGATTTCATCCATAACATTTCTGTAATATCTCACATGAGACCATACGTTTGCAAGGTTTCAGAAATATTTCCCTAACGTATCAGTTATAATGTTTCACTCCCGTTGCACGTGAAAAGTTTCTGAAATATTACCAACAAAATGTTACAAGTGTTATATGTCAGAAATATTTCAGAAAGTTTTCATAAATAATAGAAAAATGAGCTTTCACCCCTAACATTTCTGTGATATCCCACATGGGATGTTACGATAGCAAGGTTTCAGAAATATTTCCCTGACGTACCAGTTATAACATTTCAATTCCATTGCACGTAATATGTTTCCGAAACATTCCCTACGTAATGTTGCAAGTGTTATATGTCAAAAATGTTCCAGAAAGGTTTCACGAGTAATAGAAAAATGATCAGCTAAATATAGTAAAGAACTCTGTTTTATCGGCACTCTACTTTGAATTCTAATGTAAAAATATGTTATCGATTTTAGGATATAATGTAATTTTCAGCCATCTTTGTGGGTGTTTATTTTTACGAAATATAAAAGTATTTTCATGACCAGTAATTGTACATTATAAGTCAGATTTTTTTTATGGATTTCAAAGTTCTTCTGTAGCGGAACGGTTAGAGCGTTGGAGTTTCACGCAGAGGTCTTCGGATCGATTTCCAATCCCATCAAAATTTTTTAAATGATTTATTCTTTCAGACACATCTATTAAATAGTTTTAAGCAAAATATTTGTTTCAGATTAATAAATACCTAGGTAAATAAATAATATTTAAAAAATTATCGTAAAAATTCATAAACAAATGACAATAAATGAGTAGATTGGATTAAAACCGATTAAATATCTAATAAGTAGAACGATAATCAAGATTAAAGATTAAGATTAGCACCAAAAGAAAATGCATTTTTTTATCGATTTCAATATCATATTTTTGACAGGATTGTAAAGCAATATTACTGAGGTGTTATTGAAACCTTTCAGTAATGTTACAGTAACATTACTAAAATGTTACTGAAAGCTTTCGATAACATTAAAGTAACATACCTGATATGTTGCTGATACATTTCGGTATTATTACATTAAAGTAATCACAATATCTAAAAATTACAGAAAGATTACACAAATGTCACAGTAATGTTTCTATAATCTATCTGAAATGTTACATTTGACATGTTAGCGGACATTTAATGTTTCTGAAATATTACAGAAAGGTCCATGAAACATTGTATAAATATTTCTGAAAGGTGTAATGTTTCAAGTGAAATATTACCAAAAGCTTTTAGAAACATTACGTGCCGTATGGGAAGGTCTTTCAGGGCTTAAATTACTTGTAATTGATGCCTCTATAGGATGATGCTATTTGGAATACACTCAAATATGATTAACATGTAAGAATTATAAGATTAATGGAAAAAAATGTGAAGTTTCATTTTTTCTTTGTTTTTAGAAATGTTAATTTGCTTCAGATAATGGTGCAAGTTAAACATATGAAGTCTGCTTACAATCATCTTATAAAGATGCATATTACAAGTAATTCAAAAAATGTAAAACTTGATATTGTAATTTTGAGTGAGCTGGAGCCTGCACGCAGGAAAATAAAGGTGCTGCACAATTATCTAAAAGTTATTATAGAGAAGGGGACTTTTTTAAGGTGAGATGTATTGAAATAGTATATATACTTGTGAGAAATGTTATTTACAAAATTATTAACTGTGTATTTCTTGTTTTTCAGCTAAAAATCGTATTTAAAGCTCTGTAGGGATCATACCTCCTTAAACAGTAACAACTTGACAAATTCTAATATTGTTTTTTATGCATATAGTGAAAAGTTTTAATCATTGAGTAAAGCTTATTTAGAGTAATTGTCAGTTTAATGTGTTTTGTATGTGTATTATACTTATCGACATATTCGTATTTTTTATTATTCTTGTTCAACTATTTATTTTATTGATCATCAGTCATATGGTGTTCCTAAAAGTATTACAGATTATTAATGAAAACCGAAACTTAAAAGTCCCCGTAATGATTATTTTAGGCACAGAAATACAACACATTAGACACAAAAATTTTCCACGGTAAAATCATAGATATCGAAAAAATACAACTTTTTTGTATTTCATATATTTTACGAAAATGTCAATTAAATAAAGTTTGTCGAGGAAAACCTAAATCGAAGCGCATAAAAGCCATCAAAAACCAATGTTTAGGCCAGAATGGAAATATAACACATTAGACACAAAAAAAAATTCACAGTCAAATTGTAGATCTCGAGAAAATACAACTTTTTTGTATTGAACATGTTTTATGTAAACATCAATTAAACAAAGTTTGTCAAGAAAAACCCCAATTGAAGCGCAAAAAACGTTCAAAAATCAATTTTTAGGTCAGAATTGGATTATAATAGATAATAGAAATCTTGTTCATGAGCAAGAAGATTGGCGAAACTACTTTTGTTCTTAAAATGCTGACCCGCTCCATTTGTGACGTAATAAATTTTTGTAACCATAAAGTTTGAGTTCAAATAATCAATGATTATTTTTTGATATTCATGAACAGCAATAGCGTCGTGATTTAAATTATCAGATAAAATATCCATACTTTTATGTTTAAATTTGCCAGCTTCTATATAGTAAACAACTACTGTAAATACAGTAGCTTGATTATTATTCTAATGAAAAGATTGCGCTGAATTTTGAACGACAAACGCGTAGTTTTCAGCAAAATCAAAGCAAACCATAAACGCCCCTTCGTTTAAATTTTATTTAAGATCTTTTAAAAATAGCGCTTTCTGGTTAACAATGAAATTATGTAATTTTAGTTTAGATAATCGTTCACAAAATTCGCCTACGAATTCGTCAACTTTCATTCCTTGAGTGTTTAATGTGCACCTATTAGTCCGTGTTAGGATTTGAACATACAATTACATTTATGCTCTCACGATAGTTTTTCAAAGGTTTTTTTAAAGTTATTGTCACATTCTTTAAATCAATAGCATTAAACATTAATTTTAGATTTTCATGATGTGTATAAATGCAAACTCTATGAGTTCCAATAGATCCAGCTAAAACATAGTGAGGGGGTCTAAATTGTGTAAATTTTGTCAATCCTATCTTTACGTCTTCATGTTCAATTTTGAATTAAGCATATAATTCGTTAAGATTACAAAGTAATAGTCGTTTTTGCATGTGAACTCGATTTCTATCATCTCGTTTCACTGATACAAAATCCTTTATTCCAGGCATTAATCGACTTATATCATCTCGTTCATAAAATTTACGTACTAAAGTATTGGTGAGTTGCTAAAATACCATGTTTTGAGACCAATTCTTGCGCAGTTATTGCTTCTCACACAGTCGATTTAAATTCTTACATTAATTCTGCGCGCGACCAATATTTTGGAGCGAGAGTAAGCAATAATATTTTTTCGTTTTCATCATTAGATTGTTTGAACTTTTCTTTGATTTGATCAAAGGTAGCAACACCGGCTTTATGATATTCATTATCACATTGAACAAAATAATTATTATCTACTGGAGGGGTTATAGTAGAATCTCTAAGAGATTTATAAAAATTAGCTTTACATTTTATACAAATTTTAGTTTCTGCTGGGAGTGAAGAATAATTATTTTTTAATTTACCACTTAAATTAAATAAATTATTTCTTTCATTATGATTATCCTTTTGAAAAGGATTAAAACATTTAAATTTTAGTTAGTTCGTTAGTCAAAAAGCCCACTTTGCCCTTGGTGCACACCATATTTTTTGTAACGTATGTATTGATTTTTGCGTTTTTCTAGCATATTAAGCGGGGCTAAATATATATATAATAGCAATTTTCCGAAAAATTTTAAAAAGTAACTTTTGCGCCCGCTTATATGCTTTTGCGCCCTTCTGTCTAAAAAATTGTCCTTTAGGCCCGCTTAATAGGTACAGAAAAACGCAAAGATCGTGCTTGTGTTACAAAAAATAATTTTTTAAACTAAATTAAAAGAATATAAATGCATAGAGGAAATGAAATAAAATGAATATGAATCAAATCTGTAATAAAATACAATGTATTTAATTTATAATGTACGAATTTAATATACATACAATATTCTAATTACTGACCTATACAGAAATACATAAATTGATATCGATGATCATATAGCTATTGATTGTTTTCCTGTAAGTGTGTATTCATAATAATTATTTTTACTTAACTTAGTTATTTCTTTTATAGGGGAGGATGGGGTATTGCCGGTCACCTAAGCAAACGTGCTTATTATTTCTACTTTCATATTATTTTTTTTAACATTAAATAATTATTATGTTAGTTCAAACAATTGACTTTAAATATTTCTTATTGGTTTAATATAAAAATTTAAGATATCGAAGCTATAAGTCGAAATAAGAAAAAGCATTTTGACCGGATTTACTCCACATCAAAGGGTAATACCGGTCAGCCTTGGTACAATTTCGATCACTATTAGAAAGTTACTTTTATAGGTGAAAAATTTCTTTAAATCAATTATATGATCCGTCGCATTATTATTCGCACTTACACAGGAAAATATGTTATAACATAATCACTGTTCAATCAAAAACACTAAAGCAAAGTTACTCTACCTGAGAGCGCAACGTTTCCCTGATAAGACAAAACGTTATTAAGACGTCATTAAGACGTCTTAAAAAAGACGACATAACGTCTTTTTTCAATGTCCAAAAGGACGTTATAAAAACGTCTTTTAAACGTCATTTTGGCCGCGGAATTTTCTCAAAAAATCTTATATAGAAGCCTTTAAAAACGTTCTTTAAACGGTAAAAAAACGTCTTTAATGCGTCTCCATAACAGTGAATAACGTTTTTAAGACGTCTTTAAGACATTTTTATATCTGAAAGTAACGTTCCAGAAACGTCTTATTAACGTCATTTAAAAGTATTTTATTAATAGAAGCTCTAGGAAACGAATAACTGTAGACGTTATAAAGACGTCTTAAAGACGTTTTTCCAACCTAGTATATACGTCCATAAAACGTTATAATGACGACAAAAGGACGTTTTTATGACGTATATATATATATATATATATATATATATATATGAAAAAAAAATTTTTTAATCAATCATTATACTTTTATTTATGGAATGACTTGGTACACAAGATAAATGATCATTTTTTCAAAGATGTAAGAGGATATTTATTAATTTTAAAAGCGATTATACAATAAATCACCTAAAGAATCTTAATCATTAATGCTTAAACTTAAGTTACATTCAATGTTACAAAATATCTGCTTACTAGCTTGCTATTATAATTGAAGGCTCGATAATCAGGACTTGTTCCGGTTTGTTCGACATCCTGATGCCGTCGACTGTTGAGCAGCTTATCTCCGTAGACTGTTCGACGTAACCGTAGCCGTATCCGCAGACGTCACGCGCTCCAACGTCCTCGTCGTCGTCGCTGCTACACTGCTGCCGCTCGCTTCAGTTTTCACACACCGCTTACTTATCTCTCTCTTTCTCACTCTCTCTTTCTCTCTGTCTCTTTCTCGCACACCTGACTCGACTCTCTGCGACTCGGGCTCGCGCGAGCACTTCCGGTGGTTCGTGCGTGACAGCGCGCGCGCTCCTTCCTTCCTTCTCTTTCTTTCTCTCTGCTCTTAACTTTTTTGCCCACACAAACACACACACTCTGTTGCTCTTTTTTCTCTTCTGACAATCAGTCGTCTCATCTTTGAACAGCTTTTCATATACCTATACTTACATGCTCGGCTTTTGATATACTTTCCATAAATCCACTAAACGATCGGTAGGTTTCGACCGCTTGCTCTCGCTCCGCGGTTATCTTTAGGATGTAGAAGGAGACCATCGCGCTGCCGTGGACGAGTTGCGTACTAGCGTTTATTGTGCATAAGTTTTAAGTTCGTTGACTGGGAAGCGATCGGCTGCACCGAAACACACATCGAAATCTTGCGCGTTGTCACGCATGAACCACCGAAAGTGCTCGCGCGAGCCCGAGTCGCAGAGAGTCGAGTCAGGTGTGCGAGAAAGAGACAGAGAGCAAGAGAGAGTGAGAAAGAGAGAGATAAGTAAGCGGTGTGTGAAAACTGAAGCGAGCGGCAGCAGTGTAGCAGCGACGACGACGAGGACGTTGGAGCGCGTGACGTCTGCGGATACGGCTACGGTTACGTCGAACAGTCTACGGAGATAAGCTGCTCAACAGTCGACGGCATCAGGATGTCGAACAAACCGGAACAAGTCCTGATTATCGAGCCTTCAATTATAATAGCAAGCTAGTAAGCAGATATTTTGTAACATTGAATGTAACTTAAGTTTAAGCATTAATGATTAAGATTCTTTAGGTGATTTATTGTATAATCGCTTTTAAAATTAATAAATATCCTCTTACATCTTTGAAAAAATGATCATTTATCTTGTGTACCAAGTCATTCAATAAATAAAAGTATAATGATTGATTAAAAATTTTTTTTCTTCATATATATATATATATATATATATATATATATATATATATATATATATATATATATATATATATATATATATATATATATATATATATATATATATATATATATAGACGTCATAAAAACGTCCTTTTGTCGTCATTATAACGTTTTATGGACGTATATACTAGGTTGGAAAAACGTCTTTAAGACGTCTTTATAACGTCTACAGTTATTCGTTTCCTAGAGCTTCTATTACTAAAATACTTTTAAATGACGTTAATAAGACGTTTCTGGAACGTTACTTTCAGATATAAAAATGTCTTAAAGACGTCTTAAAAACGTTATTCACTGTTATGGAGACGCATTAAAGACGTTTTTTTACCGTTTAAAGAACGTCTTTAAAGGCTTCTATAATAAATTTTTTGGAAAAATTTCTGCGGCCAAAATGACGTTAAAAGACGTTGTTATAACGTCCTTTTGGACATTGAAAAAAGACGTTATGTCGTCTTTTTAAAGACGTCTTAATGACGTCTTAATACCGATTTGTCTTATCAGGGTTTCTTAGTCTCATTTTCGGGAGCATCATATAAATTACATTGTGACCGGGATTACCCCAATTCTGCTTAGTAATTTGAATTGAAATGACAAAAAAGCAATAGGTTTATACTGTCTTTTCTGCACTACTTCTTATTCTCAGATTGTTCAAATTAATAAAGTTGCAAAAAATAACTGCATGAAGTAACGAATAATATGCATAAAAACTTATTTATAGACCAGATATCTTATAAGAAATGTAGGCCTACACTTTGATTGTGTATAATTCCTTATTAAAACTGAATAGAAGGTTATTTACACATTAGAATAGTTGCATTTTATGTTGCATTTAATATACTATTCGAGTTATTATCTAAAAATGTTCAGATTATTGAAAATAAGGGTGACCGGAATTAACAAGTGACCGGCATTACCCCGTTCTCCCCTATATTCTCTTTTGTATTTTTATATGATCACACATAAGCTTGTCTACTAACTGGAGTTTTGTCAGATTAAATGTTCTTTGCTTATTTTCGAGATTCTCTTATCCACCTGTAAAAATGTTGAATACAATTTTCAGTCATTCTCTTTCTCTTTATTTTCTGATACTTTATTTATTAACAATTTACTTTTATCTTTAAATTTTGTGGTTAAAAGAATCTCGTATATTGCTATTACTACGGGTCTAGTATCTGAATTGTGATTAGTTCTCTCCTAAGCTAGGGAGATTCTTTCGGCGGCTATTTCACGTATTGAATTTTTATGAGAATTAATTTAATTGTAAGGATGTTGAAATAAATATGACAAGATTACGGGAAAAAGCCTTTCGGCATAAAAAACCCAGATCTATGAAATAAAAGAAAAGAAATGAAAACACCAAAAGATTATTTAGATTAATTAACAAGTAAATTAACTGAAAAGGAAAACACAAAAAAAGAAATGTTAATAATGGTTGACGTTACACAAACACAATAGAATCGAATCGACGAAATATTTAACAACCAACAGGTTGGACGCTTTCACGGCTAAGAGGCCGGACGCTTTTCACGGCCATGAGGCCGGACGCTTTTCACGGCCATGAGGCCGGACGCTTTTCATGGCTAAGAGGCTGGACACTTTTCACGGCCACGAGGCCGGATGGTTTTGACCACGGATGAAATTATCCACACTTTCGCACACAAATCAGTGGTTGTAGTTATCTGTTGTAGTTGTTGTTGTTATCTGTCAGCCTGGAAGGCGAAAATGATTTTATTGTCGCGTAGCAAGCGACGTGATTTGTCACATCAACAGAGATGCGCGAGGAGCTCCATACGCTTAGCGATGTCGTTGATGACTACTTGTCGAAGCGTCTCGGCCGCCTCCTTCATCGTTTGACAGTGTTGCTGATTGGGCACTTTTCTCTGTCCCTTGTTAGCCGTGCAGCCAAAAGTGACGCCCGGCACTACACATTTATGGTATATATAGATATACTTTTACACGGGTCGGGCGTCGGTTCCGGCTACGCTGCTTGTTAGGTTCAGCATACTCACACGCGCAGTTCAGTAAGTACATGCGCACACTCACACTCTCAACGCAACATATGCGTACACTCTCAATATTCTATAGTTTGAATTAACTAGATGTTACGTCGCGAAATACTTTCGACGCGAGCTGCGGAGCAAAGTTTAGATATAAACAGCGTAGCAGAATTAAATATACCTTAAAACGATAGTTAAATATGTAACACTATAACGATAATTTGGCTTAATGCAAATCTTTGGTACACTTGGTAACTAGAAAGTTGTACAATTGAAATCAGTTTCCTTTGGAGCGACTGATCCATTGATTCAAATATAATTTATATTTATCATCACAAGAGAACTCGATCAAAATATTAGTCGAACGTTAAAAAAGTAAGACCTAAGTCGTATCTATACTAGTCATAAACTATCTAAATTCAACAATGAATATTATTAATATATATTACATAAGTTATGTGACAAGTAATAAGCATAAACGTGTTATGTTGCGTTTGTAAACGCCGCTCGCGGTATTGACAGTAGCCACTCGAGAAATGCCGTCGCTGCCAGGAAAAACCTCGACGATCACACCCAGCGGCCATCGTGCAAATGCGACATTGTCTTCCATCAGAATGACAACTGAACCTGGCGTTTGATCGGCACTTGATTCATGCCACTTTTGACGGCTTTGTAGTTCATTCAAATATTCTTTGCGCCATTTGATCCAGACATTTTGTTTGGCTTTGGTAATGAAGCTGTAAGTCGAGAGTCTGCTATCAGGCACTGATCTAGATTTTTCTCGGGTAAGAAATTGACCGGTTGTCCTATAAGTAAATGAGCTGGCGTTATAGCCAAAGGATCGTTGGGATCAACCGAAAGAGTATTCAAATGATGTTTGAAACTCTTTACGGCTGCCTCCCAAAGACCCCCGAAATGTGGAGATAAAGGTGGATTAAAATGTCACTCTATTCATTTCGATAAAGTTGTAACAACACATTTTGTGTGGGTTACACAAACTTCCAGTCTGTCGAACGAACTGCTCAGTGCAAGTCCGATGATCGACAGAACTGGCATATATAACTAATAGCATACTACTCATCCATTACACTCACTATACACATACAAACACACACGCGCGCGCGCGCACACACACACACACACACACACACACTATTTTCTTTGAGGACACAGAGCAAGCGAGCTCTCCAATACTCTGAAGCAGCTGAAGAGGACGCACAGCTGCCATCTTATCGAGCCTCGCATAGGTTGGAGCTGGCTGGTCTCGGCTGGGGTGCGCTGAGCGTGTCCTGGTGTCTCCTCTCCTTGCTCACGTCCTTTCGAACCAACCTAAGAACACACGCATAGAGATTAGAACTGAAGAAAATAAGCAAAATGGTATTAGAATAATACCCACCTGATTTTATGCCTTGAAAGGCATGAATGGGTCCACTTTGGACGGAGCGGTACTGCATGTAAATATAATCTCTTCGAGGTTAACCGTACCCACTGCTCCTGCTGCAAGTACGCAGTCCTGGGCCTTGCAGATCTGGTCTTCGTATCCCTTCGTCGGCACCGTTGTCCAAATACCCCCATTGAAAAGATCCAAAGAAATTCCGAACTGAAATCAGAAGGAATTCCATGGAGACTTCTCTTTGAATCCGTTCGGATTCCGCGTGGATTCCACGTGGATTCATAGTGAAATCCGTCCAAAAACAAAGTCTGAAATCAAAATGAAATTCAATATGAAATCTGTGCGAAAAAAATCAAGGTCACTGAATTCCGAGGGAAATCCTTATGAAATCAATGTGATTTCCTTTAAATTAAAAATTCATCAGGTCACTGAATTCCAACAGAAATCCTTATGAAATCAATGTGATTTTCTTCATATTATAAATTCATCAGGTCATGGAATTCCGAAGGAAATCCGTATGAAATCAACGTGATATCCTTTAAATTATAAATTCATCAGGCTACGGAATTCCGAGGAAAATCCTTTTGAAATAAATTTGATTTCCTTCATATTACGAATTCAGCGGGGCCACAGAATTCAGAGTGAAATCGTTCTAGAATCAGATCAAAATCGCAGTCTCTTGTGTGACATCATACGTTTATTTACATATATAGGTATAGTTAAAATCTAAAAACATAGAAAATAAAAAACTTTAAAGTCTCGTTTTATACTGTAACCAGTGTGAATCTAGCTTCTTCTAAGCAGACGCACTGCACAGCAAGGGTACGGCTGGCAAGTGCCGTTAGACGCGCACATGTGCATTTACTCTCCCTCTACCCTAGCTGAGAGATAAACAGAAGCATCGATTATATGCAGCCTCTGTTGAGCGGAAAAATACAGGCTGAAATATTATTTTGAAAACGAATAGCGTAGCGTATAAGATAATTACTTTTTACATTTTTTAACATCGTAATATAGTTTTATAATTCAAATAAAAATGTTGTGCGAAAGAATCAAGTCGATAGCTTAATTCTAAAATGTAGTTTTAAGTATTCTGTTGTAATAATAATATTTACATATAAGATGATAATTTTAAGCATTTAAATATAAATGTTTATTCATTAATTACAGTTTACATTATAGTAATTTTTACTGCAACCTTTTATTATACACACTTTGAATTTAAGTAAACGTAAATTAATATTATCTTTAATGGGGCCTGCGGCGGCTCAGTCGGTAGAGTGTCGGATTCCCACACCGGTGACCCGGGTTCGAATCCTAGTCTCTGCCGATTGATACAAGCACCTCTGTAAAAATTACATGTGCTTTGTTTACAAACACACCGCAGACCCCCGTCGTCGATTAGCACCACATGGAAGCACAAACATGGCGACGTTAAATAATAATAAAAAAAAAAAAATATTATCTTTACTTTCATTACCTTTTCTCATTATTATTGCCATTTATACTATTTAAACAATATATACACATTAATTAATTACTATAATTGTAATATGAGTTTTACCAAAAATAATAACTATATATATATATATATATATATATATATATATATATATATATATATATATATAATTAGTAAATATTTTCACAATATTATCATTAATGATTTTTTATGAAATAACTATTATATTTTAAGATCATTTAGCAAATAAGAATATAATAAACATTAATATTTTAAGTTAATATTAAGAAAATCAAATGTAAAATGCGAAAGATAGAGAAGGAGCAAGCGAGAGAGGAGATATCCCTATCTCTCTCTAAGAAAAAGCTCATCCCACCAAAAAAGGCCTGAGCCCAATACATAGCTGCGCGCGCTTCTTTAGCGACGCCCATATGAGGACCTTTTTACCCTCACTCTCTCTTCTTTTTTCTCTGTCTTAAGCATTAACCTAATAAGAGGAAAATCGCGAAGGAGGAAGAAAAGGGAGGAAACGTTCATTGCTATTCGTCCTTTCTCATCCTCACTCCGTTCGCTCGACCCTTCTGCATAGGCGATATACGGCAGAAAACTGTTTAAAAGGAGCTGGTCCACTAGGTCTCACTAGCATTAGCTCACCCGACCCCGGGCAAGCTACATGACTCACCAGCATTAGCTCACCCGACCCAGGACAAGCTACATGCCTCACCAGCATTCGCTCGATAAGCACCTCAGGAGCAGTATCTGTTCCTGTAACGCAATCTTGTGTTTGACTCAGAGCATCTCACTCGCCGAAGCGCCTCAGGAGCAGTATCTGTTCCTGTACAGCAAAGCTTGTCTGAACTCCAAAAACTCGAACGTCTCACTCACTGACGCGCCTCTGGAGCAGTATCTGTTCAGGAATAGCGAGGTTTGTGCAAGGCGGGAGAGTATAACGTCTCACTCACTGACGCGCCTCTAGAGCAGTATCTGTTCAGGAATAGCGAGGTTTGTGCAAGACAGTTATAAACGTCTCACTCACTGATGCGCCTCTAGAGCTGTATCTGTTCAGGGATAGCGAGGTTTGTACAAGACAGTACAGTTATAAACGTCTCACTCACTGACGCGCCTCTAGAGCAGTATCTGTTCAGGAATAGCGAGGTTTGTGCCAGACGAATTATTAAAAGGATATAGATCTTTGTAGACAGTTACAATAAATTCAAATATTACGGGTTAAAACACCCAAGAAATATACTCAAATATCACGGGTTAAAAACACCCAAGAAATAAATTCAAACATTACGGGTTAAAAACACCCAAGAATAAAAACTCAAATATTACGGGTTAAAACACCTAAGATTAAATTCAAATATTACGGGTTAAAACACCCAAGAAATATACTCAAATATCACGGGTTAAAAACACCCAAGAAATAAATTCAAACATTACTGGTTAAAAACACCCAAGAATAAAACTCAAATATTACGGGTTAAAAATACACAAGAATAAAACAAATTATTCAAATAGAATTACAATTTAAATATCCGAAAAGTAATTATATTTTATTCACAATTTTTGTACCGATTATATTAAGATTTCTATTTCTTGTATAAATTGCTTTTAATAAATAGATTTATTACGAAAAAGATTCAAATTTAATAAAAGTACCTAATATAAATATACATATACATATAAAATTGAACGCAATACATCACATGGTAATGCACCTCGTCGCTAGTCACCAGTAACGTATAGCATACCTGTGATTTCTATATATTCTGAACCTCGCGAGCTATTTTAGCTTACGTACGCCAGAAATATAGAACAACATACTTTAGTAATGCACCTCGCCATCATTTATGAAAGCGTAAAGCATACTAAGGCCATGTTTATGGATATACGCCTCGAGATTAATATTTAATCACGTACAGTGTATCCTACTAATAAAACTTATTTTCGATCCTCACAGGTATACCAATATAAATATCCCAAGGTAATAAAATAATCAGTAAGAGAAAGAGGCATCATTCCTAAGAATTGAAGTAAGGCCGAGAATGCTCATTACGAGGGCTCAAGAAACTAATTACATACGATTTGCCTAGAGACCCTGGCTATTGTGCGAAAGCATAGGCCAAAATAAAAGGCGCATTTAAAAGCTTGTAGCTTTAGTCTTATTTGTAGTCTGTTGGACGTCACACTTGGAAATCTGTCGGAAATCTCCAGGAAAATATTGTTGGAAAGCGAGGAAATCACAGGAATATCCATTTCTAGGAGCAAATTCAAAATCATGGTTCAGGTTATTAGACTTTATTACAGCTAACGAATCACTATATACGAGTACATATCATGAACTAAAATAAGTTATTGATATCGACCACATGAACAGTTTTATAAAAGCTTCCACGTACAATGCATTTTTAAATTAGTCTCACACTGAGAGAAAAATTTGATTGGACATAAAAAAATAGGCGGCTTGATTCAAGAAAATGAGATTTTTTTGAGACAGAAAAATAATAGTGTTGAATCAACCCTATAGTGTTAAATCAACCCCTAGATTTTCCTGAGTCAGGAAAATCTAGGGGTTGATTTAACACTATAGGGTTGATTCACCACTATTATTTTTCTGTCTCAAAAAAATCGCATTGTCTTGAATCAAGCCGCTGTTTTTCCGATCAAACTTTTATATCCTATATCATTATATAAATTTATCTTTAATGTAATCTAATGACTTTTCCAGCGTTTTTGTAATACTGATTAAATCGCCATTTGGACAAGTCGAACAAACTCGGAAATTTTAGTAAATTTGCATGTATTTCAGCGAAAACTCATAAAAATTTTTGTATAAAATTACAAAAATTATAAATTGAGAATTCAGTCGCATGCAAATTTACTGCCAAAAACTGAACGTTATACATAACAAAACTGGTAATTCTTCTTCAATATAAGCTAATGACTTTTCCAGTGTTTTCTTTAAACTGATTGAATCGCAATTTTGAAAAGTATAACTAACTCAGAAATAATAGTAAATTTGCATGGATTCCAGTGAAAACTCATAAAAATTTTTGTATAAAATTAGAAAAATTATAAATTGAAAATTCAATTGCATGCAAATATTACTACCAAAAACTCAACTTTATACATAACAAAACAACTGGTAATTTTTTTCAATGTAATCTAATGACTTTTCTAGCGTTTTTTTTCAACTGATTGAATCGCAATTTCGAAAAGTCGAATGAACTCGAAAATAATAGTAAATGTGCATGGATTTCAGCGAGCACTCATGAAAATTTTTATATCAAATGTCAATGATAATAAAATTAGAACCCAGTCGCATGCAAATTTCCTAGTAGCAATCTCACCGTAATGACTTCTTCAGCGGTAGTTTTAATACTGATTGAATCGCCCTTCAATAAAGTCGAACATACTCTGAAATAATGGTAAACCTGCATGGATTTCTGCGAGAACTAAAAAAATGCTGAATTGAAAAATTATATAATAAATTTGGAATCAAGCCACGTGCAAGTTCCCAATATCTCACTATCTCATATTCAAAATAAGTAAGTACTTTTTCAGTGTAATCTTATTTTAAATCTTTGTGAATGTATTTAAAAAAATAGAAAACTTATACGACTCTCAGTGAAAATTTAAGAATAGTTGTCTAAAGAATTCAGGATATCTCCAATCACGAATTCAATAGTGACCTGTCTATTCAACCTGTCTAGATCACTTCTTAATTTTTAAATCAAGGTTTGGAAATTAATAAAAATATTTTTGAATCCAAATCGTTAAGTTTCCTATTCAAGAGGTTAATACTATTTAAAACATTCAAAGATTGGTGAACATGGATAATGTTTTTTTCCATTCTAATTACTAATCCATATCGATGAGTAAACAATGATGATCTTTTACCAAATATCAAAATAACTGGATTCTGTATTCCTTTCATCATCGATAGTCCTATTGATGGATTAGACATCAACATTTCAATCATTATTCTGCAAATTATTAAAATCAATGAGTTGGTAAATTCAGTATATCCCTATATAGATATGTAAGCATTAATTCATGCATCTTACCTGTCGTTGCTTGTATTTCTTAACTTGATAAGCTATTTCCTCTGAGTAGAATGAGGATAGTTTAGAAAGGTCGTCGTCAATGCCAGTTCTTGACTGAAGATGTGGTTTGACATTCTCTAAGAAATATCTCACACTCTGTAAAAATTTCAAAGCATTCATGAAATAAGGTGATATATCAGAAATTAAATGTTTAAGTTTATATGGTTACCTTCCACCACATAAGTTTTTCTTGGCGTTAAAACTTTGCGAGGAGATGGACGGTCTGAAACCTTTTGTACATTCGTTGTCTCAGCCACACATCGGTTAACAAGTTTGCTTATGCCCCAGATACACCGTAACAAATTTTTCACAAACAGCGATAGAGTCTTAGACCTCCTATATATTTTCTATTGTTTGTATGTAATTGATATGCTTCGTGACAAATACACCAATTCAGTTTGCTGGAAAAACAAACAAAAATTAATTTAAACATTTATATATCATTTGCATTATGCAATCATGGAGATGTTTGAAGAGGAGAAAAATCTTTTGAATTCATGTTTTCTTCGATATAAGCTTACAAAGATCTATTTTTTAAAACGCTTTCCTTAATTATTAAAGTTTGAATAACTTACAATTAGACCTACTATATCGTCCAGCTAAGAAGATTGATAATATGTCATAATATCTGTGATCATGATATCTCGGGGAGAAAAATTTTTAGATGGTTAATTCAACGAAATACTTCCCAGCCAAAATCTGAGTAGGCATTTAATTTCCAACAGGAAGTATAAGAAAAAAATGAACGAGTTAATATTGTATTATCAGAGTTCATAATTTTTATAGCTATCAATAATTATTGAAACGGAATTCATCTTGAAAGGTATTTTAAAAAAACATACAATTTATCGGGTGGAGAATTCTATGAAAAATTGTATGGGGATCCAAACAAAATATATTTGTAACGAAGACAAAACCTAACATATTTAGAAGCCTAATTTCAAAAGGGACAAGCTGATAAAACATGTATAAATCAGAAAAATGATTTGTATAATTATTGTACTGGATACTCACATTACCATCTTCATCTCTTGTCGTGTAAACATCAAATCTCTGCAACGGTCTTCCATCTATTCTGCAGTCAAAGTTGTTTCTCTGATCATTCTGATTAACTATCGGTGGTGGAGACGCTGACCTACGTGCTGCAGGAGGTGACCTTTGGCGTACTGGAGGAGGTGATCTGTGGCGTACTGGAGGAGGTGACCTGTGGCGTACTGGAGGAGGTGACCTGTGGCGTACTGGAGGAGGTGACCTTTGGCGCACTGGTGATCTCCCTGGTGGAGGAGGCGACCTTTGTCGTATTGGTAATCTGCGTTCTGGAGAAAGGGAGCTTGGTCGTACTGGTGATCTGCCTGTTGGAGAAGACGACCTTGAGGGGATATAGCTAGTGGCTCTATCACCTTCATCTGGAAGTGTGAAAGACAAATTCCATTCTCCAATTCATAGTAGAGATAATAAATTTCACTTACTTTGCTCAGTTTCTACAAACAGTAATCTTCTCTTAGCAGGTGGCTACTCCGTTGAGTTGCTAGACGATGAAGAAGCCTGTGAAGCATTGTCTCTTCCCCTCTTTTTAGCTTTCAGTATTTTGAGAGCAATTCTTTTCTGCTCAAGCTCAAGTGCTGCTAAGTTTTCTTCACATGATTCATCATCATCGTCATGGAGGGAGAGATTATTATCGCTCTTAAGCTTTTCAAAGTTCTGCATAGTAGTTGACAAATTTTCTTGACACAGGTCATTACCTTTTTCACCAGAACTTATACTACTTAAGTCATCGTCATCTTCCACATTTTCTTTTGATGCATTCAGAGATAGATTGTTGACATCTGATTGATCGAATCTTGTTGGCTTGAATGGACGTGTCCTTGAATGAAGTGTTTTATCCTCCATTTTAGCTCCTAATTCTTCCTTAGCTGTAAAAAATCCAGTGAAAGATTATATTCTCTTCTAAAATAATGTTGAAAATTCATAGTCATATTTTCTACTCACAGTATCCCATTTAAAAAATTTCAATGGCAGAATAAGGACTATTGTTATATCTTCTCCCTCTGTACAGAGTCTTGGCTGTAAAATCAAATTCATCAACAGGATCTTTTTCGAAGTACTCTTTTATGTTTTTTACTTCGATCACTTCCGCATGTATGTATCTCCAATAAAATGTACGATTACGTACATTTTTCTCAGTTGGTTGTCCATTTTCAAGAAATCAATCACTGTCTGCCTGGAGGTATGCATGGACTTTAGTAGAATGAAACGAAAACTCGATAAACGAATAGCTCGAGAAAGAAGCAGCATGTGCTCAAACAAAAATCCGCACGCTACTGAGTACTGACTACACTATTGCGAGCAATAAGAACAAAGGGTTTTGAGGTTTTTCTACATCAGTTCTGTATATCAATAGCGAGTGCCCTGAAGTTATTATATACTTACAATGATTACAATTGGGTGTTTTCTCGCGTTTCGCCGCGCATATCGCGCAAAAAAACCCGCTTGTAGTGCGCAGGCCGAGTTGGATGACAACGGCAACACTGTACCAACTTACACTAGTTCCTTGGCATTACACGCTTTTTTTGCACGACGTGCGTGCCGAAACGCGAGAAAACGCCCAATTGTAGAAAGGCTATTATACTCATTAACTTGATATTAATTTTCATACATTTTTTATTATTAATCTCAACTGTATCCTACTGTGCCTACCGGTGCCTACATTAGTACTAACGTGGCAGCGGTAACTCAGTTGTAGAAAAGACCTGAACAATGTCAACAGAAAATATAGAAGTCTGGCGCGCTAATCATCCTCTGTGTATACAATTGGAAAACCGCTGATTTTCATTGGAAGATATATTGTTTATTTTCAAAATAATGACTCGTAGTCGTCGTAGAAAGAGAGATACTTATAAAGAATATTTTTAACGTGACGTACCAATTCCAAAGTCAACCAGATATTTATTTAAAAAGACAGGCTATGAAGAAATCGACAATAACAGTATTCGCAATGAAAAGGTTAGAAGTGATCTATCATTTTCCTAAAAATGTTATTATTGACTAATTCTACAGCTGATAGATCAATATGAATTAATGAATAAGTTCTATTATTAAAAATGAATTGTTTGACATCGTAAAATTCAGTAATCTTTGAAAGCCATACAACTTTAGAATGAAGATTGAATTAAAAAATATTGAAAGATTAAATCTCATATACGCTGTTAGAAATGGATATCTGAAAGCACTATGTTTTATATTCTCAGGTTTACAAAAAGTTTTGTTCTGGTCAATGGACTCAGGAAGAAAGTAGTAAAAATATGTCATACAACAAGCTCAATCCCACAGTGTTACAAAATGATCCAGGCGATAATGTGGATTTTAAAATCAATGACGATCTGCATCTGCCTACACATGAACGACTACGAGAATCTATGGTAATTTGCTCACTCTATTGATATTGCTTACTTCTCAAGTTATTAGATGCTCTGATACTTACACCATCATATAGTATGTAGAATATCTTGATTTTGGACTGACATTTTTTTTTTAATATATATCATTCCAAGTCTGTACATTTTTCTACATTCCTAATTGTTATGTAAATCAGAATACCAATAAATTAAAGAGATAGAAACAAAGTTCCTTGGAAAATAAAACATGATATAGGTAGGGAATTGAGTTCAAATACAAATTTGGAATTAAAGAAATAAGAATTCAGTACTATATTGATAACTTTTCAAATTCTTTTTCAAAATTGAAACAAACAAATGTACTTGAACTTCATAAAAAATTCAGAACTATTGGGTCGATTCCTGTAATCACAGAGGAAAGTCATTGCGTTTGGAAATATAGCAATACATAAAATGGAAAGATAAAACAAGCAGTCCTTTCCCATTAAAAACGTCATTCATAATGTACATTGTTTTTGAAGTGATTCCATATCAATTTGATTTCAGTGTAATTCAATATCTTCATATTCTTTGGTTATCGGATTTATTATGATTCCTTTTAATTTCATATTCATTTAGCAAAGATCAATAAAATTACTTTCTTGTTGATAATCAAACATTGAAGAGATTAAATATGTAGCTTAATATAATATGAATGAAAAGTACCGAGATGCACAAAGACTTGGAGCAATATACAGTAGTGTCTTATCATACATGATTTTTTATAATGTGTTTGTTATGTTTCTTTACCGTTCCTTGCACATTCCCCTGTTAGGAGTATGTACTTGGATTTCTACTTGGATTTCCATTTGAAATTCCACCCAGATTTCCAGGTTAAGTTTCTTTGGTTAAGTTTCTCATAGATCTGGGTTCAATTATTCTGTTATGAAAATTCAACTAGCTGTATGACAGTCGTATTGAACTCCATTTAAATTCATTTATGCAGTATTCAAAATAGATCTGGAATTCGAATAAAAAACCCTCTGTTAATTTTTGCATAAGAAAATGTAGGTCGAAACCAAGGTAGATATTTTTGCAAGGTAACATGTTCTCTCGTCATTTGTTTTCTGGGATTTTTCATCATTTCTCTACTATCCCAAAACTTGTTTGACTGAGAGAGAATACGATTTTTTGAGTAGCTACAACGAATATCAATTTAGACATTTAGAGAAGATATATTCTATTAACCCCTAACAAAAATATACCCATTACAATAAGCATGCAATGAGCCAGACATAATGTAAATTGTTTATCTCTGAATTATCCTGTTAAGATTTGTATTATATACATATACATATATGTATCTCAAGTCTAAACAATATATCCACCAGTTTTGAAATATTAAATTATTTCCAAACTTTTCAGTTTAAAAATGGATTATTTAAAAACTGTTCAATAGTCCAGACTTTAAAATTGGTATACATGCCCTCAGAGCATATTATTATCATATCTGTACAGAATCTTGACTTTTCTCAAGCACAAGGTATACTTAGTAGCTCTGAAGCCCTGCCGTCAAAATCGCGTTCATTCAGCAATGTACAACTTCTACTAGCTGTAAAGTCATCAAATTACACAGGTTTGATTGAATACGCTGCGAGCGCTTGTAGGCCAAGTCTCAAGTCTAAATAATCCACCAGTTTTGAAATATTAAATTATTTCCAAACTTTTCAATTTAAAAATGGATAATTTAAAACCTTGGACTTGAAAATTGGTATACATGCCCTCAGAGTATTATTATTATCATATCTGTACAGTATCTTGACTTCTCTTAAGCACATCGTATACTTAGCTCTGAAGCTTTGCTGTCAAAAACGCGTTTTTTCAGCAATGTATGCCAAGTTTCAAGTCTTAACAATTTACCAGCATTGAAATATTAAATTATTTCCAAACTTTTCAGTTTAAAGATGGATTATTTAATAACTAGTCAATTCTCCACACTTGAAAATTGGTATATATGGAAATAATTTAGTATTTCAAAACTGGTGGATTGTTTAGACTTGAGACTTGGCATACAAGCCCTCGCAGAGTATTGCATGAAACCTGTGTAATTTGGTGACCCTTCAGCTAGCAGAAGTTCTACATTGCTGCAAAAACGGGATTTTTACGGTAGGGCTCCAGAGCTAAGTATACCTTGTGCTTAAGAAAAGTCAAGATACTGTACAGATATGATAATAATATACTCTGAGGGCATGTATACCAATTTTCAAGTCTGGACTATTGACCAGTTTTTATATATTTCTTACCACTATAAAAAGCAGGGTTAAACAAATCCACAAGTATCAGGAACATCGTGTCTGTGTAAAATACTTTTGAGCCTTCGGAAATACTGAAAATAATTTTGAATAGTTAAAACAAAGCAACTGCTCAATATTTTTGACAATCAGTAAATCTAAGGTAATCTGCATTTTTCAAATGTATAAATATTTTGACAAAAACAAAAAGTCAATCACATTAAATATATTTCTCTCATAAAAAAATGAAGATTACCTAATTATAAATAAATAAGCAGTTAAAAGATAACTTATCTGATGAACAGCAGCAGATTTTCCTTTAGTGAAGTCCTGCAGTGTCCAGTGAATATTTATTTACTTTGAATTTTGATCAACATAATCTTTTTTGATTCTGGACAAAATCGCGATCGGCCGGCGAGTAAGGAAAATTTCAAAAGAAATTCGGTATGAACCCATGGCCAACCTCGGGCATGAGCATCCCTCGCACCAAAGAAGATAGACCTTAATAGAAGCGCAAAGCTGGGAAACAAAGTGAGGCACCCAAAGGACTAGTAAACACCCCGACCACGCGCAGCGCGACAGTCGATTTTCAAATATTTCCAAACGTCATGTAGGTAACAGGATATCTTTCGGCCGATAACATACCGGCAATATCGATAAAAGTATGTATTTAAAAACAGTACATTGAAAACATGTCAGTTATCGTTTGCAATACTTGAGAATTATACTTAAACTACAAATCTTATCTACAAATGGGGGAGCAATTTATATATTAGATCCATTATTCAACATTCGTCGGCAGCGATGGTCCTGTGGATAACGTATCTGACTTCTGTTTTTTTATGCAGGTTCAAATCCGTCCCATTTTTTTTTTATTGTAGTTAGAAAATAAATTATATTTTCTTAAACTTAAATAAAAATATTAAATTATTACTATTTTGAATAGTTTTCCAAACCACCCAAGAGGTACTATTCAAGGTGCGTTGGGCATTATTTTCATTTTATTTAGAAATTACTATATAAAAAAATTTTAAAATACTTGTTTATAATTTCACGACATGTATAAGTTATATAGAATTATTCAATAATCTTTTTATATAAATTTATAAATTAAAAAAAAAACGTTGGGACGGATTTGAACCTACAATAAAAAATCAAAAGTCAGACACGTTATCCACAGAACCATCGCTGCCGACGAATGCTGAATAATAGATCTAATATATAAATTGCTCCCCCATTTGTAGATAAGATTTGGAGTTTTAAGTATAATTTGTTTTACTATATGTTTTTAGGTTTTCTACATATGTTTTGAGTATTGTAACCCAATCGAAAAGATCCATATGGATTCCATATGGATTCTGTATATAGAAATCTGTCTAAAAATAGATATTGATTTTGAGGTGGAAATCCGTGTGGAGTATATTTTCATGTCGAAATTCATGGATTTCCATCTCAATATTTTTTCAAATTCCAACCATGGATTTCCATATGGAATTCAATGTGGAGTGGATTTTCATCTAGAAATCCTTATGGATTTCCATGTCGATATATTTTTGAATGTGGAATATGTATTTCTACATGGAATTCAGTGTGGAGTGAATATCCATGTGGATTTCAATATTAATATATTTTTAAATCCCGTCCATGAATTTCCACATAGAATTTTCATCTAGAAATCCATACCCTACTGAAAATAATCAGGTGATTCAATCACATAATTTTTATCATCATAATTGCCACAATGAAAATGAAATGTAAGACTTAGGTAATGAAATCCAATTCAAAATAATATTTTAATGTGCAACAAAAAGAAATGTTATTGGGATGCCTAAACAGTCACATATCCAAGTACTAACCACGCCGAATGCTGCTTATCTTCGGTGATTGGAATCGTAAGCCGTATATACCACATTTGGCCAGAACGCAGTACGATATCTGAAGATATTGAGTGGACATAAAAGAGTCACAATATGATCTTTATTTTAAGTTAATGTTTATAATACACTAAGATTAATATTTATCTTTGGAGTCAGTATGGTTGTCTCGATATTTTGTTTTAGTTAAATTGATTCACTATTGTTTGGACGTTATGTTCATTGCAGTATTGATGATATTATAATTAGCATGGATATATAGACTTCTGTTGTATTTGTTATGGTTAGTTGATGATGGTGAAGTTCATAACACAGTACAGTACAAAGTAATTAGTTGTGTTGTTTTAATCATACTCAGATAAAAGCATATATACTCTGACCCAGATTGCAAAATTTTAAAGATTTTTGAGTCTTCTGTTATAGCAAGGCGAATTACTTGTTATTGATTGAAAAAAACTTGCAAAACACAATAAATGCTGTGTAATAGATATCTGAATTTCACAACCTCGAAAAGATGAATTCAAAAAGATTGCGGAGATCCTTTATACAATATACTTAATACTTATCAACATCACTAACTGACTTCAAATCTCAGTGAATTATAAATATTAACTCAGAATAATGATCATATTGTGTCCCTTTTAAGTCCATTCAATATCTACAAATATCATACTGCGTTCTGGCCAAACGTACTACAGCTCACGCCTCTGATCACCGAAGTTAAACAGCATCCAACGGAGTTATTTATTGGATGGGTGACGGATTGGACATTTTTTTTGTTGCACATAAAATTATTATATTTTTCGGAATCATATAATTCAATCTAAGAAAAAAAAATTCTTAAATCATGTGATGAAATCACATGATTAAATTTGATAATAAAATCATATAATTAATACACCTAATTATTTTCAGTAGGGTATGGATTTCTAGATGAAAATCCATTATACACTGAATTCCATGTGGAAATCCATTTGAAAATCCATATGGATTTCCATGACAAGTTTTTCCAAATTTCATCCATGTATTTCCACAATATCTTCTTTGTGGACAGATTTCTATATGGAGAATCCATATTGATTCCATATGAAATCCCTATGGATTGTTTCAACATTATCTTTTTTGTTGCGAAAAATGAATGAAACTGAAGTTGTCACAGAGGTCTTGGCATAGAGATGGATTTATCAGTGATTCTCATCCTGATATGTTTTTCGATCATAAAAAAAATAATCAACACAGATCTTTCTGAAATTTTACAGAAAGGCAGTTGTATACAAAACGAAGACATGAGCAAAATCCTATCGTGCTGAAATCAACCCTTCAGGTTTTTTACGAGGATGGTTTTGTACATATTTTAGTTTTTCGATTATAAAAAAAAATAATCAACTTGGATCTTTCTGAAATTTTAGAGGAAAATAGTTGTCGACAAAACAAAGACACGTGCAAAATTCTACTATGCGGAAAACAACTACAACTTCATTTTTTTAAGAGGGTGGTTTTATATTCCTCGTAGTTTTTCGATCATAAAGTAAAATAATCAACATAGATCTGTCTGAAATATTACAGAAAAGCAGTTGTCGACTAAACAAAGACATGTGCAAAATCCTACTATGCGGAAATCCACCCTTCATTTTTTTAGAGGGTGGTTTGAGATTCCTTGCAGTTTTTCGATCATAAAGTAAAATAATCAACATAGATCTGTCTGAAATTTTACAGAAAGACAGTTGTCGACAAAACAAAGACATGTGCAAAATCCTACTATGCGTAAATCCACCCTTCATTTTTTTAGAGGTTGGTTTGAGATTCCTTGCAGTTTTTCTATCATAAAATGAAATAATCAACACGGATCTTTCTGAAATTTTACAGAAAAGCAGTTGTCGACAAAACAAAGACATGTGCAAAATCCTACTGTGCGGAAAACAACCCTTCATTTTTTTTAAGAGAGTGGTTTTATATTCCTCGTAGTTTTTCGATCATAAAGTAAAATAATCAACATAGATCTGTCTGAAATATTACAGAAAAGCAGTTGTCGACTAAACAAAGACATGTGCAAAATCCTACTATGCGGAAATCCACCCTTCCTACTGTGCGGAAATTACCTCCTCAGTTTTTTATACGGGATAAAATTACAATTAAAAAATCATCACTTTCGCCCCGCAAATAAGTCTCTCCGCTCAAATTTCACTTTTGCCTCGGAAATTATACTTTCACCCCGCTACTTTTACTTTTGATAAAACCACCCTCTTCAAAAAAATGAAGGGTTGATTTCCGCACAGTAGGATTTTGTATACGTCTTTGTTTTGTCGACAACTGCATTTCTGTAAAATTTCAGAAAGATCCGTGTTGATTATTTCAATTTATGATAGAAAAACCGCGAGGAATCTTAAACCAAACTTATAAAAAAAATGAAGGGTTGATTTCCGCACGACAGGATTTTGCTTATGTCTTCGTTTTGTCGACAACTGCGTTTCTGTAAAATTTCAGAAAGATCCTTGTTGATTATTTTTGTTTATGATCGAAAAACTAAGAGAAGTACAAAACCACCCTCTAAAAAAAACTGAAGGGTTGATTTTCGCACGATAGGATTTTGCTTATGTCTTCGTTTTGTCACAACTGCCTTTCTGTAAAATTTCAAAAAGATCCATGTTGATTATTTCTTTTATGATCGAAAAACTAAGAGATGTATAAAACCACCCTTATAAAAAAATGAAGGGTTGATTTCCGCACGATAGGATTTTGCTCATGTTTTCGTTTTGTTGACAACTGCCTTTCTGTAAAATTTCAGAAAGATCTGTGGTGATTATTTTTTTTTTATGATCGAAAAACATATCAGGTTGAGAATCACTGATAAATGCATCTCTGTGCCAAGACCTCTGTGCCAACTTCGGTTTCATGAAAAATGATAATGATTTGATTCTAGCACTTCCAGAATTTCACAAGTCGAGAAATAAGGGCCACCCTAATATATATTATTAAACATTATGTCACTATGTACATTAGGGTGGCCGTTATTTCCCAAACTGCGAAATTCGAGGAGTGCCCCCCTGAATCTTTATCATTTTTCTCACACAATTCAAATCTTTTGCAGATTTTATCAAGATACATGTCCCATAGTGCCTGTAGCTTCAGAAATTCCAAAATCGTCTTGGATCATGCTGAAAAAATTCTACTATAATCTTCAATCAATTCTAAACACTTTTTATACATATCTTTTTTGCTATATAGTGCATAGTTTCTGAGCAAAAAAATTCTGTAGTCAATTTGGAGAAAACTTCAAGAATTTTTAACGAGTAAACTATGCACTTTGAAGAGAAAATTATATGAATAAAAAGTGCTCCAAATTGGCCCAAGATTATGCTAAAATTTTCCCAGAATGATCTGAGGAACTCTCGAATTTTCTCAAATAGGCTCAAACTAGAAGAAACTTTGAAACACACTAAAACTTGAAGGAAAAAATCTAACATATTATTCAATAAATTCTAAGCACTTTTTGTTCTCATCATTTTTCCCGTAAATGTTTAATTAAGCCTCTCAAGAAATAATTCACAAAGATTTAAAATGGAGAAAATCATTAGCTACAGGCACTATGAGGCATGCATCTTAATGAAATTTCCAAAGAAATTTGAGTTCTGGAAGCAAAGTGGTGAAGATTCAGAGGGGGCACTTCTCGAATTTTGCACTTTGGGAAATAACGGCCACCCTAATGTACATATGTACTTCGTTTGAAAAGTCACAATAGTTCAGAAATATATACCTTCTGATTGATTTTTATTCAATTTTATAGATTCTGGCTCCATAATGCCTCAGTGCCCCGACAATTGCCCAAAATCTGATTTGTTTATTATAAATAAATTGTGACGGAATTTGTGAATATCCGTAATGCACTGGTTGATTAAAGATAAATTTTCAGAATTAAAATTACCAATAATATGACTGAATAATTCGAAATAATAGCTTTTCCGCTGAAATAATATATCTGCTTAGTTTAAACCTTGTTGGAGTATTCCATAAATTTTTCTTGTGGGTTGTTTCATGTCATAATATTCTGATACGTTTTTTTCAACATATGAAAATATAATTTTTCCCACAAATCGTGAAGCATCAGAATCTGGAATTTGTAAGAAATATTTATTTCCTCAGGATCAACCAAGCTTTGTGCAGGATTTATTTCCGGAATCTGATTCAGAAAATGAGACTATCGAAGATGTTGAACAAGAACCCAGAAACAATGGAGATAAGAATTTCATCAATTTGAATAAGTTCTTGAAAGATGAAAAATCAAATAGTATTCTTGATGCTACTCTGGTTGTCAGCGACTGTGAAGTTCTATTGGGGATATTAGAGTTTTCATCACATGCTTCATTGGATAACGATAATACATCTAATCTCTGCAGACTGATCAATAGTTTTTTTAATAAAAGTATTATTCCTGACACTCGATACAGAATGGATAAATTATTAACAACAGAAGATGGAAAAGAATATCATGCAGTATGTCCACATTGTGATTGTTACATTCAACAATTCAATCGTGGCACTCGTTCTATTCAATGTGGAGAATGCGAAAGGTTCATATCTGTCACTGGGAATGATGTAAATTTTTTCCTTACTTTAAAAATCGACGATAAAATACGTAGTTTAATTCAACAAAATGATGAACACTTTGAGAATTTTGTGAATAATAGAGGACAAAATGATTCATTACGTGATATATACGATGGTGCTCTGTATAATATAAGAAATTTATTTCTTTATTGCCACTTGATACTAGACATACCAATGCAAGCTTTGTGTTCAACAGCGATGGATCACCCGTTTTCAAAAGTTCTTCTTTTCCCATCACTCCAATTCAAGTCATTCTTAATGAAATCCCAGTTGATGTTCGTAATAGTAATCCATTAACAGTAGCATTATGGTTCAGTAAGAAAAAACCTATTATGAAGATATTTTTGGATGCGTTTATAAAAGATATGACCAGGTTATCTACTGTAGGAATCACTTGCAAAATTCGGGGTGAATAGCAAAGTATCAAATTCCATGCTATTTGTTGCTGTGTAGACTCGATAGCTCGACCACCAATGCAAGGAATCGTTCAGTTCAATGGTTATTTTGGTTGCATGCTCAACTATATCCCACCACTTCGAAATGAATCCCAAACTTTCGATCACTTGATCGAGGTACTTGATACTAGAATGTCAAACCATGGGATGAATGCAATTTCTCCTCTAATAGAACTTGGTCATTTTAATATTGTGAACGGTTTTGTTCCCGACAGTATGCACTGTGTTTTCCTGGGTGTTTGTCGACAGTTGGCTAAGTATTGGTTCGATTCTTCTCGAAAACCGTTTTCAATTAAAAAAGAAGACAGAACTAAAATCAACAATATTCTGAAATCTTTGGAAGTACCTAAACAAATCTCTAGATTGCCTCGTTCACTTGAAGAAAAAAAAGATTGGAAGAGTAGAGAATGGGAGAATTTATTGCTCTTTTTCATTTTGCCTATTTTGGAAGAAGTAGAAAACTTTGAAGTTTATCGTAACCATTTTAAATTATTCGTAAATGCCATGCACATTCTAATGAGTTCCAGTATCACTAATCAAGCCGTATTGCATGCCAATAGTTATTGATTGGGGTCCACTATGGTCCCATTTCGGTTACGTGTTCGAATCTGGTAATGGAAAAATTGTAGATTTCATCAAAGCCTCGAAAGGTGTTCTGTATCAAATATGCAGACGATTAGATTATCAACAATGCTCTGACATATTACAAAATCATGTATTATCGAAGAATCATGAATCTCCTGTATTAGAATACTGTGCTAAATTGCAGAATAGAATTACTCAAAAAACAGAGAAATTGAATAATATCCGATATTTTGGCAAGCCATCTGCGGTTAAATATAACGTTATGAGAGACTTAGAACTTTCAGATTTTGCCGAATCCTACACTAGAATATCGAAAAATAATTGTATATTTTCGTTATGTCATAAAACGTACCCACGATCTTCAAATTGTTATGCGAAAACTTCAGATGGTTCTTTCGTGAAAATTATAGAATTTTTATGTGACTGCATGACTAACAAAGAATTGACCGTCTGTCGGAAACTTAACATTATTAATGGAGATGCTCATGACGCTATAAAAACTGTTGTTAATATTATTGAAGAAGAAATTGTGATTCAAAGTGATAGTATTGATAGCATCGCTGTTTTTATAGAAATAGGATCGAAAAAATATATTACTTCCGTACCGAATATGTATCATTATTGATCATTATATTTTTGTTGAATCATCTTCATCTCCATCAGCAATTTTAAATTTATGACAAACGGTTGATTCTCTGTTGTGAGCGATATCAACTATAAACTCCACAATTCTTACGAATATACCATCGATTTGTCCGAATGGCGATTTAATCGGTATTACAATAACGCTGGAAAAGTCATTAGATTACATTAACGATAAATTTATATAATGATATAAGATATAAAAGAGCAAATTGTTCACTACAGAACCGGCATGAGACTAATTTAAAAATGCATTGTACGTGGAAGCTTTTATAAAACTGTTCATGTGGTCGATATCAATAACTTATTTTAGTTCATGATATGTACTCGTATATACTGATTCGTTAGCTGTAATAAAGTCTAATAACCTGAACCATGATTTTGAATTTGCTCCTAGAAATGGATATTCCTGTGATTTCCTCGCTTTCCAACAATATTTTCCTGGAGATTTTCGACAGATTTCCAAGAGACTGCGATTTTTATCTGATTCTAGAACGATTTCACTCTGAATTCTGTGGCCCCGCTGAATTCGTAATATGATGGAAATCAAATTTATTTCAAAAGGATTTCCCTCGGAATTCCGTAGCCTGATGAATTTATAATTTAAAGGATATCACGTTGATTTCATACGGATTTCCTTCGGAATTCCATAACCTGATGAATTTATAATATGAAGAAAATCACATTGATTTCATAAGGATTTCTGTCGGAATTCCTTGGCCTGATAAATTTATAATTTGAAGAAAATCGCATTGATTTCATAAGGAGTTCTATCGGAATTCAGTGACCTGATGAATTTTTAATTTAAAGGAAATCACATTGATTTCGCACGGATTTCATATTGAATTTCATTTTGATTTCAGACTGTGTTTTTGGACGGATTCCACTATGAATCCGCGTGGAATCCGCGAGAAATCCGAACGGATTCAAAGAGAAATCTCCATGGAATTCCTTCTGATTTCAGTTCGGAAATACTTTGAATCTTTTCAATGGGGACACCTCCTGCTGCATCCCTCGTCGCACTTCCTCGTCCTGGCCATTCGTCCTTCCTCGTCTTCTCCAACACCGTCTACAAGCCGTCGACAGCGTGCCAGACGCATGCGCTGCGCCCTCAACCGGGCTCGGTCCGCACTACCGAAATCCGAGTGTAGCGCCGAAGGAACGAAGGGACAACTCGCTCACTTCGTACTGAGCCGCGTTCGCAGACATTTCGGTCTGTATACCAGCTCCGTGCGAAAATATTAAAACCCACTTGTTCCGCTCGCAAATATATAACCGCTTCCATACCTCGACATTATCGTCGACCTCGTACCGTGTGTGCCGACCAGCTTGTATCTTCGAAGGAGGCCACACCGGATTTGAAAAAAGTAAGTTGCACAGAATATTATTGTGCTTAACAGGTACATGTATATGTATATATAGAGATTTTTGTAATGCTAGCGCCGCGTGCGTGTCAAGCATCGCGTCGCGCCGCCTTTCCACGTGTATTTCACCGCCGTATATTCTGTTGAATTCGCGTCCCTGAGCATTAGCTTCTTCCCCTCTCGAGTATTTACCGTTTCCCACCGTACCGCCGTGCTCACCGTAGTTAGTTTAATTGCGTAAATAATTATATCTGTCTGTAAAATCACTTGTAAAATCGTGCTGCGAATTCGCGCAGCTGGCGCTCAACACCTTGTAAATTGAATAAACCACCAGTGTTCATACTTTTACCCTAAATTCCTATGTGTAATTTATTTAAAGTCTCGAACAAAAATAATGTTAAAGCCTGCATGTGCGGCGCAATAATTTTGGCTAGTATAGCTAAAATTGTTGTCATAAAATTAACGCACCAACGTGGGGCCGAAGAATTGTGCATAACTAATATTGTCATAAAATTGACGCAACAACGTGGGGCCGACAAACATTCCGGTGAAATTTGAATTAAATTAAAATTAAAGTTCAAATTAACGTCAAATCACAAAATTAAATTGAAATTTAATTAAAATCAATTCGTGATTAATAATTCGTAGAATACGACAGTGCAGGTGAACTTATACATAAAGTGGCACCTGTAAGATATAGTCGGAATTTTTGCGAGTGATATATACGCGGCCGCGGCGAGACGCTCGACAACGTCCCGACAGTTAGTCTCGCAGGCAGTCATTTTTTTTCTTTGGCGTCAAGCGGTAGGCCACGCTAGCATTACTTGGCATGAATAATTTAGCTGATTATTTTGCATTTTGCAGATTGGCATAAATATAATAAAATATATCCCCAAATTTATACGTATGTCCTAAATAATTAGGATTGTATAAATACAAATTTAGTGTAATAAACAGTGAGTAAGTGCGTGGTGAATTCGACAACATTTTTTTTTCGAGTATTAATTTTGCAAATTATTTAAATAAAATTCGTGATACCTATCAACAATTTCGAAATTTTTGTGTAATATCAAAAAGATAATTTTAGAAGGTAGTTGACAAATAATTTTTGGCAACACGTGTTCATTAGATACAGTATAGACTCTACAATCTACTTATACATTTTTTTCTAAAATCAGTTTAATTAAAATCTTTTTGACTCAATTGTTATTCCATTTGTTTAACGATTTTAAATAATAGTATAACAAATAAAATTTTGTTTTGATTAAAAATATTTACAGAAATTAGTAAATGTGATTAGCAATGGTACATCTGGAGCAATTATATTCACATTTAAATACATTTTTCTTATAAATACACACGGTGGAAATAGACGTTGAATAGATACTTTTATTTTTATTTTTCTTTTAAATTAGAATATTCACAACATAAATTTAGTAAATTAATATTAATCATCATTACTATAATAATAGTATATTCGTATAATAATAGTATGTTCATATAATAATAGTATATTCGTATAATAATAGTATGTTCATATAATAATAGTATATTCGTATAATAATAGTATATGCATATAATAATAGTATATTCAGATAATAATAGTATATTCATATAATAATAGTATATTCGTATAATAATAGTATATTCATATAATAATACTATATTCATATAATAATAGTATATTCGTATAATAATAGTATATTCATATAATAATAGTATATTCGTATAATAATAGTATATTCGTAAATTGTCACGACTTTACGACAATTTTTCTGGAACTTGAATAAAAGCGTAAAGTTTAGAAACCTCACTCACTCGAAAGTAAAAGGTAACATTTTTATTACTATTATATGTTGATAATTTTATATTTTACGCATATTTACCCTATATTTTATGTATGTTTTGCGCAAATTCGTAATATATATTATTTATTTTCTCCGCCTATCCCTACTATAAATTCCCACCTTCCGTACAATAACATTTTACACCTATTCCCCATGAATCCTGTAACCACTATAGTGATTTAATCGTTGCAAAGTGGATTTATCAAAAATAAGTGGATAGTTTTTCCCCTTTCGATAAATTTTTTTCGTTTTTTTACGAAAATATAACACCTAATCTACTTTCGTACACTTTGTATAAAATTTCGTATAAAACTTTTTTTTTAATATTGAGTTCAAAATTGGTAATTGAAACTTGTATAGTATATTATTTGTAGTAAATATTCGTATTAAAATTCGAAATAAATATTTAGTATAAATATTTTCTATTTACCTCGTATAGTCGAATAAATATTTTGTATAAAAGTTTAATTTACTATTTGGACGTAGTTTCTACTTTCATGGTAATTAATTGTAAATTTAAATTAAAACTTTGATCATTTTGAAAATTTTTTTTTTGTTATTACCTACAAATTTTTTTTATTATTTTCTAATTAGTTAGCAACCCTTGATTACATTTGCAATATTCTTTAATTTTGCAATACATTTGTATTTTTTTTTGTAAACAACGCTAGCTTACAATAATCCACCTTCGTTAAAATAAGTGTACCATATTATTTTGAATTAGTAATATTCCACCTATCGAACACACATCTCTCAGCCCATATCGAACTTAAACAATACCACGACCCTATCGATCCCTACCCGATTACAAATTGCCAGTAGTTGAGTTTTTACCTTGTGTATCCCTACCGCATGCACGCAGAAATACTTACGCATCTTCAATCCCACTTAACAAAATGTCCCAGTCTTCTTAAATAATAGTAATTTGAGAAGTTGTACGAACAAAAAGATTATCATAGTATTTTTTGTTAAATACCTTAAATTAAAAAAGTTCGTCTGAATTTATTTTTGTCTATTTACAGGAAAAACTCCTAGAAATATTTCTTGTTTTTTATTATGTCAAAATCATAAGAAAGTAAAAATTTTATTTTTCCCTCGTAAAAAGAAAAAAAATTTTTTTTTATGGAAAACAACTCGAATTTTCTTTCTTAGTATTAGCTTTTTTTGAACCCGCCGTCTACCTTTTTATCCAATATATTCCTGCTTGCATACCTCATACCCGTTTACGCTTAGACAATCGTAATACTTCGCTACAACTTTTGGTTGCTTTACACACTGCTTATTAAAGATTTATTTTTCCTATTGTTGTTTGCTTTCGCTTGATTTTAAAAACCTTTTTTTTTCTCATTCTATTTGCTTGAGATTTTGTTGTATTTTTTTTCTCTGCTCTGTTCCTTTATTCGTTTTTTTTTGTTTTCTTTTTCGCCTTTTATAAACAGCATTAAGCTGTGAAATTAGAAAAAGATTAATTTTAAAAATAATAAAATAACCAACATCTGAGAAATTCGGTAGGAAAGCAAACAAAAGTGAGCTAACTCGTAACTTCACGAAACGTACCTCTCTCCCCTATACAGCTTAATTACCTGAAATGGACCCGTGAAAGATTAAACAAATCAATTTAGAGAGAACTCGTATAAGAGAACTGTTTAATACTTACGCAGGTGAATTGGTTGCAAATAGTCTACGACGATCAAGGCTTAATACAGAGGGCACACGAGCATAACAGCTTAACCGATTAGTACAATTTACCTGCGAAGGCTATTCGGTAACCAAGGGTCTATGTGGGACCCAGAAATAGATAATGCCACTGAACGAGGGAAAGAATCCCCGTCGTTGGATGCGGAAGATATTCTCGAAGAAGTAGAGAAAACCTCAGATAGAACGAAAGATAATGGTAGGGGTACCTTCATTGAAACAGCCTTGAATGAGGGCCACGAGGGGATATCATTAGATATAGGGTCGAACCTCGTTCATAGTACCCCGAATACTAGGAGGGGACATATCCCGCCGGCACCTCAACTACCAGAAACATCTGTAGAACCTATAGGGCGTCAAGGACCCCATCAACAAACTACTCTCAGCTTCCAAGAATTGTCCACTATTGTCGAATCAGGTGAACCGAAAAACAGTACAGATGATGATGGCACTACATCGACTACACCATCAAATCCGGTAGGAGCAACGGGGGGCGGGGCTATGCTAGAACAGCAAATAGGGGGCAGAGATTCATTAAGGGAAAACCTAAATCATCCGATAGTCGGTAACAATGTAGATCCGGCCTCGACAATCTACAACTTGCAGTATTCGCAGGCAAATCTAAATCATCCGATAGGCGGTAACAATGTGGATCCGGCTTCGACAAACTACAACTTACAGTACTCGCAGACGAACCTACATCTCGTGGGTACTCAATTTCCACCTTTATAGGCAGCTGGCATGCAAGGACATACCAGAGGGGCAATGGGAAACACTTCGCCGAATTCCCGGACCATAGCTGCACCATTAAGCAAATCTACTCTGTACATCCATAATCCAGCAATGAACCTAACACAAGATACATATCCTACCATACAAACCCCCCAACTTTCACAAATAGTGGACTACCCTACCGTACAAACCCCTCAATGTCCACAAATACCAACCAACCCTATCGTCTACCCCTCACAACCTACACAAATAAGTAATTACCCTACCTACCAAACCTCCCAACCCCCACAAATATCACCATACCCTACCATCCTCCCAACCCTCACAAATACATACCTACCAAACCGCCCAAACCTCCCAACCCCCACAAATATCATCATACCCTACCATCCAGATTCCCCAACAGTCACAAATACCGAACTACCCTACCGTCCAAACCTTCCAACCTACACAGATGCCGAACAACCCTACCGTCTAAAACTCCCAAACTTCACAAGTACCGACCTACTCTACCGCCCAACCCCTCCCACTTTCACAAGCACCAATATATCCCACTTTCCACACATACCAACCTGCACAAACAAATACTATCCCTACCTTACAAACATCCCAACTCACACCAATACCAATCTAACATCTCATCCTCTACACCAACAGACTCAGGCGGCCGCCCAAATTTACCAAAATTCGCATACACCCACGAACCAGTCAGCACAAAACTCGCAACCACAAACATCAATGTACCATACCCCGCAATCTACACAACCATTACAAACAGTACCACGCTCTACCGACCAATTTAACCATCACCAACAAGCATTGAACCATATATCCAACCATCAAACCATACCACATAATTACTCGCAAATTCCATCGGATTCAAACTTGCAAAATTTAAATTTATCGCAACCAAGTACTGCACCCATTCCACAGACACGGAACCCCTCACTTCCTTGTCAAGATGTCCACAATAACGGCTCGGACAGGTCTCAAACATTGCCAAGCAGTACAATATACCCCGATAATTCGTCGTACACAGCGAATGCAGTAAATTCTGCAAATAACCCACATTTACTACCTAACCTCGTAGGCTATCCATTAATGAACCCTAAGACTCAAGTCCCAATACCAAGTAATCCATATTGGTATTACCCCTTCGCACAGTTTCCCCTTGGGCATGGTATTCCCCAAGGAGGATACTCTTACAATACATCGAACACCTTGCCATACGGTCAAATGCTTCTTGACAATCCCGAGCGAGTACATCCTCAGAACTCGAATAATGATTCCTCGTTCCAGCGCGAAACTAGAGTAGCCAGTCTCACACAAAAGTATAATGTAAGCTTTAATGGAGAACCAAAAGCAGATCTAGCGGAATTCCTCTCCCGAATAGAGGATTGCCGGAGAAGTTGTAACATGTCTGATCGGAACATCTTGAAAATGATTCCCATTATTTTAAAAGACCAAGCTTTGTATTGGGCACGCCCGTTGCTACAAAACTGGCGAACATTGGAGGAATTAAAAAATGCCATAAGACAACAATATGGCAGACCGGATTTCCAATTACAATTAGAAGATGATATTAGGGTAAGATTGCAAGGACCCGAAGAATCAATTGCTACGTTCATCGCTAATATCGAGCTTTGATGAATCAATGTATTCCCCCAATGACTCTCATAGCTCAATTGGATAGAACTTATCGCAACCTACATGAGGATTATTTCACCAAGATAAATAGATATCAATTCAATACATTTGAAGAATTACAGGCCTTGGGACAACAAGAAGAGATGCGAAGGAATCGAAAGAAGAAATATAGACTCCCACAGTCACCTGAACATTCGTTATGCCCTCAATTAGCTTGTAGACCGCCACCAAGAAATAACCGCATTGCCGCTATCGAAACGTACAACAATACAGCGACTCAACATACGAAGAAGACACAAACGAAGTTGCAGCTGTCGACAACATCGTAAAAACAAAAACAGGGCAATTAGTCGAATTTGCGCGGAAACAAGATGTCGAACACATATCAGGTATATCGAAACAAAAAAACTGGAATAATAGCAATAATAACAAAACCCCCCTATCGCCTCCCCGAAAACGCCAAAACACGAAACCTACCGCCAATAACAAGCCCACCCAACCCCAAAAATTAAGTAAGGAAAATCCAACAACTGGAAAAGTATACCCATGTTGGGTTTGCAAAGACACAGGCTACTGGGCAGCAGACTGTCCCAAATAGACAGGGAACATCTGCTATAAATGTGGTATTCTTATCGAAGAGAGAAACAGTAAGGGCCAGGTTAACCTCTAAACTCGGGCAGGCCCAAATACACACGCCAAAAACAACATCGAAAGCTTCAGGCCTAGTCAACTCAGGTTATGGAGAGAACATACCGATGCCTATTGGTCCAGTCGGAAGCTATGATAATCGTCTGTACCTCAATTTCGAAATAACAGGAAAAGTCTTCCCTGCACTCGTAGATAGTAGAGCGGTTGCCTCCTTCATAGGGATAGAAACGGTGAAACAGATAGGGACTGAAATAATACCCCAGACCGGATACATGATGATGCCAAACGGCGAATTAGAAAAAATCGAAGGTATTACAAAAATTACATTCCACCTCGAAGGTAAATAAACACCCGCGGACATCAGAGTATCAAAAACAATGACCTACGACATCATACTGGGCATGGATCTATTGTCACTGCTTAAGATGACGATAGTCCACGAACATCGAACTTGGCACACGGACAAAGGAGTAGTGAGAAAATTTCATCCGAAAAATCAGGATCCGGGAACAATCTTGGCAACGGCAGCAATCGGAGGGACCTCCGACTTATCGGGAGAACAACAACAAAGACTAGATAAACTTATATTCGATCTCACCATTCCACCACCGGACGCAACCCCTGGAGTAGCTAAGATAAAACCTCATTAAATAATTGTAGAATGTTGTAGTCCGATAAAACAACGTATTCGTAGAATCACTCAAAAACTTTTAGCCGCTGCCCACGCTGAGGTTGATCGTCTCCTAGCAGAGGGAATTATCGAATCCTCAGAAAGCGGTTGGAGTAGTTGTCCCGTAATTGTACCGAAATCGTACGGTAAAATAAGGTTTTGTATCGACTACCGAGCACTAAATGGTGTTACAAGAAAAAACGCTTACCCCTTACCCCACATGGACATGTTACTAGGCAATCCAAGAAACACCAAATTCCTCTCGAAAATAAACTTAAGCCACGCGTATCGCCAGATCCCTCTTGCAGCAAATAGTAAAGCGTACACAGCATTTGGATTACCTGGCAAAAGGCTATTCCAGTTCACAAGACTTCCGTATGGCGTCTCGAACGTCCCCGCAAGTTTTCAAACCGCCATGGACGCCCTCTTTGGTCCAGAATGGCGACTCCATGTTTTCGTATACATGGATGATATAATCATAGCCACAAACACGTTCGAAGAGCATATATATTGGCTGGAAAAAGTGTTGAAAAAACTGAAGATGTCGATTTAGAAATCAACCAAGAAAAGTCAGAGTTCTGCTGCACGGAAGTTAAATACCTGGGTTACGTCGTCAACAGGGCAGGACTCCAAACAGACCCAGACAAGATTGCCCCTATTCTAAACTATGCCCCACCTCGAAACCTAAAGCAACTTCGCCGATTCCTCGGTATGGTAGCATGGTATGCTCGCTTTATTAAAAACCTTGCTGAAATAAAAATCCCCCTTACCGAACTGTTGAAGAAATATGTCCCTTGGACGTGGGGAGAAGATCAACAACAAGCCTTCGAAAAACTGTTAATACTTCTGACCGAAGCTCCAGTCTTAGCCCGACCAGACCCCACCCTACCGTTGTGCCTACAAACAGATAGCAGCAGCTGCGCTTTAGGGGCAGTGCTCACCCAAATAATCCAGGGAGAAGAGCACCCAATCGCCTACGCCAGTAGGACCTTAGCAATAGCGGAACGTAACTACACAGTGACAGAACAAGAATGTCTGGCTGTAATATGGGCAGTAGACAAATTTCGAGGATATCTCCTAGGCGAAAAATTTACTGTCATTACCGACCACAGTAGCCTCACCTGGCTGCAGAATTTAAAAAACCCAGTTGGCAGGTTAGCCAGATGGGTCACAGCTCTTCAAGGTTACAATATGGAAATCATACATTGGAAGGAAGCACTCCATAAAGTACCTGTTGCTCTATCTCGTTCGTTTAATGAGGTTTGCTGCTTAGCAGCAACGGGATTGCTAGACGCGGATAACTGGTATACCAATCGCATAAAAATGGTAAATAATAATCCAGAAAAATATCCAGATTGGAAAATTGTAAATAATTGCTTATACAAGCACCGTCCCAACCCCCTTATCGAGCCAATCGTAGCCGACTTACACAGTTGGAAACTCGTAATTCCAAAACTCGATAGAGAGAGAGAGAGAGAGCTATGTTCGAATGTCATAACACCCCCCAATCAGGTCATTTGGGAGTCGATAAAACTTATCATCGACTGCTCCAATCGTATTTCTGGCCGAGAATGAAAAGGGATGTTATTCGTTATATAAAAGAGTGCCCTGACTGCCAGATGTATAAAGTCCCACAACAGGCACCAATGGGACTTATGACCCAAAGAAAAATAGAAGGACCTTGGAAAATTGTAGCAGCTGACGTCTTGTGCCCATTGCCAACTAGTAAAGGGTAATGTCGTTATGTCGTAGTATTTCAAGACCTATTCACGAAATACGTCGAAATCAGACCTCTTAGGAAAGCTAACGCTAAGTGCATAGTAAAAGCTTTCGCGGAACTGATAGTTTTTCGTTGGGGATGTACTAAATACCTTGTAACCGATAATGGAACGGAATTTTCGAACAAACTTATGACGTCAAAGTTGGATGAACTGGGTATTCTCCAAACGACGATAGCCCCATACTACGCTCAAGCAAATCCTATCGAGCGTAGTAATCGTACAATTAAACAGATGATCTCTATCTTCGTAAAACAAGATCATCATAACTGGAACATCCATTTAAATGATTTCGCATTCGCCGTCAATACTTCAGTCCACGCATCAACGTTGTTGACTCCGGTGTTCCTGAACTTTGGTAGGAACCCACGGCAACGCAAAACCGTTAAACAATTCCTCGAAAATCCTGAAACTCCGAGTCTTCCAAATTCGGTAGCATGGGCAGAGAGAGAGAGAGAGAGAGAGAGAGAGAGAGAGAGTAAAACGCTTTGCAGCAATACACGACTTAGTTCGCAAACACTTGGATAAGGCAAGTGAAAGACAGGCTCGGTATTATAATAAAAATCGTAGAAACATCACTTTTAACATGGGAGACCTAGTACTTCGTCGAAACCACGTGTTGTCCTCGGCAGCAGACAACTTTGCGGCGAAACTAGCCCCAAAGTTCGTGGGTCTGTTAAAAGTCTTGTCGTCTGTCGTGTATCAGCTGCAGGACGTTGTTATAAGTGAGAGTTGCGGGGTAAGGAGAAGGGGGGAGGAGAGGGGAGTTGCTCCGCTTAATCCGTCCGTACGTTTTTTGATTATTGTGATGGCCCTGAAAAGGGCCGGTTGTAACTAGAGATGGTTTCTAAGGCTTCCTAGCCTCGCGCTCGGGACTTTTTGGCGGTCTCGGCTGGAGGAGTCGAAGAGCCCGTCGGCGGCTCATACTGCGACTCCTTGGAGCCTCGGAGATGTGAAAAAGTCGCACCCTAGGCGTCGACCGCGTCGTAATCGGGCCGAGCCTCCGCTTTACCGCTGCCAGCTTCCGCGGATCCCTCAGTGCCGCGATGCCTCTGGGCTCTCGACGAGCTGACCGAGGGGTCTCGGCTACTGGAGGTCGTGCCGGAAAGCGTGGCAAGACGGGCTGCGTCGGCTTGCGAAATAGCGCCTCCTTTCCGTCCGGCAGCTCGTCGTCCGGAGAGGGAAAGAGGCAAAGAACGTCCTCTTGTTCCTCTTCCTGCTTCAGGTCCAGAGCTGCCAGGATTTCCACCGCAGTGGGCAGCGGTGATGCGGGTCGTGGTACCACGAACATCAAACTGCGCACCTGGGGGGAAGGAAAATCCTCACTCGTCTGAGGCGAAGGAGGCGGTGGTGTCGGTGGCCGATTCTGCTTCTGTCGTCGGGGTCGGGGCCGGGGACGACGGGTATTTCGCCGTTTCCGCTGGCGTTCGGACCGACGACGAGGCTTCCGGCCGGTCTTTGGCGTTTGCATCCGCTTGGGGTTTTCTGAGTGGTCGGCTCCGTTGCTGGGAGTCAAATCAATCTTAATCATGCTCTTGCGTTCTTTTACAGTGAGCTGCCCGAGAGGAGAGGGAGGAACGCGAGCAGAGGGCGCGACAGTGTGAGTATTTGCGAATGCTTCTGCCTGTGTGCCTTACAATTGAA
The DNA here is from genome assembly GCA_949152435.1 of Gastracanthus pulcherrimus. NCBI lineage: Eukaryota > Metazoa > Arthropoda > Insecta > Hymenoptera > Pteromalidae > Gastracanthus > Gastracanthus pulcherrimus. The sequence continues at coordinate 101,555,778 of OX424575.1, read as the reverse complement.
CTTCCGTGAGAGTTAATTAAGAATGAACTCCCGGAGCGGTCCAATTGTTCGACACGGGAAGATTACAGCCGTTAAAAGGCGCGTGCGGCTCTCGTTCAGAGAACAACGCCTTAGAACGGCTCTCCTGTCAGGACTTGCGTTCGACTTCCCCGTGCTCTTGACGCGCGTTCGTCGAGAGCCGTGATTAACGGAAAGATACTGCCTTCTTAATAAGACTTCCGTGGGAACTAAGCCCGCCAGAAAGCCCGTTCGGCACGACAATACCCGGGTTAACCACCATGGGGCAAGTAGGCACTTACTGTGCACCGCACACTAGCTACTTCGGGAGATTGCTCTCAACCGAGGAGGTCCGGCCGGTGCGGTGCGCCGAGGCCGACTGATTCGGGAGGCGCGCGCCCCCTTACTTATAGTAAACGCGAGAGCTGTTCCGACCGCTCTGTAGTGAGCGCGGTGGCTCGGCGCTGGTAGCGGTTAGGCAGCTGCGGCGCGCGCGCGCGCGCAGCGTATGGATTCGCTCGCGCTCCTGTCTCTTTTTCTCTCCCGCTGCGTTCTTTGAATACGCGTACCGGTTTAGGCAATAATAAGGACGTCGGTAACTTTTGGAAGTTGTTTATTCTTTTCTAGTGTCGGGGTCGAGGACTTGTCTCTGGCCTGGTCGACCGAGAAGTCAGAAGTCAGACGGAGTCTCGAAACTCGATCTCTTATATACTACCCGGCTGCACCGTGATTGACTGCAGTTCGGGTAGAAGGGGAATATTACCGTGTGCAAGGCGCTATAGATATACTAAGTGTATAACGACGTAAATAGTCAAAGAAAAAAATCGAAAGTGGATATTTCAGACCTGAAACCTGACACTGGTCCCTCTAAACAATCTATTCCTTCAACAGGTAACAACACCAGTGGCTATAATGCAAGGAATGGGAAAGGGTCGAGGATACAAGATGCCACACCAGGTCATCAGCCGCCCGGGGATAATACCGGAGGAGAGAGTAGGCATCCGCGCTACAATCTCAAAGGAATGCAGGCCAAACCAGTAGTGGTGCCCGACCGTCTGGGGATCGGAAGAGGAGCCAGATACCCGCGGAGCCGCCGGCCCGACGGGGCCGCGGCCGGCCTCGAAAACCCGCCTGCGGTTTCTACTAGTACCCTGGCACAGACGGAGGACGAACCGCAACTCCTATACGACCCCTTCTCGGGGATGTATCGACCCAGGAAATCGATTGATCCAATCGATCGTTCGAAGGGTGCGATACCGAAGGGACCTTCGACCGCCCCTTCGACCCGTGCAACACCTTGACGGAGTTCAAGGCCTCGTACGTGACGACTGCCGCAGCAATTCGCGCCGCACGACGGGAGGAAAGGGACACCTAAGAATCAGTCCTGGTCGAATACCCATTCACCCCCCCCCCCCCATCCGTTCAAGATCCACCCCCCTACCGTCCGATCCCCATCCAACCACCCATCCTATCATAGACCGGCAACACCAAAAAGTCCAAAACTCATCCCATCATTAATGTGGTAAACGACCCGAACGGGGGACTCAAATACCTTCACTAAGACGGCTACTACTCAGACGAAGTCATAAAGTGAAGTGATAATTGAGAGAGGGCGGAGCCTCAGAGAACGAGTCAGGGTAGAGTCGGTATACCCTATATATGCGATGGGCCCGATTTATTTCGTGAGGGAAGAGCAATCCAGCGCGATAGCACTCTCACCGACCTCGTTCGTCGGGGGGAAGACCATCCCTAGCTTGATGGACTTCAAGCTCCAGCTTCCAGCTCCATATCAATCGGATGATACAGCCTCTGTCTCTTCGCAAGGGTCCTGGCTGGAACTGTAAGAAAGAAGGTCATCGATGTACGAATTGTAAAAGCCGGAGGGACTATAAGTTCTGTTTCCGATGTGGCCAACCAAATGTCGACGTGCACACTTGCCCACGGTGCACAAAATCACCACCCTCGGGCTATCGGAGGTCATCAGACCAACCACGCACGCCGCCGGCTACTCCTCCCCTCCGGCTGTATTGGGATCAATGACAGCCCCAACCTCGACATTACCCCCTTCACCGGCGCCCGTACCAACCCCAGCGACCATAGCATCGGCGATTTACGGCTCTGCTAATCAGCCACTGCTCGTAGTAATGCCGGGTGCTACGGTCTACTTTTTGCAACCGCAATAAAAAAAATAAACACCACTTCTCTACTGCTCACCTACCGATACCGAATCTCCAATTGTGCCTCCCGACAATACCGTAAATTTCCTGTCGAAATCCATCCCTGTCCCTCCTATAGTCAATACCGAATACCCTTCTAATGGAAATTACAGTCCGTTCCTAACGAATGCGTAAGCTTCCACCTTGATTACCGAAAACGCATAACAATATTCCGTAATTTCCCTTATTGTAAATAGTATTTCCCTCCTCCTACCGTAAGCAGTACTCCATTCGCTAGTTTTTTTTCACTTGTAGATATTAGAAACCACAGGGTTACAGACCCATCACGACAACCCTATACGACTTCCGTAGACCAATAACAATTTGTAAACGCGAGAAATTCTGCATACATAAAATAGAGTAGTATAAACTAACTAAGTTATTTAAGAAAGAAAAAGACTGACATGTATGATAGCAAAGACTGATTTCAACTAACTCGCTAATGTATTTAAATCGTATATTTGGGCGTGGGTTCGTTACGTGAACTCACCTAGCATCCACTCATTGGTAAAATCACTTGTAGTAAAATCAGCATGTAACCAAGTGCCAGCTACATGCACAAACCACTGTAAAGTAGTGAGCCCTGTTCTCGATAGCGACCCGATTCTCGATAATGATTAATAAATCTTTATATATCTTAAAATATAAACACATACTTGTATGTAATAATAATTTTTCTTAAAAGTTAAAGTATCAAGGAGTAGATATTCATTTTTCAAATTTTCGCGCTACATCATGATTGGGAAAAAAAATACTTTGTATCTAACCTCCTTAAACTTGAGGTGATTCGGCATATTCCTTAGCTGCCGTAGCTAGAGCATGCCGCGTTTGGAAACTTTATTTGATATCAGTTTCAGAGTTTTGGCAGAAAAAAACGCCTACAGACCAACAAATTGATCATCATGAGTAAAGCAAAAAAGGTAAGAACCGTTTTGTTTCATTTAAATTAATGTAATTGCGTTATCGAGAACTCCTTCCGAAATGCACATCTTGTGCAGTTCTCGATAATTTCGAGATGTATTAATTTACCTTTTTAATTTGTTAATTGATGTCTTATTTTAAATTGTGTGTACACTTAATTACATAATTGCATGTCTTATTGGTAGAATTGATGAGATTCTTAAAGTAAAGTTTTATATTTACTAACTATGAATTTCTAACCTCAAATTTACAGAGACAAGTTCCAAAACCCAATCCATATACCATTGCAGATATGCAAAAAGCAGTGGATGCCGTGGAGAAAGGATCATCAATCTTCAGTGCAAGTAAAAACTTCAATGTGCCATATGCTACACTGCACTCAAGAGTGAAGGGAAAATTTCCCATTGATACAAGACCAGGGCCATCCTGCATATTAGGTAATAGTGAAGAAAAAGAGCTAGTTAAGTGGATTTTCGATATGAGCAAGTGTGGTTTTCCAGTAATAAAGGATATGTTACTAAATAAAGTGCAAAATTTTGTGATAAAAACAGGGAGAGAGACCCCTTTTACCAATGGAAGACCTTCACGCCACTGGTACAAGGCTTTTCTGAAAAGAAATCCAGAGCTGTCTGCAAAAGTTTGTAAAAATTTAAATAAAGCAAGAGCAAGTGTCAGTGAAGTGAACATAAGACGATGGTTTACTGAAATAGAAGCTTTTTGACTTCAAAAGATATTACAGATCTTACTCCAGACAGAGTTTTTAACGTTGACGAGTCAGCGTTCCTTTTAAATCCCAAGCTTGGAAAAGTGTTAGTGCCTCGAGGAGAGAAAGCTTGTTATAATGTGTGTGGCAATGAGAAAGAGTGCTATACGGCTTTAATTGGCGGTAACGCTGCTGGTAGTCTACTGCCAACTATGATTATCTACAACCAAGAAAGAATTTCATCTGAAATTTCCAAACATTTTCCAGATGATTTTGTACTTGGAAAGAGATACACTGGATGGATGACAAGCGAAACCTTTTATTGTTATGTTGTCAACCATTTATATCAATGGTGCATCAATAATAACATTCCTTTTCCAATTGTACTTTTTGTTGATGGACACAGTTCTCACTTAACGAAAGCCTTAAGTGATTTTTGCTGTGAGCATGGAATTGAACTGATTGCGCTCTATCCCAATGCAACACATATAATGCAACCTATGGATGTCGCTTTATTCCATCCACTCAAAACATCTTACAAGGAAGCAGTTAGACAGTGGAGAATGGAGAACAATGGTGCAGCTTTGGGAAAAGCTTATTTTGCCAAAGTTCTTAAAAATGCTCTTCTTGTTTTAGATTTAAAAACAATTTTTAAAAATGGTTTCAAGCGATGTGGGCTCTATCCCTTTTCTGCAGAGAGTATCAATTATAAAAAGCTAATTTCATCATGCGATGATAGTGAGACAAGCAGTCAACCTGATGAAAAGCAAAACAAGGATGCAGCTGACGGTAACTCAGTTCAAGATACACTGCTTTGCCTTGAATCAAAAATAGATTCTGATGTTTTAGTGAAATTCAAAAAGCATGATTGTAAAGAGTGGACTGGTGAATTAAAATTTCATGAACTCTACAAGTTTTGGCTAAGCTGTTGCAATAATGAATCTTCTGGAGATGAAAAAAATCAAACCACAAGTAGTATGGAAAATGACAGAATAGAGACAGAAGTTGGTGAATTAATGTCGAGTGATTCAAGTTTTTTGGAACCAGCTTCTTCAACACTCAATAATGATGCTATACTTGTAGTTGAAATCGAAGTAGATGATTAAAGATACTCTCCTAACATAGAAATCAGATGATAATATTAGCAGATTCTAATAATACATACTTCATTAACGATGAGACACACTCAAACAGTAATGAAACTGCTCCGCAAATCTCTGATTGCGAAAAGGTAATATATATTATAAAACCAAAATTTAAAACTGTTAATCTTAAGATTAACTTACGATAAATGTATTTTAAGTCTAATTTTATAATTTTATAATTTTAAATTTTATATTTTATATTTTAATGTAAACAAAAATTCTGTTTAATTCTTATTATTGTATGTATATCAACAGGTTTCTTATGTTTGCATGAATGAGTGTGCTTTAGATTTATCAATAGTTGATAAGCATAACTTTAAGTTTAATAATAATTGTAAAGAAAATGTAACGTATGATCAAATATATCAGAAAAATGTAGATCAAGAATGTATAAATAGTACTGTAAGCGCCTCTTAACAAAATGTATATTCGCAATTCCAAGGTAAAGATTAATTTTTATTTTATCTTCCTAATAATTATTTTTTAAGTATACTAATTATTGTATGATATTTTTCAGACTGCGTAGAACCAACAACTGGAACCTCTGAGCTTTCTATATGTAAGCCAACAATTCTAAGCTCAACTCAGACTTTCAAACTTTCGTTGAGAGAAGCAGCTGCTCCGGTCTCTGGACATTCAGCGGAGCCAGTATACGGTTCATCAGCTATACCTTCTGCGAAAGAACCATCAGCTCCTCAAGCAGCATCTGAACTTTCAGCGGAGTTAGTATTCAGTTCAGCAGCTGCTGAACTAGATGCCATACCTTCATGGAATAAACCGTTAGCTCCTCAAGTAGCATCTGAACTTTCAGCGGAGCCAGCACCCAGTTCAGCAGCTGCTATACCTTCATCGAATAAACTATTAGCTCCTCAAGTAGCATCAGAACTTTCATCGATGCCAGCATCCAGTTCAGTAGTTGATATACCTTCATCGAATAAACTATTAGCTCCTCAAGTAACATCAGAACTTTCATCGATGCCAGCTTCCCGTTCAGTAGATGATGTACCTTCATCGAATAAACCATTAGTAGCATCAGAACTTTCATCAAAGCCAGCATCCAGTACAGCAGCTATACCTTCTAATTCATCTGTGATTGAACGAGCTGTTATAGTCTCTAAACCCTCTGCTACTACTGATATTTCCATTTCAAGTAAGTATAATTTATACAAATGTACTAAATTAAAATGAATATAAAAGTTATTAAACAATTATTCAATTTGTAGATCCTACTTCAAAGGCAGAATCTGTTTTTGGGAAAAACAGAATTACAGGCTACTTGATTTATCCACAAAAATATAAAAAAGATAAGAACAACACGAATAATGGTAAAAAAATGCTACCACCTGCTGCCACGGGTGAAGAATGGAGATCGTATTGCGAAGTCAAAGAGAAAGAAAAAGAAGAACTAGAAAAACAAAAAGAGATTAGAAAAATTGAAAGAGAAGCTAAATTTAAAATAAAACAAGAAATTGACGAAAATTTAAAGCAGTTAAAACCGAAGAAAGAAAGTGTGCAAAATCAAATTAAAGAGTTACAATTAACGATTGAGAAAACGAAAGCTGAAAAAAGATTACTAGAAATTCAATTAAAAAGTAAAGAGTTTCAGGAGCCACAAACTTGTTTAGAAGAAAAAATAAATGAATTAAAAAAGCAAATAGACAGTGACGTAAAGCAAAAGAAAGAACTATGTAATACGAAAATGAATTTTATTCAAGAAGAAGAAAAGATTAAATCTCTACATAGAAAACCTCTAAGTACTATAAACTAAAGTTCGTTAATTATAGCTCAAATTGTGATTTAGCATTAATATTAATTTATTGATCTCAACTAATAGAATTTGGATCTGTGATGTTAATCATAATATAATAATTTTAATTATTGTAAGGTTCTTGTATTTTAATACTTAAAATTTAATAAATAAAATGTACGTTTGGTTGTATATTTAATTTATTTATTTATTGTTTACTTTTTCTGAAAAATAATAAGTACTTACCTCTCAATCTTATAAGTAAGCAAAAATCTTAATTCAAAAGTAATATAACATAACCTAATAACCTTATTATTTCACTCTATCGAGAACTGGGTGAAATGCCTATCGGCAACTGCTTCCGACTCAGAAATCGCTATCGACAACTGCTCCCTCGTTAACTTTTTTTCAAACTAAATTTTTACGCTAAATACGCAATAGATGTAAGTGAAACTTTTTTATTTCGTAAATAAAGAATTTAATTAATTAGTGCAATTTTTTGCAACTGTTTATATTAAATATAAATATTTATTAAATCGCAGAAAAGGCGACCCTTTCCTTACGCTATCGAGAACAGGGCCCACTACCTTATCAACATTTTATATAGGACTCTGTTTCCTTAGAATGCCATACATTAAGCACAATATTATGAAGTGTCCCTTACTAAATTAGAAAAAATTTAAAATTTAAGAATTTAGTCTGTAAGAATAACGCTGTATATAAATATGTTCTTAGCTTTTTTTTATAGATACAACCGTACTAATCACGACTGATCAATTGTACAGCCATAGTGTAAGTAGTCATTAGTACTTATAGATGCCTAGTAGCGCAAAATAAATATTTATACTTCATCAAGAGAACAAGAAGAAATGACAATTAAATGAAGTATTTAAGTAAAACAGTACATATGCGTAGGATAAGTATTTAGCTAGCTAGAAAGCGTTAAACACAAGCGATTAGCATAGACTAGGTTAGCATATAAGTTAGTTAGTTGCGAACCGAGTGAGCACGTCCCAAGTAAACCGCGAACCGCGTAGCTGCGCTTCGGTTTAGTAGGAGGAGTTTGTAACACCACATTTTGTGTGGGTTACAAAGTTTAGTGTCCTATCGATTGTTTAAATTCGGATGTGTCAAATAAATCGTAGATTTCGCGGAGTTCTTTATTGGCTCCTACGAAGTTAGTGCCATTATCGGAATATATGTGATCTGCCACACCTTTTCGGTCGATGAATCTGCGCAAAGCTGTTAAGAAATCTTCGGTTGACAGATCGATCGTGAGTTTGATATATACAGCTTTGGAAACCATACACACAAAAACACAACCGTATGTTTTGAAAGTTGTTTTGATCCAGAATATTTTCTCCTTAATGAGAACAGGAACGAAGAAATCTACACCCGTATGACTGAAAGCTGGAGCTTCATTTACCCGTGCCTTCGGCAAATCAGCCATTTGAGCATGCACGATTTTAGGTTTTTGACGAATACATTCGACACATTTAGGCACAATTGTCCTAACTTGATCCTTACAATTCAAAATCCAAAACCGTTCATGAATAGCGTATAAGGTTGATTGTATACCAGCGTGTAAGTTGGTTTCATGAAATTCGCGTATGATAATATCAGTTACATGATGTTTACTAGGTAGCAACGGAGGACGTTTTTGATTGTAAGGTAAGTCCGATTTCTTTAACCTACCACCTACGCGAATAAGCCCGTTGTCATCAATGAAAGGATGTAACTCATCAAACCGAGTACTTTTTCTAAATGGAACTGTAATTTCGTGAGGCGTTGATTTGCAAGCGGTTGCGAGTCGTTTAATTTATAAAGGAAATCTCTCGCGTTGTATGATAGCTAGTATTCGACACTCTGCTTCTCGGACTTCTCTAATTAATAGTGGACGATTTCTCCTTGATTTTAAGTTTCTCCAACGCAAGATATAGACAACGACTCTTATGAAATATTCAGCAGATGAAAAGCACGAATAAATATCGACGCAGGATGCAGTAGCGAGCAAGCAAATGCCTTTTTTTAATCCAGGAACTTCAACGAGTGGCAGCTCTACTGAATGAGGCCACTCTCTTTCGGGACGAGATAACAAAACAGGACCTGAAATCCAAAGCTTATTTTTTACGAAATCAATGGGTAATTGTTCTCTAGAGAAGGAGTCTGCAAAATTATCTTCCGATCGAACGTGTTTCCATTGGACTTCATTACCTAACTTTTGAATATCTGCGACTCTATTTGACTCGAAAGTTCTCAATAAATGAGGAGCCCTTTTCAGCCAACAAAATACGATAGTTTAATCCGACCAAAACGTTACTTGATTTACGGGGAAATCAAATTGAGCCTTCGTATCTACCTAAAGCTTTTTAAGAACGGAAGCAGCGCAAAGTTCTAAACGAGGAATAGTGATACTACCCAAAGGTGCAACCCTTGATTTACTACACGCGAGTTTTATTGCTACTTTACCTTTCGAGTCGGTGGATTTGATATAAATACACACACCGTAACCATGAATGCACGCATCACAAAATCCGTGAATATCTATCTTAACTGGATTCTGAATTAGAAATTGTCGGTGAACTGAAAATTCTTGTAAACATGATAGTTGGTTAGTTAATGATTTCCATTTAGTATAGATGTCTCGAGGAAGAGATTCGCCCCAAGTAATCTATACTTTCCAGCAATCCTGTATCAAAACCTTAGCATACAAAATTACAGGCCAGACTAAACCGAGAGGATCGAAGATTTTTGATATTTCGGATAAAAGTTTTCGTTTGGTGGATGTGCTTTGACAATCAACAGGTTGTACTGTGTATCTAAGAAAATCATTCTGAGAATCCCAAATAATTCCGAGCGTTTTCTGAATAGAGTTTTCCTTAATTACGCAATCTAAATCAAAAATTTTTTTATGTATGTTATTTAATGCCGATTTGTGATTAGATGCCCACTGCCTAATTTAAAAACCGCCACGACTCAACAGCTCGATCGTTTTGTTGCGTATGCACAAAATCTCTTCGAGAGAATTAACTCCGTAAATGAAGTCGTCAACGTAGAAATCGCGCAAAAGCTGCTGAATTGTACGGATTGCGAGAGAAGGTGCTGATGCAATCCCAAACGTCAGGGTGTTCAACTGGAAAGTTCTGATTTTATTTTGATAATACCACAGAACCCTTTGAAATTTTCTATCTTCCGGGTGTATGAGTACTTGTCGATACATTTTTTCAATGTCAGCTGTTATTACATAAGGATGAATACGAAATAGGAGAATTTGTTTGAAAATTGTATTTTGAATCGTGGGGCCAACTATGAGGACATCGTTGATCGAAATACCTGTTGTAGTTTTAGCTGACGTGTCACACACTACTCTAATCTTAGTTGTTTCACTAGATGTTTTGATTACAGCGTGGTGAGGAAGATAATATCCGTCAGAGGTGTTCATGGATAAAGTCATGTGACCGAGAGAGATATATTCTTCCATTACCTTTTCGTATTCGATCTTAAACGACGGATTAGATTTTAACTTTCTTTCAAGTGCGTGAATGCTGTTTAAAGCTTGGATTCTAGATTCATCTAATTCGATATTATTATTTCCAAAAGGAAAACGAACAACATATCTACCGGTCGCGTCGCGTTCAGTGTGATCGATGTAATGCTGTTCACACGCCACTTCATCACGAGACTTTAAAGGTTCATGATCAAAATCTTCAATGGTCCAAAAACGCTCAAGTAATTTATCCAATTTAATCATATTGCAAGAAGTTCTCTTGGTTGTTGAAAGAACGTCCGAACCTCCGGCCACTGTCCATCCGAAACTAGTTTTTTGCAATACTATGTTGGATTCATTAGGTTGAAGTTTAATTTGACCTACAACTAATACTGATAAGGTAGTACATGAAGCTAATAATACATATACTGGTTTGGGCATATGAAATTGAGGATCAGCTAATTGAAGATTTTTTGGTATATTAAATAAATCACGAGGGAATGATTCATCTGGCACCGCGTCAGTAATTTTTGGAACGATTAAAAATTCAGTTTACGTTGAAAATTATTGTATGTTGAATAAAATTTAGCGCTAATGTACTGATTAGAAACGGTGCACAAACCGGCTACTGCTCCGATGTTAACTGAGCACGTTTGTTTAGGTAAGTTCAATAATTTAGGAAGTTTATCCGTAATTAAACTAACTGTAGAACATGAATCTAACAATGCGCGTGCCATGATGAAATTTCCTTTGTTATTTTGAAATTTCATGACCGCAGTGATCATCAACTGAGAATCAGATGGGGAAGAGATAGACGTATATGAGTGTCGCACTAGTCATGTCTGAGGATTCGAAGAACCAGAAGGCTTAGCATTCTTTACGTTTTGAGAAGAATCTACTGGAATCTGAGTTTGGTCCTTATACGATTTAGATTTTTTATCAGAGTGAAGCAAAGTATGATGCTCACGCTCGCATTTTTTGCATCGTTTATTGCTTTTACAAGGAAAAGGATGTACAAATGCTGGGCATTTAAAAAGAAGATGAGTTTCATTGCATTTTATGCAAGAAGTGTTTGAAACGGTGACGAGATAATGCGTGCTTGTTTTTTCATTTTTATTTTGAATTTTATCAAGAGGCTCACCTGTCCGTTTCCTACTGTTATTTTGACCGATCAAGGAAGCTCGCTGCAGCGAGTGAAGTTTGAAAATGGTGGATCGAATAAATTTATAAAATTCTTCTATCGTTGGAAGAGTATTCAAGTCTAATTTTTCTTCCCATTTAGATCGAAGAGCCGGGGGTAAACACCTTTCTAAAATTCTTATGACTATTTCTTCACTAGGTCTGGCTTTAAGCTGCTCCGACATGCTTAAATGTTGATGCCTTTTGTCAATAAGCATTGAAGGATCTGAAGCGGTTGCCTTTGGAACCAACGGAAGGTCTAAGATGGCATCGAGATGCTCTACTACTAATAAACGTGTTTGATCATATGAATCATTAAGTGCCTTCCAGGCCTTTGGATAATTCTCGTCATTAGTTGGAAACTCACACATTTTCTGCAAAGCAGGCCCGGTGAGTGAATCTTCTAATCGAGTGTGTTTTACTACGTTGCTAATGTCCGAACGAGAGTGCACGAGAGCTACGAATTTCTTTTTGTAGGCTAACCACGAGTCATGACTACCGTCGAAAGTTGGGAGTTTTACATACGGTAACTTTGGCATCTCGTGTCGCTCCGTAATTGTGATGTTCCTTGTATTCAAGTTTGACTCAACCTTTTGCAATTTATTTACCGCGGTAGTAAAATCATAGTATTGTGATTCTATATCGTAAAAAATGTCAAGTCGGGGATGGTCTGATTGTAGTGAAATCAGTTCGTCATTGTATCTAATGTATTCTTTATACAAAGTCGTAACATTATTTAAACGTAATTTTACATTAATGGGATCCGCAGGTGTGCCTTCCAAATAGTTCTGTATATTCTCCACTTGTTTTTCTAAAGTTTTCCCTTATTGCATAATGTACGATGTATCAATAGCGACTGCTGATTTTCGGACATTTTGAATAAGTTAAATCAAATTGACAAAACAAATAATAAAATTTAAGAAACAAAGTCTAGTCATGAATTTTGAATGAAGAATAACTTTATTTAATAATTTTATCAGATGGAACCGTAAACTATTTATTGAAAGAGAACAAAAAAAAATAAAAATTTAATTGAATGGAAGTAAATACTATTGATAATTAACAAACCATAATTTGAATTAATTCACTTACATTTTGTTTTTACTAATTAACTCGTTACATTTTTCACGTGTAAAACATTGAAAGAGCGAAACAAAGAATAAAAAGCAAGAAATGTTATATATAAAAAAAATGTACTTTCGAGATGTAGTATGTATATGTATATGCACCCAAAAAAGAAAAGAAAAGAAAAAGAAATAAAGAGAGAGTCAAGTGGTGCTTGCACGAGCCTTACTGAGGATACGTGGCACCAACGTGCGCTTGCACTCTTCTTTTTACTTCTCCCTATAATTCGTGGACTGGACTCACCGCGCGAGAAAGAACGGGAGAAACAGAATTTCAAACTGATACAATGAGAGAAACAGAGAAATTTACATTGAATATGAGAGAATGACTTATCTGAGAAATAATCCTGTCCCTAGAGGCTGCCTGGATGTTGAGGCATCCTGGTGCGGGAGCGACAGCAGCGATGATGGAAGATCGGATGACGCAATTGACCGCCTTACGGCGCGGGTGCGCTCTCGGTCTTTTACGCGCGATGAACTTCTACGCACGCTGCGGCGTGCTATTGTTCTTTGTCGAAATACGTCGATCTTTATGCACGTGTAACGTCACTTAAGGTGTTTAAGAAACTCAAACCTCACAGGAGGCACCATGAACGATCTCGACTGCGTTGCCATAGGTGGCTCGGCAGCTTAGTTTACATTCTACGTTTTTTATATTGTTTTTGTTTAAACTTTCACACATTGAATTTTTTATGAGAATTAATTTAATTGTAAGGATGTTGAAATAAATATGACAAGATCACGGGAAAAAGCCTTTGGGCATAAAAAACCCCGATTTATGAAATAAAAGAAAAGAAATAAAAACACCAAAAGATTATTTAGTAAATATGCGTTAACAAGTAAATTAATTCGCATAAAAAATTCAATGTGTGAACGTTTAAACAAAAATAATATAAAAAACGTAGAATTTAAACTAAACTGCCGAGCCATCTATGGGAACGCAGCCAAGATCATTCATGCTACTACCCCTTTCACACATGCAAATAGTGCTGTGGTAAGAGCGAGGAAAACTGATACACTTGTTTTAAGGCCAAATGAGCTCCTGCAAAAATGAATTGCGCTCAAATTACAATGAGAATCTGCTTTGTGTTTATCTTCTTTTTATAAAAATTTCATGGTAACCGAAAGCTAAATCGAATACCAAAAAAAATGTACGCGCCCCAATTTGTCTAAAATTAGTTATACTGCGTATAGGGTTATTATAGCCAGGGATAATTGCACTAAGCTTTCTGAAATCTACCACTATTCTATAACTTTACTGCCTTTTGAATCGGGTTTCTTTATCGACGCAAAATACTGGTGCTGAGTAAAAGCTGATCGAGGGTTCGATTATATCGTTATCTAGCAATTCCTGTACTTGCCTATTGATTTTGTCATACAGTACCGGAGGGTGATGGAATTGTTTAATACGAATGGGTACATTACTAGTAAGGGGGATTTCGTGTTCGAGTACAGTTGTTGGTGGCAACTTATCTCCCAAATAAAATCTATCCGCATATTCGTCTATGAACCACTCTACCGAAGCTCTATGTTCGCCGGTTAGATGCTCCAGGCGTAAGAACGCTTTCACATTCTGTGCTCTGCTGTCGTTACCCTTCGTATTCTTATTAGAAATGGTCTTTATCTTACTTTTTTTATTTCATTTGCATTTTTTATGATTATCTTTCCCCTTATGTGACTTTTCGCTGCATTAATTGTATCGCTTAAAAGAAGAAATGAGTAATCGCAGCTGTTAATTTAAGACTTCGCATGTACTGAGTACTTAACTAGTTTTTTCAAATGCATAATTAATTTTTGGATTTCATTAACTTCCTCATATTTTAGCATATATAGTATAATTACTATATACTTAGCATATTTAGTATAATTACTATATACTTAGCATATTTAGTATAATTACTATATATTTACCATATTTAGTATAATTACTATATACTTAGCATATTTAGTATAATTACTATATACTTAGCATATTTAGTATACTATTACTACTATAAGCTTATAAATGATTTGAATATTCTCAAACTGTTCAGGTTAGAATTTATTTATTTGTTGACTAGCTTTAATAACATTCAATAAATAATTCAATTTTTCTAGAATTTAATATTCAAGCTTACTCTTATCGAAATTTTTAATTTCATCATATGCAAATTTATTTCCGTCCAAAAATAAATTGTCATTAATCTCTGATTTCAATTTTTTATTTTCTTCTAACAGCGATTTTGTATCAGCTTCTAGGAGCGATTTCTCATTTGCTTCAAACAGTGTTGTTTTTGTTTTTCTGTAACAAGAGCTAAAAATTTTATTCTATGCTTTTTTATTTTCTAATTTACGAAAGCGAATTTTTGTAGATTGTTGCGGCAGTTTGCTAGGAATTATCAGTTCCTGCTTCTGTCACGATTTCGGTTTTAAAATTTCGGAGTTGGATTGATTTTCAAATTTCGAATTATTATGATTTCGATTATGCGCGCTTAATTTATTTTTTTCAAATTTCGGAACACGAATTTCGGCTTTAGAAGTAGAATTATCGTTTTTCGGATATCGGATTTCGGATGTCGAATTGAAAGCGATTTGCGTATAAGATTTTTGACTTTACGAATTTCGATATTCTACGTTTGATTTTGGCAAAATTAGCGGTTAAAAATTTAGGTACTTTTTTACCTTTAATTGATGGTAATTTTAGAGGCAATTTATAATTATTGATTATAAAATATTGTTTTCTATAATTAATGTCTACATCATAATTAATAAAGATTTTCCGTCTTCCACAATAGGAGAATCGTCTGGTACTAAGTGAAAATAAAATTTGAAATCATGAAATCGTATTATACCGGTTAGTTCTAAAATTTCGTTAGCATCGGCGGAAACATTACGCGGTTTTTCTGAAAGTTTCAAAAGTGCTGGCCCAGCGCCGGTATCTAGCATTAGCGTCAATGGTTGCGGGCAGCTATTTGTTTTTAGCATAATAGTTTGTGAATAATTACCCAGCCCCACAAAAAAAAAAATTGTAAGTCCCAAAAACTTGACCACGGTACTTATATGTTTTTGGGATCGCTGAATCCGAATCCAGGGTTAGTTTAACCCCATCAGATCTTTCTCAAGGTCAGTTGAAGGTCAAATTATCGAAATACATGAAAAATACACTAAAACCATGGTATCTTGGGGTTTTTGGGGTCGCTGAATCCGAATCCGGGGTCAGATTAAACAATCAGATCTTTCTCAAGGTCAGTTGAAGGTCAAATTATCGAAATACATGAAAAATACACTAAAACCATGGTATCTTGGGTTTTTTTGGGGCGCTGTATCTGAATCCGGGCTTATTACAACCCTATCAGGTCATGGTCAAGGTCAGTTGAAGGTCAAATCATAAAGATTCATAAAAAGTAGAGTCAAACCATGACATTTAGGGGTTTTTGGGGTCGCTGAATCCGAATCCAGGGTCAGTATAGTCCCATAAGGTTATATTTATGGTCAGTTCAAGGTTAGTTCAAGGTCATGGACGTAAAGAGAGTGAAAAAATTAGTTATAAACTGAAACAATGCAAAAGGTAATGTAAACCATAAAGCAAAGAGCAATGTATATGCAAGTACAATCGTATCCTTTAAAACTATATCATAGTTTGCTGCTCCTTCATTTACTTTAAATTTGTTAGAAGTATATGCAATTCAATAAAATACCCGTAAAAATATTAAGCCCATTACTCTTTTTTATGGTAACGAACTATTTTATTGTCAAATGATCTACGAAGTGGATTACGCTTCCGCTTCTCCGATGTTGATGGTAGATCTCTTTTTAACGACCAACAGTAATCTGCTAACATATTTACGTCCCATCTTCCTTGGTACCTGCGCTCCATTTCCTTGATATCTTGGTGAAATCTCTCTCCCTGCTCTTCGCTGTAATCACCTAGGTTTTCTGGAAATTCATCAACATGCGAATATACAAAGTGTAATTTTAGATTCATTAGGCAGCCTTGATTTTTGTAACTATTTACTAAATTTAAAGCTATTTGTTGGAACTTTGGGCTCTTATGATTTCCAAGAAAGTTTTTAATTACGTCCTTGAAACATAACCATGCTTCTCTCTCTGTATGATTCATTTTCGTAACAAAAATTTCATCATTTATCATCTTACGAATCTGAGGGCCATCGAAAATTCCTTCATTTACTTTAGCATCACTTAATTTGGGAAACTGATTTCGCAGATACTTAAAGCAGCTACCATCTTTGTCTAAAGATTTTACCCATTGTTTCATAAGTTCCAATTTAATGTGCAGAGGTGGTATAAGAATTTTTGATGGATCAACAAGTGGCTTATCTTTTATATTCTCAGAACCCGGTTCGAACTTTTGTATAAGGGGCCAGACACTCTTTATGTAATGATTCTTTCTATCCCTACTATCCCATTCACATAAATAGCAAGGATATTTTGTGAATCCCGATTGTTGCCCCAGAAGTATTGTTATGATTTTAAGATCCCCACATATTTGCCATTTATGATCATTGTATTTTATTCGGTCTAATATTACTTTCATGTTACAGTACTCTTCATTCAGTATTACCGAATATCCTATGGGAATGGCTGCATAAACATTTGTATTGTGTAACAGAACGGCTTTTAAACTTCTCGTTGACGAATCGATGAACAATCTCCACTCGTTAGGGTTGTAACATCCATGTTTAAAGCAATTCATCAACCCAACTATATCTTTGCAGTAAACTAAGGAAAATTCTTCATCTTTAGCGAAATAATCACGATATTTCTTCTCTCTGTCTCGGTAGTAAGAAACTTTAATTTTTCCAGCTTCATTAGTATTTTCTTTTAGCCATGAAGCCAAGTACTCCGCCCCATCCTTGGGTAGGCCCAAATCGCGTATGAGATCATTCACTTTTTCCTGTGTAAGTGGACCTTTCTCCTTCTTAGTATTGTAGGGGATGTATTCTTCGTCACTTGTATCACTTGTACTAGCAACGTCATTGTCTTCATCAGGCTCTATTTCTTCTTCCGCAATAATATCTCCTTCCTCCATTTCTTCTTCTAAGATTTCATCTTCATCATGTCTTTCTAAATTTTCCTCAAGATCCATACTTCCACTTGCGTACATACCCAGTGGATCTTCTCTTTTATCAATTGACGATTCATATATAGGTTTCGTGACACTTTCAACGTTAGCGTAATTAATTTGCGACTTGTTTTTACTATTAACTCCATGCAAATTCGTATTACAAAAATAACAGTCTTCTTTTCTTAAAGGTTCCTTCCATATAGTAGGCACTTTCATTTTTACTTCAGTTTTACCATTTTTGTCTTTCTGTAGCATTTTCCTACATATTGCGCATATGATTTTAGGAACCCAATCAAATTCATCAATTTTTATGTCTAAATCAAACATGTCCCTGGGGCAAACAAACAGCATATTCATATCCGATCGTATCAAGTAGGAAATACGAGTGATACAACTGAGTTGAAAATTACTGTAACATGACTTTGGAAACCTTTTGGGAAAGAAGACCTTAACACAAACCCAAGATAGTCAACATTAATCGTCTTGGGACTTACACCGAGAGAGAAACCCGATAATGAAGACAGCTCTGCTCACGGTTCTTTTGAGCTGTGGTTTTAAACATGGATGTTACAACCCTAACGAGTGGAGATTGTTCAATCAATCAAAATATTAAAGAGCAGTACAAGAACATGTTTGATTTAGACATAAAAATTGATGAATTTGATTGGGTTCCTAAAATCATATGCGCAATATGTAGGAAAATGCTACAGAAAGACAAAAATGGTAAAACTGAAGTAAAAATGAAAGTGCCTACTATATGGAAGGAACCTTTAAGAAAAGAAGACTGTTATTTTTGTAATACGAATTTGCATGGAGTTAATAGTAAAAACAAGTCGCAAATTAATTACGCTAACGTTGAAAGTGTCACGAAACCTATATATGAATCGTCAATTGATAAAAGAGAAGATCCACTGGGTATGTACGCAAGTGGAAGTATGGATCTTGAGGAAAATTTAGAAAGACATGATGAAGATGAAATCTTAGAAGAAGAAATGGAGGAAGGAGATATTATTGCGGAAGAAGAAATAGAGCCTGATGAAGACAATGACGTTGCTAGTACAAGTGATACAAGTGACGAAGAATACATCCCCTACAATACTAAGAAGGAGAAAGGTCCACTTACACAGGAAAAAGTGAATGATCTCATACGCGATTTGGGCCTACCCAAGGATGGGGCGGAGTACTTGGCTTCATGGCTAAAAGAAAATACTAATGAAGCTGGAAAAATTAAAGTTTCTTACTACCGAGACAGAGAGAAGAAATATCGTGATTATTTCGCTAAAGATGAAGAATTTTCCTTAGTTTACTGCAAAGATATAGTTGGGTTGATGAATTGCTTTAAACATGGATGTTACAACCCTAACGAGTGGAGATTGTTCATCGATTCGTCAACGAGAAGTTTAAAAGCCGTTCTGTTACACAATACAAATGTTTATGCAGCCATTCCCATAGGATATTCGGTAATACTGAATGAAGAGTACTGTAACATGAAAGTAATATTAGACCGAATAAAATACAATGATCATAAATGGCAAATATGTGGGGATCTTAAAATCATAACAATACTTCTGGGGCAACAATCGGGATTCACAAAATATCCTTGCTATTTATGTGAATGGGATAGTAGGGATAGAAAGAATCATTACATAAAGAGTGTCTGGCCCCTTATACAAAAGTTCGAACCGGGTTCTGAGAATATAAAAGATAAGCCACTTGTTGATCCATCAAAAATTCTTATACCACCTCTGCACATTAAATTGGAACTTATGAAACAATGGGTAAAATCTTTAGACAAAGATGGTAGCTGCTTTAAGTATCTGCGAAATCAGTTTCCCAAATTAAGTGATGCTAAAGTAAATGAAGGAATTTTCGATGGCCCTCAGATTCGTAAGATGATAAATGATGAAATTTTTGTTACGAAAATGAATCATACAGAGAGAGAAGCATGGTTATGTTTCAAGGACGTAATTAAAAACTTTCTTGGAAATCATAAGAGCCCAAAGTACCAACAAATAGCTTTAAATTTAGTAAATAGTTACAAAAATCAAGGCTGCCTAATGAATCTAAAATTACACTTTTTATATTCGCATGTTGATGAATTTCCAGAAAACCTAGGTGATTACAGCGAAGAGCAGGGAGAGAGATTTCACCAAGATATAAAGGAAATGGAGCGCAGGTACCAAGGAAGATGGGACGTAAATATGTTAGCAGATTACTGTTGGTCGTTAAAAAGAGATCTACCATCAACATCGGAGAAGCGGAAGCGTAATCCACTTCGTAGATCATTTGACAATAAAATAGTTCGTTACCATAAAAAAGAGTAATCGGCTTAATATTTTTACGGGTATTTTATTGAATTGCATATACTTCTAACAAATTTAAAGTAAATGAAGGAGCAGCAAACTATGATATAGTTTTAAAGGATACGATTGTACTTGCATATACATTGCTCTTTGCTTTATGGTTTACATTACCTTTTGCATTGTTTCAGTTTATAACTAATTTTTTCACTCTCTTTACGTCCATGACCTTGAACTAACCTTGAACTGACCATAAATATAACCTTATGAGACTATACTGACCCTGGATTCGGATTTAGCGTGGAAAACCCCTAAATGCCATGGTTTGACTCTACTTTTTATGAATCTTTATGATTTGACCTTCAACTGACCTTGACCATGACCTGATAGGGTTGTAATAAGCCCGGATTCAGATACAGCGCCCCAAAAAAACCCAAGATACCATGGTTTTAGTGTATTTTTCATGTATTTCGATAATTTGACCTTCAACTGACCTTGAGAAAGATCTGATTGTTTAATCTGACCCCGGATTCGGATTCAGCGACCCCAAAAACCCCAAGATACCATGGTTTTAGTGTATTTTTCATGTATTTCGATAATTTGACCTTCAACTGACCATGAGAAAGTTCTGATGGGGTTTAACTGACCCCGGATTCGGATTCAGCGACCCCAAAAACCCCAAGATACCATGGTTTTAGTGTATTTTTCATGTATTTCGATAATTTGACGTTCAACTGACCTTGAGAAAGATCTGATGGGGTTAAACTAACCCTGGATTCGGATTCAGCGATCCCAAAAACATATAAGTACCGTGGTCAAGTTTTTGGGACTTACAATTTTTTTTTGTGGGGCTGTGTTATTAATGCTTAATAAAACAATCTTTTTTATCGATTGCATTGCTGATTGTTTCTCGTATAGTTTTGACGCCAGGATTGTGGAATTTCTCTGGATGCGTCGTTCTCCGGGAACCCGTTTTCGTTTCCCTGCTGCATTTCTCGCGTTTTGTTATTATATGCAAGCTTTCTACGTTCGCTCTTCCGAAGATCGGCCTTTTTGCAATGATTACGTACTTTAGTGGCGCTATTTTGGACTTGGTTTGGCTGATGCACATTGCCAGAAGGAACATAGTTGGTGTATTGATTTTTGGTTTCAGGTATTTTCTACGGCTGTGTGGCATGTTGCGGCCGCCCCTATGAGTTATTGATTTTCCACGGTCGGGCGTGACCCAGGTGCTTTTTGGGGAGTGACCGGCGTCTTCGGAGCGTCGGTGCCATTGGTGCGGTAGCAGCAATTAGGCGCTGTGTGACCCGATCTATGGCATATTTGACACGCTTCTGAAGATTTGCTATCGACTAAGTAAATTAATCTATTTGAAAATGAAATTACGTTTTCGTCGTATTTTTGCTTCGTGACTGCTAGCTTACCCAATAATTCGTGAAAACGTTTTGCAGAACCGTACGATCAAAATACAGTATAATTTCCTCCATGTTATAGAAAGTTCTTTGCTGTGCACTTTTTAATGCTTGCCCCACAAGCCATTTTTATTAATCTCGCTAAATCTAGCTCGTTAGATAGCAGCATCATACTTCGCACTTCTCTACGTCCGTCCAAAAATATTCTAAGTGGAATGTTGTAACCGTTAAATTTTGGAATGATTGCGACTGGATTTTTAATTGATAAATTACGAACTTGTGTGAGAGTGGTGCTTCGAAATGATTGTACGGTGTTGTGTGGTACTCTACAATAATTATTTGTCAAGTTTGTATAAGAAGTGCTGTATATTCTTGGTGTAGAAAAAAGTGGAGAGGTTTTTGCTATGTCAGGTTTTTTAGCGTTGTCATTATTTTGTAATAAAAGTTTAGGATCAGTTTTGGATGGGTCTGTCATATTTGTTGAGTCAATAATAGATTGGTAGGTAGTCGTCTCTGTCATTTCTGCGTTTTTGTTTAAAAGTGTATAAATTTCGCGATCAAACTTTTTAATTGTTTTTTGATCTGCAATAGTCTCAATAATTTATTTACAACTAATATTATTATGAATGCATACGTGCACTTTTAATATATCAATATGTGTAAAAATTCGCAAATTTTATTTACTTCTTCAGCACGTTCCGGAATCGATTTGCTCGCGATTTGTTATTGTTGCTGCAAAAATGCTAATAATTCTCCTAAAGTTGTTCCACGATTGCCCGCTAAAAAATTTGTATTAGGTAACGTTACATATTTCTTTATCATACCAGTGGCCTCTTCGTTTTTTAATTTCGTTTCCGGTTCAATGATGGCCATTTTTTAATTTCGAAAAAAAAATATTTGCTTTCCGCGCTAATTACTATTAAAATATCTCGGAGAGTGGGCATCCAATTGTAACGTCGCGCGTAAGCAATAAATGACGCGAAATTAATATGAAATTAAATAGCATTCGCCTCTAGTTTCGGTCAATACTTGTATAATTTACCTGGGACTTGTGTCATAAGCAAAAGCAGGATAGCGAAAATGATATTTACTATAATAGCAATAAAACTAGGAAGTACGAATATACGGTAGGATAGGAGAGGATAGTAATGAATTTAGGTACTTATGTTGTATGTGTGATAATGCCTTGGTTCACTGTAGTCGGCTCGGCTAGGCTGTACTGCGCCGCGGGCGGTCTCGTACTCGAGATGGTGGCAGGAGATATGAAAAGGAGCTCAGGCACAGTAAATAAATAAGCGCGAGGAAATAAGTTTAAGATCAAGTTTATTGTATAAGAAGCACAAAGTTAAGTATAAGCGCGTGTCCCTTTTACAAGTGAAATGTCAAATACCAGACTGGTGCGCACCTGCTTACGATTCAGAGTTCGAATGCAGAAGACTAAAGGCTGAAGGCAAAAGGCGAGGTCAAATGGCACATAGCCATGAGGGTTATGACTTATATATCCTGGCGGGGATCCCATGCTTAGCATAAATTAGGAATTAATTATGCGTACTCGAGGAGGGTGCGACAAAGGTAGAGTCGCCGAAGAGAGTTCGGGAAATATTGGGGTGAATGAGTGTTTCATCGTAGAATATGAGGTGGGTAAGGTAGAATAGTGACTGAATAGGGAAGGTCGCTAAATTAGTTTATGTGTGACACTTTTTTCGTTTGTGGATCTTGTCGATGGAAGGTTGTTGTGGGTCGATACTCGGGACGTGACAATAGCAACACCCCTGCTACAAATATCCGATTGAAATCATTTGAAATCTATTAAAGTTCAATCGAGTTCAATTGATTTTGATAAACTCAATCGACTTTCTAACTTTAGTCGATTTGAAACTTATCATCTTTAATATATTTTAATTACAGTCACGTTTAATGCGTTATTTTTGTATTAATTGTAATCGATTTTCATCGACTCTTCTAGATATAACAGTGAATCGATACTAATACGACGAATGAAAATTAACTGTCAATTGAATTTAATAGACTTTTATTGATACAACATAGAATATATCTAAATGCAATGGATACAGATGGACTACCAATAAACTTTAATCGATCTGAATCAACATTTGAATGAATTGATCTTACGTGCTTAACTGTAAATGAATATATTTTTGGAGTCGTTTAATACGAATTTGAATTTTGAATGTTAAGATATGATATAGCTGAGAAAATATCAAAATTTTCCATTTCACGAGCATTCTTAGCATATAAGCCTTATTTTTGTCTATTTTCCAGTGGGTTAATATTACAAGCGAAAATTGGCCGTCAATCGGATTTAGTCGACTTTTATCACATTTAACAGTTAATGGATTCTACTGCGACAAATGAAAATGTTGTTTCAATTAATTGTATTCATAGATGTAATAAAATAGTAAATCGATCTTATTGCAATGAATAGAGATGGACGTTGATCGTCTTTCAGCAACTTCTATCATCTACAATTCAACTAATTATTGTCTAATTAGACGAAAGAAAATTGGTGGTCAATCTAAATTGACACTAAATTTAAAAATGAGATTTAAATGAATTAAATTCGATTAAAATTCAATTCACTGTTAACGTTTCCAATAAATTCAGTTGATCATTGATTCATTAAAATCATTGAAAAAATAGAAACAATTTATCCCGATTAGAATCGATTTAATTAATTTAAAAAAGATAAGCAATTCATCCCGATTGGAATCGATTCAATATATAAGAAAATTTAAATTCAGTAAGATTAAGCAGATTAATTGATCGCAGTTGATGCGTAATCGTTAAAATCGATTTAATTATGAAAAAAGATAACCAACTGAGACTGATTGGTAACGATTCATATGATGTGCACCCCCCTCTTTTCCAGTTAAAAACGTATTAAACCGGATTTGAAAATATCAAATCCAATTACAAATGAATAAATTAAAATTGATAGATGAAATTGAATCGATTCTGAGTCTAATTCTTAATACCAACTTTTTCTTTTCATATATATTGAAATGCTTATATAATTGAAGACCATTAAAACCGATTTAATTTAATTAAAATATAATACATTAAAGTCGATTGACAAATGAAGAAAGGTTATCGATTTTAATGAATTTGTATTGATTGCATTTTATCGTTTTCAATCAACATCTATGATAACAATGTTAAATATAATAGGTAGGTATTAAGAATTAGACTCAGAGTCGATTCCATTTTTCTAATTGGGTTTTTAATCCACTTTTTCCAGCAGGGACACATTTCACCCAAATCGTCTATAACAACATATTGATTAGACTTGATAGCAGTATTAAACACACCAGAAAGACACTCTTCAGTGGCAGCTTTGTAAACCTAATCTTCATACAGCTCCTCGCTACCACGCATGAATTACCCACTGCTTCGGTCAGCAACATTTATCTTCATCCTCGTACCTAATCGTTGGACATTTTAGTAGCTGAAACACTTGTTCACCAACTCGTTGTACTTTCTGGTCTTCTCATTAAGAAAACAACTAGCCGAACATTCAAAACAATTTAGCCGTCAGCGTTCAGACACTTATACACAGGCCCGAGATATCGGACGTTGCAGAATGTCGATTGCAGCGCGCGCAGGTAAGGATGGTTATGATCTCGTACGTCTGGCAGTTTAGCGTCTGCTCGTGGGTAGTTGACCTACATTGTTTTGTGTAGTAGAGGGAGAAAGACCAGTTGGTGAACAGAAACTTGAGCTACAAGAATGTAAAAGTGCGAGAACGAAAACAATTGTGCGAGGTCTTCCTAGAAAAGATTGTACTTTTTGCGTAATAATCAGGAGCTGTGTGGAGGTTACGTTCACAAAGCTGATAATGAAAAGTGTTTTCCTGGTTGTTTGATGCTGTAAACTTTTCGACTATCGTATGCCCAAAAATGCAACTGTACCAGCTAAGATGAACATGTACTATGCTCTCCAAGGCTTCTAACTAGGTGATGATAAATTGAATAACTTTCTTTCGCCTTCTAAGATATTAATCTCGTGCTGTATAGTAATTATAGGTTTGTACGAAAGAATAGGTAGGCTGAAAGATGGCAGGCACGAGATAGTGAGAGGTGGCCATACGGCTGACCCGCTCTAAGCCACTGTCTAATCGAACGGACCCTTATGAAAAAAACCTGCAAGAGATCCTAGAGGAATTCCTGCAGGGAATCCTGCAGGAAACTCTGCATGAGACCTGGAGGATTCCTTACAGGATTACCTGCATGGTTTTCGTACTGTTTTCCTGCAGGAATTACTGCAGGAATTTTTCTAGAATGGGAAATTGTTTATATCCTATAATTTAAAATTGTTGAAAACAATAAAATAATTGAAAAATATGCCTATATTATCTAGATGATAACACCAAAACTCAGGGACTAAGCTTCTTAAATCCAAAATTAAAAATAATTTGTTTATTTAACAATTTGATAAATAAAGGTTAAGAAGCTTAATCCCTTAGTTTTGGTGTTATTATCTGGGTGGTAACACCTAATATAGGCACATTTTTGAATTATTTTATTGTCTTCAACAATTTTAAATTATAGGATATAGACAATTTCCCATTCTAGAAAAATTCTTGCAGGAAAACAGTACGAAAACCATGCAGGAAATCCTGCAAAGAATCGTCCAGGTCTCCTGTAGAGTTTCCTGCAGGATTCCCTGGAGGAATTCCTCCAGGAATTCTTGAAGGTTTTTCTTCATAAGGGGAATGATTGGGCTTGTACAATCGCATGTAACATACAAAGTATGGAGATCCAACTTATTTGTTTCAGTATTTATACAGCAAAAGTAAATTATAATTTTATTATCGTTTTATAATTTAGGACACCATTGAACTTTTTAAGAAATCTGTAAAAGTTTACAGGTGATAGCTCTTCAGATTGATGCATTGTTATAAATCTTCTATTAGGTCACCTTAATTCCAAACTTGGTAATTATCACTCAACGACTTCTCATTGTATGCTAATATCACTTGCCGTAAGCTATTATAAATAATGTTTATATAAAATGACTAGAATAAGCTTTGAAAATAATTAGCATTGCGCATGATGAAAAGGATTTACAAACTTTATGAAAATATAACATTTTTTTTATTTTTAATGGTTACGCTAAGATAAATTTAAGGGCCCTGCTTGCAAAATCGCAATATCGCAAAAAAAATATTGAAGAGTAAACTTCCGAGTAGGAAAGCAACCTTAAAAACCTTTCTCTATTCTATTTCCCGCAAATCCCGGGTTTACTCAGTTAATTAAAATCATATTATTTTAATATAAAAAGAAACATGATTTTCCGCGCTGAGTGGTCGCGATCCTTTGGGTAAATTCTATCGTATTTGCTTAGATTTTCGACGAATGCAACGGCTTACCTTTTCCTCTCGACACGATAATTTTATTTAATTGTAGTTTTTGCTATTTGATAGAGTAATAAACATTACGTGCATATATTAAAAGATATTTTTAACATGGAATGATAAGGCAGTTTGAATAATGAAAGTTCATTTATATTTTTGACTCTTAGTGCAGGCTAGTTCTTCTTCACGTCTTCACGTTTATTATCAAGCTAACTATTTACAAGTATTATATTCAAAAAGATCGACGTCGCATCGCCTATCGTCTCGTTCCATTTTCGCACTCCTACTCATCTATACAATATTTTTGCGTTTTCTAAACTCCGTAATTTTGCACTTTCGATACAAAGCGTGATGGCTGAGCTTGTTTCACTTACATTGATATAACGCGGTTTTCGCCATTTCCATTCCAAATTAACAGCATATATCGAAATCGTGTAACTCATTTATAATCTTACACGCAGTCGGTAATTAAATCAGAGAAAGAGAGAGAGAGAGGAGGACAAGAGACAATCGTCGTACTGCTGCATGAAGACGTAGTTCGTCGCACTCTGCCAGTGTCTACATTGTATCGAACTCACTGTTACGACGTGAAGTTGTCTGTGCACTACAGTGCATGTATCGCTGGTGGCTCTCCTCTATTGTCAAAGGTCTCGTTGGCTTTCTCTCACTCTTTTCTCGGCGCGGTGTTTCGTGTCGCGCCGCTGCGCCCTGTCGCCGTCTCTTATAGTCGACGGCTTTGCGCGGTCCCATTTTTTCTCCGGCGTTGTTCGCCGTTGGCGCGTGTCGGTGGTCCGTATTTTCTGGTTCGTGGCTGCTTGGCTGAAGGTTCGTGATATAGAGAGAGCGGGCGTCACTATCGCCGACGTCTCCATGCCGCAGAGCTCTTCCTTCGCCCCACTTCGTTTCTCTTTTCCTCTACCTTCTCCGTTTCAGCTGTGCTTCTCTTGCCTTGCTGCTGCTCTAACTTTGACACTCTCCTCTCCCCCTTACTTTTACTGCTCTCCCTATCTTTCCCGTACCCGTGAATCTAACTCGCTTTTATTCCTGCGATCTCACTCCTTATGTCGGTGCCTAATTATATTCACATCTAACAGATGCGTTTATGCCTGCATTTACCCATGCATGTGCAATGTACTATGCTCTGTCACAAGTCATATATTTTGTTTCTAGAGAACCTAACCTTCAAAGTAGACCCACACTAAATTTTTTTTTACGTCTTTGGGAGTGTATAATGCATAAGATAGTATTTTTAAATTTAGCGCAAAGGCACCCCGGTGTCCAAAGTCACTCTGGGTTGCGGTATTAAAAACATACGCGCCCAGTATAGAACACAATCATTTGCCTGTGTTCACCTTCAACAAATGTTTTTTTTTCAATAATTAAAATATATTTTCTATTAAGAAAGGTTGTTTCTTTTATATCCCCCAACTCTTAAAATCCGAAGTATTTTTTCAGTATATAAATAATTTAATTATTTACAATGAGAATCGTTACATTTCTCCGTCTTAATTCAAAACTTGAATATACATGCTTGAAGATATATGGGCAATGAATAATCAAAAAAGCCCTTGAACGTTAATTTGAAGGAGCTTAAAGTAAAATTCATGGTTACTTACTTATTTAGGCAGAAAATGTAGTTAAAGCGTCGAACACGATATCGTCGATTTTTTTACTTTCATCCATAAAAAAGCGCGTAATACAAACATGTGTTACAAAAAATATGCTATAAATATACTATTTTACTATTTTTAGATTAAGAATACTTACAGCTAATTCGGGTAACGAAAATCGGAGCTTTGGCCAGAGAGTATAGCATCATCTCTATGTAATATGTTGTGGATAGGTACTAGGACTAATGAACAAGCACACTAGATCGCGACTTGACTAATAACTGGTCGATGGGCCAGTTATCGGACAAACATGATTTTCATGTACCAGTACAAAACCACGTAAATATTTATTGAAAAAACAAAATAAATATCTAATTTTGCGTTTTATACCTCTTATAAACGTTCTTAAGATTCTATAATCATATTTACTTAAACATAAATACATTTTATTAACATAATATCGTCTTAACAAGTATGGCACATTTCTTAGCCATAACCTAAGAAATCTGTTGAGATTCATAGTGCAAGTAACTACAAAATTACAAAACTACTTACAAGGAGGGTGCACACCCCGTCAGAAACGATTTTTTTATCAAACTTAAGGGGGCAAGCCGGGGTTAAACCAAAAAATACTTTTTTTTACGAGCCCAGAAAACTTTTTATTATTTAAAGCAATCATTCTGAACATTTTGATGATCTCAATACATAATAATATCTTTAATTTTATCGTTGTAAAACTTCAAAATCTTGATCCTACACATCACAATAAATCATTATTTTCAATACCATATTAAAGGAAATTTGTTCATCACATGATTCTAGGTGACATGATGAACGAAATTTCTTTTTCGACGGTTATTCGACTCCATTTGACATGTATTACAAGAGGAGCGGATCACTTTTTCGTCAAAATTATTTGTATTATTTTTTTATTGAGATCTAATCGATTCTTTCACCTAGAATCGTGTGAGGAACAAAGTTCCTTTAATAAATATGGTATTGAGAATAGTGATTTATTGTGACCTGTAGAATCAAGATTTTGCGGTTTTCAGCGGTAAAATTAAAGATATTAAGTGTGGATATCATAATATGTGTTAGAATGATTGCTTTTAAACATAAAAAGTTTTATTGACTCGTGAAAAAAAAGTCTGTTTTTAGGTTTAACCCAGGCCTTAAGCAGATGGTTTCTGGTACCTAAAAATAAAGCTTAGCACCTGCAATATTTTACAATTGGCCCCTGTTCTCTAGATATACGGTATTTTACTTCAAATATGCATTATTTTAATGAAAATTGTACCTCTTCTTTTGACAATAACTCTGCAAAGTTTTATGCTAGAAAAATTGTACTAAAAGATAATTAATGTACGTGATGAGAGCTACAATGTAAGCTTTGTTCAATATTAAATCATTATTCTAATCCAAAGGTATTAACAATTAAAGACGATGGTTCAAAATGCATGAAAAATCATCGAATTTAGGAGTTAAAATTCGTCGAATGTTCATACATTTTTAATCATCATTTTCAAATGTTAATAATATTACATCAGAATAATATTTGTATACGAAACGAAGCTTAAACTACAGCTTTATCCGCCTACTTTGAGTACCTTTTGGGTCAATATTTCTAGCATATAAGATTGCAGAGTTATTGTCAAAAGAAGAGGTACATATTTTTATTAAGATAACGCATATTTGAAGCAAAATACCTCATATCTCGACAAGAGGGGCCCATTGGAAAAGATTACGGGTGCTTTGCTTCATTTTTAAGTGCCAGAAACCATCTCCTAACGTTTGATAAAAAGTCGCCTTCCACAGGGTGTGCACTCTCCTTGTTAGCGAAATTCTTTATACGAGCAACTAAATAGTTAGATAATAGAAATTAATAGATATAGATTACAAATTTTATGTATAATGCTTATTAAAAAATAAAATCTCTTTTAGTGGCCAGGTGCTGGGCTGTGGCCAGATACTGGTACATCTTGTAATGTTGTGCTAACTAACTAATGTAGATATTAATATATATATATATATATATATATATATATATAGCATCCGTTCAAGGGTATAAGCGGATATACTTGAAGTATATCCGCTTATACCCTTGAACGGATGCTATATATATATATATATATATATATATATATATTAATATCTACATTAGTTAGATAGTAGCGCCAGCTTATGCCCGCTTCTGCCTCGGCCGATGATAACTCCCATCTCTGAGGAGCTTCCGGTCATCGCGACACCTTTAGAAAGGTGCGACCAACGGCGAAATGACGTGCTGTAAAACGCGAAACTCAAGGGGGGAAATTGGGAAAGTTTATAAAGAATAACACGTGTATTAATATGTAATGGACGCTATCGTACATTGCAATTCTCTTACTCTATATACATCAGTTTTCCCTAGCTATCTTCGTCTATCCTTTCCGATGTGTAAAATCTACAGCGAATCTAACTTCCGAGCTGCTGACTTTATTCCACGTTATCGGCGGTATCTATAATCACGTTAAATTATTTCATCCACGCGCGTACCCCTTCGACACTCCCGGACACACTTACTTCTAGCCGCAGCACAGCAGCTAAAATTAACGGAGCGGCGAGCGTTCACGCGGAAGATTACCGGCTTTATATTTGTCCACTCACCGTTACTTTCAAGAATACTCGCAACTTCCTCACCTCCTGAGAATTCGCGTACGCTATTGGTTTCGGCCTAACGAAAACTAGCTATTCGAATGTATTAATATCAAAAGGTGTGCGCTAAGAAGCGAACTCTGCAGTCATCGAACGCCAGTCAACAAGTCGCATGAGGGCGGAAATCGTTCTTTCTCGACCTCGAGGTCTTTCCGTCTTCATCCATTTTCTGTCTTCTTCTCTCCGGTATAATAGGTAGGGGAAGAAAGAGTGTCGTTTGACTATTTGCTGATTTTTGCACCAGCGTAGTCATCATTACCGTTATTGCAGAAGGTCAGGGTCAATCAGAGCCCTTATCTGCCAGCCTTGAACTATTGGCCTTTAAATTACCCTTACCTTTATGTGATAGAGCGCGTCGAATGGAGATAGAATGCCGATGGTCTAGCGAATCTTTCTCTCTTTGCGGTTGCCGTTATCTTTCCTACTCTCGACTCCTTTTCTCTCTCTCGCTCTCACTGTTCGAAGCTTGAGATCTCTTGCCGCTCATGCTCAGGGTAGTGGGGAGGACTCCTCCACTCGTTTCTTCTTCTCCCATGCATGAACAAAAAACGGCTTCATGATGAGCGAGAACACGTGCAGCCAAGAAAATCCAGCGAGAGCACATCAGGATGGCGGCGAGAGTCTTCCTAACGTGGTGCGTGGCGCGAGAGCAACAGGTCGGATCAAAGTCTACGCGGCCTTGGCGGCGTCTCTCGCTTCGAGTCTCGCGCGTACTGGGTGACGCACGCGGCTGGTAGATGGCGTCCCCTGTAGTATTTCTGCATCGGGCAGGATTACTCGTGAGTCGATCGCGGCTCGTTACATCCCCCTCCCAGACGTTGTTTGCCCCGATAAGCAACTTCTGTCAACCACGTCAACGATGTCGCGAGATGAACGAGGAAATGGGCATCACAAGTGGGGTTGAAGAAAGCTGTCAACTATATTTTTTTTCCTTTTCTAATTTATTTCCCTATTTCTTTTTTTCATTGTTTTGTGGTCTATTCCATGCCTCTACCAGGACGTTGTGCACCTATCCCACATTAGAGCACCTGGATGGATGACGAACCCCAGGTATGGGGCATTTACTACAATACCGGATCTTTCCGGTACCGGGGGGTTCGGTGTCCGTGGTGGCGTTTGCTTCCTAGTCGGAGTTGGAGCTGGGACGCATCGGCAGGCCATGTCTCCCAGAGGCTCTGGATGAGGTGTCGGGTTGAGTCTACCGGTTGTCCGGGATCTGATGGGCCGAGGCTTCCCCTATCTCCAGGTAAAGCTGTCGCAGGTTAGCTGCGGCGTCTGCTGCAGCTCTGTTGCGGACCGCAAGCTCGCGCTTGGCGGCCGCCGCGGCAATAGCCTAGCAACTCCAGGTGAGTCATATCGCCTATCTCCATCGTCCCCCTCCCACTCATCGATGACAACGGAGTTCCGGGCTTGCAGTTGGCGGCTTCTCTCTTCATCTTCGTTTCTTGCTCGATTTTCTGGGAGATAGGAAAATACCTTCGTTTGGCGGGTCTCGCTGAACGAACATCGATCCGGTGTCGACCCTGGATAACTTCTTGTCCAGAAGGTCGTCCAGTTTCTTGAGCTCGTTATTTGTAACGTCCGTAACTCCAAATGACGAGATAACGGAAACTTTCACCGCTAAACTAGCCATTTCCATTCGTAAGCTGGCTTTGGTACACTTAAAGTACATTATGTCAGAGTCAGGGTCGAGCATGGCCCTGAACATCTTGACGAAGTTGATGTCAACGTAGCATGAATTGTCTAGGTGAGGCACGATTCCAACCCTCACTTCTCGAGTTACACCTGCTACCGTAATCGGAAGCATGACGTGACCGACCAGTAAGCGGTAAGTACCGTCTGATAACTTTACGCGCCCTGCGCACTTTAGTGCGACTTCTCTCCCTAGAGCGCTAGCGATCTGCAGTTCTACCGCTCCCATAACCGTACTGGAATGCTCCTGGATCGTACAGGGCTCATATCATGTAGTCCATGACTTCGATCGACATCCACCACCGAGTCTCGTCCTCAGGGTCGTATTAGAGCGCGTGGAACGGAGATAGAATACCGATGGCCAAGCGTCACTTCTCTCTCTGCGGTTGCCACGATGTCTCCTACTCTCAACTCCTTTTCTCTCTCTCTCGTTCTCGCTGATCGAGGCTTGAGACCTCCTGGCGCTCGTGCTGAGGCTGGACGGTACGTCTCCTGCACTCACTTCTTCTTCTCCCATGCATGAACAAGAAACGGCTTCTTGTCGAGCGAGAACACCTGCAGCCAAAAGAATCCAGCGAAAGCTCGCCAAGTTGATGGCGAGAGTCTTCCTAGCTCGAGAGCAACACGTCGAATCAAACTCTGCGCAGCTTCGGCGACGTCTCTCGCTTCGAGTCTCGCGCGTACTGGGCGACGCGCGCTGATGGCAGATGGTGTCTCCTGTACTATTTCTGCAACGGGCAGCATTACTCGTGAATTGATCGCAACTCGTTACAAAGTTTAAATACGGTTCATAATAAAATGACTGTAGAGTAGCCTTGATGAGCCCCGAACCAGGTATAAACTCGAGAGCTCTTTCGAGCTTACGAACTCATCGGAGTTTGCGAGCTCACAGGCTCGTATGAGCTCACGAGCTATCTTGAGCTTGCGAGCCCGAGCTGAGCTAAATATAAAAAAAATCTTTTCTTTTTCTTGAGCTCGCACTGCATTCATATTTATGATGACTCTGAATAATAATTGTTAACGTGGCCATCTCAAATTTGATTACCATCCCATTTTATGTCTTTACAATTAATAATACTTGCATATGCTTTTCATATATTGTATAGTGTAAATTAGATACATATTGATGCTAATTATATAATTTTATATTTAGGGAGTAATATAGTTAACTTCGCCGGTAAAAATAACTCATATATGATCTTATATGATAAAATATTATTTAACGTAATATATAATATCATATATAATCATGTACGAGTTATGGTAAGATATGAACGTATCTAATCAAATATGAATATAAGGGATAGCCCCAGTATAATCCCCCTCCCAGTATGACCACCCATGGCTATTGCGCTCATACCGCTAGATGACAGTACTTTATATGCTGGATTAGATGCACGTTATAGTTTTATTAAATCTTATCGGAGGTTCTTGTTTCTAAATCACAACTCCGAAGATTCTCGCGAGAATAGACTTCTGAGAAATCCAGAGTCGCTGGCTGAGGCGATTATTTCGATAAGGTCCTCTTCAGATTCTTTCTAAGAAACGGAAACCCCTACAAAATGGGTGTTGAGCTCGTCTGGGGTAACAGTGTGCAGCTCTTCTTGAAATATTCCAGATATCTTATAATTCCAAAGGGCCTCGAAGATACGATTCTGGAGAAAAGCATCCCGCGCATCTGAACTACATTGATCTGCCAGAGAAGCTATGTGCTGATGTTCGATTCT
The DNA here is from genome assembly GCA_949152435.1 of Gastracanthus pulcherrimus. NCBI lineage: Eukaryota > Metazoa > Arthropoda > Insecta > Hymenoptera > Pteromalidae > Gastracanthus > Gastracanthus pulcherrimus. The sequence continues at coordinate 101,521,388 of OX424575.1, read as the reverse complement.
CAGTCTTTCGTCTTTCGTCCTTCTGTGTCGTTTATGCAAAGTCTTGTTTAGCATAAAGACGCTGGATTTCAGCGTCAAACCAGATGGGATGTCCTTTTTTCTTGGCTCTGAACTGCTTGAGAGGAGCGATTTATTCTATTGTCTCTAAAAGATTATTAGTCAAGCATTCAAGTTTGTTATTTACATCTAGGGAGAGACTGTTCATATTTGTCCAGTCAGAGCATGTAAAATGGACAGCAGGGCTTCCTGCTTTATGGACTTAAAGTTTCTGTAAGTAAAATTACTGGGGGATTGAAGTTTGGCGACTTGGACGAATATCACAACGTCAATATTGTTGTGGTGGCTTGAAAACGAGAATAGCATATCATTAGAGTGTAGTATATCGTCATTGTCATCCACAAAGATAACATCAATCCACGAGCGAGACCCACTGATGTTATTACTGCATTTTCGAGGACATCTCTCTTATTTTTACAACAGCAGCTGATCTACAAAGAATTTTTTCACTATATGATTCGAGACCTGCACTCCCAATAGTACATCAAGTTTGTGTTAATACCTTGACAGAGCAAAACAACACTCCATCTACACCGGAAATACAGACATACAATGTTGATACAGATGCAATCTGACTAGGTGAATGCGAGGAGAGGATCGCCGTGGGCGACTAAAAGCAGGTTTTATCAATGTGACCTCTATCCACGGTCACATTGAAACACTCCACCAAAACTCTTCAACTGGTCCCTCCTATCACCTCTTTGGGGTAGCTGAGATACACCTTTCACCTGACGTTGAGGACATTTGGATTCAGATTGAAAGTTACTCAATAGTAAGATTAGATAGCAACAATTCTGGGGGTGGGCTGATTCTGTATGTGCATAATTCTCTTAAAGCTAACATTCTGTGTGCCTCAAAGACTACGGAGGAAGGAAAGGCCGTTATTTCGGAATACATTATGTGCAGTGCAACCCCAGTCACAAACACCCAAGTCGGTGAGATTCGTAAAGGAGGACAGAATACCAGCACGACATACGGTACGAAATGAAGAGCGTCCCCAGTCGTCACCATTTCAAATACCTTTGTCGGTTGCGTTAAACCGAGAGTATCCAGACCAACCTGTGGTGAGTGTGAAGCGAACACTTCAGGTCATGGTGGTCCGTAGTCCAATTCCGGAGGTAAGAGTACCAGTACGACAGACTGCACGAGATGGAAAGGGTCCCCTATCGCAACCATCTCAAATGCAGTTCCCGGCTGGGTTAATAGGTAAGAATACTGAACAACCCGTGAGGAGTGTGAAGCGAATACTTCAGGCCAAGGTGTTCAGCAGTCCAATAGCGGGAATAAGAGTACCAGTATGACAGACTGTACGAGATGAAAAGAGTACTCCGTCGCAACCATCTCACATGCAGCTGCCGGACGGGTTAGGCCGTGAGGACACGGACCCACCCGTGGTCAGGGTAACCCAGAATCCAATAACGACATATCAGGGAAGCTTGAGACAGGCTACATGGAAAGAAAAGTGTTCCCAGTCGCAACCCCTCCAGGTGCAGATGCCCAACGAGTCAGAGAAGCGCATTAGTACTGAACAACTAGCAGAAGAGGAAAAGCGATCTCTGTCGAAAACACCTCGAGTCAAGGCTTTTGGAGACGGTATAATTAATTTAGGACAATCATCAGAATGTAAGAGGCGATCACTCTATACCATGTTGTCCGAGAGCGAGTCCGAAGAAGAGGAAAACTAGTCAGGTGACATCGGGTGGAGTGAAAAGCAATCCCTATTGCAATCACGTCGGGTATCGGTTCAGAAGGAGGCGAACGAATTGGAGAGAGAATGGAATGAAGAAATCGATGAATTGAGAACTAGCTTTGTGGTGGAAAATGTCCCGTCACCCATCTGCGAGGAATTCTCAAAATAAGGAGTGGAGGCGTTAATATCGAGGGTCGAGACAAATGCGAATTTGGTTGCTCAAGAGTACGGTATCTGGGTTATCTGTTGGACCAAGAGGGACTGAGACCAGATCCAGAAAGGATAACTCCAGTGATCAAGTACTCGGCACCGATGAATAAGAAACAGTTGAGAAGATTCCTGGGTATGGTTGGATAGTACGCTATGTTTATCGAGAACGATTCCGAGATAAAAATCCCTTTGTTGAAACTACTGCTACATCGTCAAACATGGGAGTGGGGAGAGGAGCAACAAGAATCCTTTGAGAAATTGAAGGCATTGACGAAAGCCCCCGTGCTAGCGAGGCCAGACTTCGAGAGGAAATTCACGGTTCAGAGTGACGCGTCGAACTTTGCGGTTGGGGCCGTGCTGACTCAAGAATTTGAGGATGGGGAGCATCCCATCGTGTATGTAAGTCGAGTGCTCACACCCGCAGAGAGAAATTATACCACGTCGGAAAGAGAACGTCTCACACTCTTGTGGGCCACCTAAAAGCTAATACCGTACCTAGAAGGATATCAATTCACGGCTATTACGGATCACATCGCACTACAATGGCTCTGGAACTTGAAAGACCCTACAGGGAGACTCGCGAGATGGGCTTTGGAAATTATACATCGGAAAGGGGCCATACATTATGTACTTGATACGCTGTCAAGAGGCTTCGAGTTAGAGGATGAGGAAGTGGCAGCGTTCGACGAAATTCAGGATATGTGGTACATCCAGAAGCTGGTTGTCCAAAAATTTTCGAGGAAATTTAATACTTGGAGAGTGGAGGACAATATGTATTTATCGATTTCGAACGGACCCATTATTGGACCCTATCACAAATCGAGAAGAAGGGTGGGGATTGGTAGTTCCTTGGAAAAAACGTAATCCAGTCATGGAGGATGCCCACAAAGAGGCGTCATTAGGCCTTTTGAGAACAGAGAAAACCGACTATCGGATCGCCAGAGAGTATTATTGGCCTGGAGTGTTGCCGACGTACAAGAATTTGTTCAAGAGTGCGATGAGTGTCAGCGGTATAAAGCAGTGCAGACCAAGCGACAGGATCTGATGGGCCAAATAATTGTCGAGAGACCATGGGCAGTGTTAGCAGCGGATGGAATTTCCCAACACTAAAGGTTAGTATAAGTACATCCTGGTGTTCCAGGACTGATTCACCGGTTGGATCGAGAGGAAACCGCTGCGTAAAGCTGATTGGAAGGCAGTAGCCAAGGCTTTCGAGGAGTTGATATTGTTTAGATGAGAGACGCCAGACTATTTACTCACAGAGAACGGCAAGGAGTTTGATAATAAATGCCTGAACGCTATGCTTGAAGAAAATGTAAGGTCAGGTAAGGGAAATGTAAGGAAAGGTCAAACACGTGACCACACTACCATACCACCCTCAAGCCAACTCGGTAGAGAGAAGTAATCGAACTCTGAAAACGATGATAGCCACCTTCGTAAGGAACGAACACCGTAACTGGGATCAACACCTCCATGAATTCAGGCATGTGGTCAACACGGCAATGCAATCGAGTACTAGGGTATCACCAGCGTTCCTGAATTATGGGCGGTATTCATCGCCAGTTAAAAGATTACGTAGAGAGGTCGAGACTAGAGATCCAAAGCTGCAGTTAGACCCGAGAGTATAGGTAGATCGAGTTAAGCGACTAGATGTGCTACGAGATCTAGTGCTCAAACACATAGATCAGGCTCGAGAGAAACAGACGAAGGAATAAAACAAAAGGAAACGTAATGTGACGTTTAACATAGGAGATCAAGTAATGAGGAGGGTACATGCCCTGTCAAATGTGGCCCAGAGATTCTCCGATAAACTAGCCCCAAAATATGACGGACCCTTCGCGATTATCGAGATTAAGACACTAACGGTTTACGTGCTCGAGACTACGGATGGGAGGAAAAACGCCAAAGCGAACGTATCGGAGTTAAAGCGGTATATTCTCCCGCTAAACCACCCCGCATTAACGTAAACCTGCCGTTGTGTTGTCCTCGCGAGCATGAGTAACTCGAGTTTCTATTTACAGATTTACAGATGTAGAACCAGTTGGCAGTCGGCGACTGGGCGATGAGGAGAAATACGACATGTTACCGTGTTCCGTCAAAGTATAATGGGCCCTGCGAAGTAATTGAGTCGCGGGAAATTGGGAGTTTCGTATTAAGGCAACGGGATGATGAGGAGGCAGCCGTACCGCCGGCCCGTGTCCCACAACCCGCTCTACTACCCCTGGATGAGTTCCCCGGCTACGGGAACCCAACGGCATGCGGCGCAAATACAACCCCAGGCGCCATCTGGAAATGGATGATTTGGAATAGGGGGGGGGGGGGGGTTCCTCCAAGATCCCCCTCTCCACCACTCGGTCCCAACTAGCTGGTCAGAATGGGCCACCCCACAGTGGCCACCACCGACAGACGAGTCGAGGAAGCCGAAAGGTGCGAGTCCGCGCCGAAGGAGAAGGCCGTTCCCTATAATGAGAGAAAAATCCGTTCAAGAGGTACGCAGTTCGGCGAGTTGTCTGAAATACCCACCTTGTTGCACCTTGATCCCCCGTTGGATTCGTGTTCTAACTGCTGGCAGGAGGACACATCCGCAAGTGCTGCCCCAGACATCAGGAGAATAAGTTCTGCTATAACTGCGAGCGACGGGGCAGCACGCTATCGAACTGCCCTCGCTGCCAGCAGGTGCATCATGCTCATTTAGATTGAATGCGGGAAAGGGAGGAGAGGTCAGGGCCGAGTTGACCACAAAGAGAGGAGAGAGACGATCGAGTACAAGTAGAACGTGATGTTTCCGTTGTTGCAGGTCATCGAGGGCAGGGGAACCTACCAAGAGAGGACTCACGTCGCTCCCCTGATCGACGAACGGCCAACCGACAGGAGAACCAACCGCGATCGGACGTGGGAACGATCCCAGGAAGTGAAAGAGAGGAGAGGGGCACGAGACGAGCCCCACAGCTTAGAAGGTGGGTAATTTTCGGCCCAAGTGAGCGGAAAAGGGAAGAGCCACCTCCATATTCAGCAGTAGAAGTGCCCGTCCAGGCGCGCCGCAGATCGAGATGGAACGCCACTACGGAGGAAGGGACGCTGTTGATAACGGTGGGGTCCACACCACAACCACCAACACCAACAACTGTCACTGCGCCCTCAGCGTGGGACCAGCCCACAACCGGTCGGCACCAGATAATCTCGAGCCGCCCACCATCGAGATAGGATGTACTCCTATCCCACACCCACGAAGCGGCGATACTCGAACTCCCGGGGTCCAGACCGGCCCGGTGGGATCAACTACCAGCGCCGGAGACTCCAACCACACTCAGCACCGCACTGGCCGAGTTCGTCTTGAGTATTGCCCACCTTCCGGTGGACACCCAAGATTTGCTCCTCCGGAAGTGGATGGGCAACCCCGTGCCTAGACGGTGAATCGGTTATTCGAGTAAGGACAAGAAGGGGGTTTTTAGAATATAAAAGTACAACCACATATATTTTGGCGTTGTTATTTATAATACCTTATTTAATTCAATCATTATGGAATATTGATAATTAACTAATGATGTTATTTACAGCGAAAAATGCGAGCGTTTGATGTCGGTGGTTCGGTGGGCGTGACTCGTCTTTTTGGGAAAATTTTGTTTTATCTCTTTCTCTCTCGGCCTTTTGCTTGGTCGTTTAAAGTAGCTTTAAATCGGAAATGCACTCCATGGGAGCGATCTCCGGTTTAGGAGGGGGATATTTGTGACCTGTAAAATGCCACAAGAATCGCTAGCAGCATATGGTTAGCTTCGGAGTAGGTTAGGTTAGGTCAGGTGAGGTGGGGGGGGGGGGGGGGGGTAACAAGGGAAAATTTTATTATTAACAATGAAAGGTAATAGGAATGGGGCAGAGTCAGGTACGTACGCTGACACCGAACGCGCATGATTAATGGAATAATAATTATTTATTAATCGCGCACGTATGTACAGTAGCATATGCACAACAGGCTAGAAGATGCCCAGCCAAAAGCTGAGCGCCACGAGAAGGCCCCGGCGACGGAGCAGCTGTCGAGTCCGATCTTTTGTTAATGTTAGGCAACAGTAGAAAGAGAGATACAGTGAAAAAGACACAGGCGGCCAGGCGCTGCGGGTCAGCCGTAGCAGCAGCAGCAGCATCAGACGATGTCCACACATACACACACACACGCACATACATACTCCCGTGCGCGGGCACCCGGGAGCGCGACCGTAGCGCGAGGAGTTCAAGAATAAAAGAAATTGGCTTATTTTACCAAAGTTAGACTCTTATGGGATTTAACATGTAAATCTGTTCCTGATAAAATAAGCCAATTTCTTCTATTTTTTCTCATAATTGAGTTATAGTACCATTCTAACCATCTTCTTGTATCTTAAAATATACATCTCAAACTATCATTGAAATTCTTTTCAGCAAAGTTGCATGTGGCGCTAAGCTTAAAATTTCATCGGTGTCTTGGCAGAAATTTGGACCAATCAAAATCATCAAATTTGGTGATGCAAAAATACTATCATATTCTGCATCTAATTCTCTTTCCAAAACACACCGACTAAAGTACTCTACCTTTTATAGTTCTCGAGATACAAATACATACATTTTGAGAAAAATGAAAATAGTGCAAATAATCATGTTTTTCAGTCTGGCATAAATCCTGAACCAGTAGAGGTAAGGGTTTGAAGTTTTATTTACATATTATGGACACGAAATTTATAAGTGTGAAGATAATCTCGAGAATAACGGAGTCATGAAAAGGATAAAAGAGAAAACTTCAAATGATTCCAATGAAAGTCTTAGTATATTCCTGCGATCTTCGGTGTGTGCGGCTACGTGACGACTGCTCGATGAGTGTTACGATGAGTGTAAGTATGTGTGTCGCGTTGGTGGTGCATGAGTCTCACGCGCGGTCCGACCTGCTCGTTTCGCTCCTACTCAGCTTCTCCTAAGCGCGTGCGCGAGAGCAGCCCGAGGCTATACACGAACCCACCCGAAAGCGTTCCGGTCCTCATAGCTGTGTCGTTCTCGGGACACGATTGCACGTAGAACAATTCGAACGAAATAGTCTGTCTTAACGTAGTAAAGCCGAGGAAGCCTTTTTACGCAACATGCCGCTCGCCTCGACCACGTGACAAAACTGAAAATCGCGACTAGGAAAAATAAGCAGAATATAGATATTAAATAATAAAAAAAAAACTCCAAACATAAATGCGCAAAATTAAGTGAATTTAAACAAGGTATCGCCCACCATGAAGTTACGTTATCGAGTGGATCTAGATATTTCATACCTCTAAAAATTTTAACAATCATTGATAGCGAGAACGAGCACCTAACCATGTGATATAAGGTACTTCATTCAATTAATTCATTTTGGAGAATCGGCCTCTCAATCCTGGATGTTCTGGACGTCTTCTTGATTCATTATGTTTACAGGAAGCTGACGCAGCTGAGCGATATAACGCTCAGTTTCACCCTTTAGAGTCCTGACTGTGGCTACTCGAACCCTGCCATTTGGTCCTTGTGAAACAGCTGTACCTCTACCCATCTTCCATTTAGCAGGAGGTTGAAGATTGCCTGTTAGTAGTATCAAAGCACCAACTTCCAAATTTAGCCGTTATTTTCTCCATTTTGGAAGTGACTGTAAATAGCGATCATACTCCTTCGACCATCTCTTCCAAAAATCGTTCCGCATCTTCGTTAGGCAAGGCAAACTTGAATGGTAATTGACATGTCTGGAAGCAGAACCTGATTCTGGAAGAGCAATCAATGGCCTGCCAACCAGTAAATGCCTGGTGTAAGCGGAGTCAAGTCTGCTGGGTCATTTGGAACTTAAGAAATTGGTCTCGAAATCTAGCAAGTCTCCACTTGGCATAAGAACGTGGTCATCTCCTCATAAGTCAGCTATTGATCTCCATTGACTCTCTTGAGGTGGTGTTTCGTAGACTTGATACCAGCCTACCAAATTTCATGAAAATGGGTAGAGTAAGGTGGAATAGATGACCATTTGACTCCATCGTTTTCTAGCAAAGCAGCCGCATCCTTGTAGAAGTCTGTTGCACCGATGAACATTCTGACCAACTCATTGTCTGCACCTCGGAACTTTGTACTGTTGTCACTGAGCAACTTATAGCAAGGATCTAGACGATTGATGAAACGTCGAAGGGCAGCTATGAACGCATTGACAGTGAGATCTGAAACGATTTCTAAATGCTCAACCTTTGTGGACAGGTAAACAAAAAGGCATATATAACCTTTTACTGAAGAAAATCCTCTTGCTCGTTTCGATTTAAGCCAAACTGGTCCCGGATAATCGACTCCCAAAGTTGAAAAGGGCTAGCTAGGTGTTATTTGATCAGTTGCTATATGTCCTGTGATCTGATTCCCAATCTGTGCACGTTGCCGACAATATCTGCTACATTTTCGATAAATTCGTCATGTAATCACACTGGGATGCGTGATCCTAAACCTTCTCAATAAACAGCTCCTCATCAACAATGGTCCTCCGTGTAACGTACGTTCATGAGCATCTCTAGCGAACAATGTTGCCAAAAAAAACTTAGAATAGATGATTCATGGGTGTTTATCGTTGTAGGACAAGTTTGATACATGTAGTCTTCCTCCAACTCTTACGAATTCAGTCTCGTCCAAGAATGATCTCAGATGTCTTGAAAGGCCATGGCTAGGCCTGAATCTGAAACATAATGCTACTATTCATAAAAGCCTGGATAAGCTTGAATACCTTTGAATTATTGACTCATCCATTGACGACTCAGATTGCGACCACTCCAATTCAGGTCCCAGGTACACCTCACCGATGATTGCTGTGTGACAAGCAATCGGGTCAGAATCCGGATCATTCGTGTGAGGAGGCCAGTGTTCTTCATGCTTCCTCAGCCAAACAAAGGTCCGCAGGCGAAGATCCGCGAGTAGCTAAATCTGTCGGGATTACTTTAGACGTTGATGTACGCCCAATGCATGTGCGGCAAGTTGGTCTGGGTTTAAGTTACCCGATACGCCACAAATGGTGTCCACCGAGATGCATGGTTACTCAACCATGCTAGTACCACCTCTGAGTCTGACCAAGCAAAATGAGTGGCGTCCGAAAAATTCAAACTAGTTATTACCTTCTTCATTAGCTGGGTGAGAAGGACAGCAGCACAAAGCTCTAAACGAGGTATAGTTTAAGCCTTCACACGTGCTACTCGAGTCTTTGCAACCGATAAATGAGTTTTAAAATCTTCAGACGACTTGGTCATCCTGATGTATATACAGGCAGCATAGGCCCGACTGAAGGCATCACAGAATCCATGCAGCTGTATGCAACTTGAGTTTGCACTGCAATAATCCACGCAACGTGGTATCTTCAATTTTTCCAAATTTAGTAAGGAGTTGCAAAACTCCTTCTATTTCACCAGAAAATCTCTACCAAGGGATTTGTCCCATCCTAGGTTAGAAATCCATAGATTTTGCATAAATATCTTGGCATCTATAATAACTGGTGCCGCAAGTCCAAGAGGATCAGACGTTTTAGAGACATCAGAAACAGCAGAATGCTTTGTATGCGTCTCCACGTCAGGTAACTTCACAACTTTCAATGAAAGTAAGTCGCTTGTAGGGTTTCAGATCAGTCCTAAAGTATTCACTGATTCAAACTCCTGAATGTTCTTCGCAGTATCAGACTGAATGTTAAGTTGCTTCGAGTTCAAAGCCCACTTAGCGAATGGAAATCCTCTAGCTGCACAGATTTCCGTCAGCTCCGTCTTCATTTCTAGAGTAAGGTCCTCGTCATCCGCTCCAGCAAAAATATCTTCCATGTAGGGATGGAACCAGATCATCCTCCTAAAAGAAATTTTACATTTTCATCCTTAGCCAGCTGAATGAGAACTCTTAATGCGAGAAACGGAGCGGATACAGTACCATACATCACTTTTTAAGCCACGAATCTCGAAGATTCTCAGAGTCCAATTCTCTCAAAATGATACGCTGTAGATTAATATTTGTCGGAACATCTTGATGATATCTACAGTGTGCGCATTCTTAAAAGGTCTCCACGGCAGCAGAAGTATCCACAGCTCCGATTCTAGCTTTGGACCAGCCAAGAGTCGATCGTTGAAAGAATATCCAATATTAGATTTGAAAGAGCTGTTGAAAACTACCCTGATTTTTCCAGCTGGATCGCTGTTTTTAAAGACTGCGGGATACGGCAGGTAGACTCGGTCCGGATTCAGCAACGTATCCTCAGGAACGGTCTCCATATCACCAAGATTACGATATTCTTTTATAAATTCGATAGACTTTCTCTTCAGATTATCATCTTTTGCTATCCGTTTCTCCGTGGACAATAAGAGTTTTACTGCAGAACTCCGAGTTTCTCCCAAATGTAGCTGAGCGTCCTGCTTCAAGGGTAATCGTACAATATACCTTCAGGAAGAATCTCTGCGATGGGTTTGTACAAAGTGTTCTTCACAATGTAAATCTTCTGGAGATAGTAGTCTACTACTGTCGACCTCCTCCACCTCCCAAATATGAGTCAGTTGATCTGACAGCAACAGAATCAAACACAGTGCAGATAGCTATAGGTGTACCAGTTGGTCCTGGACGTAAACCTTCTCACATAACTCTGCTATATACTTCAGCTCCTAAAATAGCATCAACCCTGCCCGGTCTTCCGAAGTTTTGGTCAGCCAATTGGAGGCCCTGAATGTGCTCCCGATATTCGATCTCGATCTCCTTGGATGTCGTAAGAAGAGTTAGGTACGACCAAAGCAGAAAAGCCGATAGCAAACTCCTCAGCCAACAGAGAGCGAACATAAAGGTCTGTCCCTGCTCTTGCGGTTCCCGTAGAGATACCCTATGCACCAGTGAGAGGGACCAAAACTCTTGTTCGAGCAGCCTTCAGAGGTTAGACCACCCAGCTCGAAACGACAGAAGCCTCACACGATCGGTTCAACAGTGCTCTAATTCGAACCGATCTTGCGTTCGTATGAAGTTCTATGTGTGCAGTTTTCAGCAGAACCACTTGATGCCTGTGACGGCGGACCCTCCCTGGTTAATGAATTTTGTTCCGAGCGTGAGACCTTCGAACGCTCTCCCAGATGAGTTCTAGGCAGCATGAAGTAATGAGTGATGTTTCTTGTTGCACTCATCAATGTGACACAAATACTTGGACGAACACAAATTCACATGATGATCAGCTCTTAAACAATTGTGTAGTCATATATAAAATCAATGTGCAAAATTGCCAGCAATTAGTATGTTTTGATAATTTGTGTATATACTGCTGCACCACACCAAATTCTAACTTTTCATGTAAGCTATAGTAAAAGACGAGTATTTCGCGAACGAGGTATATCCTACAGCTATTTTGATGATATTTCTAATAATCCTATAGAATAACAATATATTTTCTTTTATTTAAAGTCTCGTTTGAGAAAGTGGAGTCTGGAGAGAGAAAAATGATTTTCTAGGCATTTAAAACTTTTTGTTACATACTTCTCAAGTACTCTCCTATCGATTAATATAAGCCTCATAACTGCTTACTTGGGGCCCAAACTGGGCATAGGTCTTTAAACCAAAGGCAAAGAGGTAATTTTGTTTTATATAAAATACAAACTTAATTTTTTGTTGATTGAGTTTCGGTGCATTCTCATATATACTCTCCTTCTCCAGAGTCTGAGCATGTAATACTGATGTAATTTTGCCTGTTTCCAGACAGTTTAAACTGATTCTGAGATCTAGGCTCTGAGAATCTCCCAAATTTCTGCTCATTTGTGAAAGCAGTATTCAGAGCCTGAATCCTGCTGTCCAGAAAGTCCAGCAACTTGTCAAATGTCGTAATATCTTTGCTGCTTTCCAATGACGTCTGCGAATACATCTTGGTGGAATTGTTCAATTTCTTCACTGTCATGAACAAAAAACAATTACTCCAGTGTTTAACAGGCCTCTCGAGTAGTTCAAATGCTCTGCGAGCTCTCTTCTTGACAGTGACAATCCTTTTCAGTTCTGTAGCATAAGAGCTAGGAGCTGATGGACATTCTACAACCAGTCCGATGTATTTGAAGAGCAGGACGTGCTGATTCTCATAGGTGTTGATAAGATCATTCCAAGCACCATCATATCCTTCTATTGACACTGGCACATTCTCCAAAAATTCTTCAGTCTCAGAGCGAAGACAAGACATGAAGTACTGGAGCTTCAAGACTTTTGGAATAGTTGCCCCATTGTGGATAAGTAGTGCATAAGTAGCCTTAAAGTTAGGCCAATTGAGCCAATCTCCATCAAACTGTAGTAAATGAAGCTTAGCAAGATGACCTGTTGACACAATGTCTGGGCTATCCATCAATATGGTATGATTTTCGACAAACTTAATCCAGTATCTTCCAAACGGTGTTGACCACGTTTTATAGTTCTTATTGTGATTGCGTATTGCTCCTTTTTCTCTATATTAACTCAGAACCTTTCAACCCACCCAGCAAGTAACTTTCGGTCTCGTATAACCTTATCAAACTTGGACATGGTGAAGTTGTGCACTGAATGTACAAATGAATAGTAAGTAATTGCACTAGTGATATGTAACTTATACCAGTAAACAGCCTAAAAACTGCTCAAATATTCCAACTAAATAGAAGCCATTCAACTATCTAGTCCAAAACCCAAAACGAGGCATCGAACGCTGAATTTTTTTTCTACATAATTGAATTAACCTAACACTTTGTCTAGTTCACTTATAACAAAACCTCCCTGTTCAGTGTAATAATAATTTTTTCTTACTCATAATAAGATTAATATCACAGATCAAGGTATTTATCCAAACAAGAATAATGATAATACACAGTTTTGAATATCTAGATTTTCTTAGTCTTGAAAAAAAATTCCTTAAAGAAAACAAACTATTTCCTATAATTCTTTTCGAGATACTAAACACTCTCAAAGTTTTCCAGAAAATTCCATTATTTTCCCCAAAAGAGAGATTCAAAATGTTGACTACGAATTTTATGCTGAATACAAAATTCTATATAACCTCAAAACATATTTTTTAGCACCCTTTAACACTCTTCTGGCAATGTAAACCGAGTTAAAATGGGAGTATCCTGAGTAACGAGTGCAAAACAGCTGACGAAGAAAAACATTAATTCCATACATAGAACGTTTCAGTCGAGAAGGCAATTTATTGTTAAAGCGACGTTTCGGGAGTATATAAGGAAACTCCCCTCTTCATGGCTATAAAAAACCATTACATAATTAAAGTACTAAGTCCTAAACTAACAACACAGATAAGCTCGAACTTTAAAAAACAAAAAATATAAAACACATAAATGTACATTAAAATAAACGTAAAGATCTCACAGAGATCGTCGAGTAATACATTTTTATCTAATAAACTAATATCACTTCTAAAAAAGTTAAAATTTAAAAAATTTAATCATTAAAACAAATTGCTAAAAAAAGATAACAAATTAACATAATAAAGACAAGTGAGAGCCCTAGGGGCCGGTGGTTGACACCAGCCATACGCAAACAATGTTACATGGTCGCGCATATAGGAGCCACTGAGCGCAAATTAATAAATTCGTCAAGTTTCTCGCAACTCTCCAAGACAAAAATATATATCCCGGAGAGGGGATTAATGGCTCCCAGCTCGCAGAGCCAACGCAAGTCGACCACACAGTAACATAGCATACAAAGAGGGGGCACAGCGCGCGAGAGCTTCAAGGATCTCACTCTGCCAGCTCGGAGCCTCCCGTAAGAGACTGCCAAACTTATTTACAAAGTAGCTTAGTATACTATGTAATCTCCTAATTCTTATAAAAACCTGGTCTCATAGAGAATAAAAACAGAGTTGAATTAATCACAAAAAAATTGAGGAAAACGTGTAAAATATTGTTATTGAAAATATATAAGTATATAAATGGTAAGTACTGCAATGTACTATGCCAAAACCGAATCAACCGAACAAATAAACAAACAAACAAACAAACAAACAAACAATCAAACAAACAAACAAACAAACAAACAAACAAACAAATAAACAAAAAACAAACAAACAAACAAACAAACAAATAAACAAACAAACAAACAAACAAACAAACGAACGAACGAGATTAAAGCAAAATTTTATGCAAATTCGCTGTTCGGTTCGTTCTGCCATTTTTAGCAATAAGCAAATTGCGATGAACGCAAAAAAGTCGTTGTAAACAAATACACGCTGCGCGGGAACTAAGGCGTTCCATCGGTATCTCAGGTTACTGACGAGAAGGTTAGGAGTTGCTGGTGACGTTCGTACCCTCCAGAGGTCGCCTGAGTCTCTCCGTGCGAAGATAGGAACGTAGGTCGGATACTTTTGGGACAGACCTCGTATATATACATAGATACATAAATTTAATTTACATTGAAACTACATCACGCCCCCTCAATGAATAATTAAATGCTTTCTTAATGAATTAGTTAACAAAATAAACATTCTTATATGACACTTTATACAGTATTTAAGCCAAAACATTTCAGGAAAACTTCCAATCTTGAATTTGGAGTAGACTTGGTGAGAGGATCCGCCACCATCTGGTTTGATGGCACGAAATCAATGCTGACCTCCTTGTCTTCAATCTTCTGCCGGATGAAGTGGTGACGCACGTTTATGTGCTTGGTGCGAGGACTGAATCGACCGTTTTTGCTGAGGTCTATCGCCCTCCTATTGTCACACTTAATTAAGCTTGGTCTTGTCGACTGTATCTCCAGCTCTATTGTGATCCCTCTTAGCCACATTGCTTCATGTATGGCTGAAGAGAGCGACAAATATTCAGCCTCGGTACTGGAGAGAGCGACGGTCTGCTGTCGTCTGCTATTCCAGCTGACAGCTGTTCCTTGAAGAGTAAAAACATAGCCAGTCACTGAGCGAGGGTCTTCCTTGTCGGTTGCCCAGCTTGCATCGCAATAACCTGTAAGCTGCGTTTCACCTTCCATCGAATACTTAAGACCAAGCTGTTTTGTTCCTTGGAGATATCTCAGTATCCTCTTCACAGTAGTCCAGTGTGTATTGTCAAAACAGTTGTTGAACTTGCTGATTGTACTCACTGCGAATGCTAGATCTGGTCGAGTGCCCTGAACAAGATAAAGTAAACTTCCTACTGCATTTTGATAAGGAACTTTACCTAATTTCTCATCGTCGCAGTGCTTCTTGGGTGAGATGTTGACATTCAGGCAGGCGCCAGTTTCCATAGGTGTACTAGTGCTCCTGCACTCCTGCATATTAAAATTCTTCAGTATGGTTTCTATGTAGTCGGTCTGGTTGAGCTCGATGGTGCCTCTCTTCCTGTCTCTAAGGATGTTTAGACCAAGGCACTTCTTGACGGGCATCAGGTCCTTGATAGAAAAAACGTTGGAAAGACTTTCTTTTACAATGTATGAAAAATCAACACTGTTTGTAAACATCAGAATGTCATCCACGAATACTGCAACAATTATTAATTTGTGTTGATTAAAATAATAATAAATACTTGAACCATAACTTGATTTTTTAATGTTAATTTTCTTGAATATTGAGTCAAGTTTTTGACTCCATACTCGGCTGCCTTGTTTAAGCCCGTAAACAGCCTTTTTTAATTGACACACTAGGTTTTCGTGATTGTTGTCAATAAAGCCATCTGGTTGTTCTAGGTAGATGGTTTCTTCTAGTTCGCCATGTAGAAAGGCAGTGTCTACGTCGAAGTGCTGTATATCTAAATCTAATTTTGCTGCGTACTACTGGTGAATACGTGTCTTCATAATCAACACCTTTGACTTGCGAAAAACCTCTAGCTACTAACCTGGCTTTGTGTCGAACAGAACCGTCAGTTGAGATTTTTCTTTTGAAAACCCAGTTGCTCCCCACAACATTGCAGTTAGCAGGTAAATCTGTTAATACCCATGTCTCATTTTTTTGGATTGAGGCATATTCCTGCTGCATCGCCTTCCACCATTGCTTGGACTCGGGGCCAAAGACAGCTTCATGAAATGTCTTTGGTTCATTTAAATCACTTATTGCAGAGTAGGTCACGTAGTCGTCCAAGTTTTTGGGTTTCTTCTTTGGGCGCAAAGATCGCTTTGGCACACAAGCGAGTTCTTCATCTGAACTTTGGTTCAAATCATGTGTCGACGAAGCTGGTGTAACAGATGACTGGTTTTTGGCTAGTGTTGCTGGTTGTTTCTTTTCTTTTGCAGGTTCATCATTGGATTGAGGCAAATTTTCATTCCCTTTTTTCTTTGCAGGTTCATCGCTGGATTTGGGTAAATCTTCTTTTTCTTTTTTATTTGCAGGTTGATCGCTGGATTGAGGTATATTCTTTTCTTTTGTGTGAATTACTGGTTCATCTTCTTCCACAGGTAGGCAAACAATTGCTGTAGGTTTTTCTTCATTCTCAATAAAAACTACGTCTCTGGCAGCAAAAACCTTTTGCTGCTGTGTGTCCCATAGCCTATATCCTTTTTGGATGTCACAGTATCCCACCATAATGCATTGCCTGGCTTTATGTTCCATTTTCTTTCTTTGGTGTCTTGATGTGTAGGCATAAGCTTTACATTCAAAAATCCTTAAATTAGATAAATCTGGTTTGAAGCCAGTCCAAACTTCCTCTGGTGTCTTTCCTTCCAGACATCGCTTTGGTGATCTGTTGATAAGATAAGCAGCTGTAGATACAGCCTCCGCCCAGAATTTTGGTTCAAGTTTTGAGTCTACGATCATGCATCTAGCTTTATCTAGAAGGACTCTGTTGATGCGTTTAGCTCTTCCATTTTGCTGCGGGTTGTGAGCTATGGACGTTTCATGTCTAACCTAGCTGGTCCAGAGTTTGCTTGAGCGTTGAGTTGACATACTCACGCCCAATATCCGTTCTCAAAATCCTGATATTTAATCCAGACTGTTTTTCTGCAAATTGAATGAAGCGTTCAAACATCGCAGGCACTACACTCTTGTTTTTTATAAAATAAACAAAGATTTTCCTAGAGTAATCATCTAGAAAAGTCAGGAAATATTTTGAGTTTCCTATAGATGGATCATCCATTTGACATAAATCACTGTGCACTAATTCTAGTTGACTTGATGCTCGTTTCTCGTTGAGCTGGAAAGGTTTCTTGACCAACTTGCCTACCACACACGTTTTACATGGTGATATTTCGTTTCCTTTGAAGCTTATACCCATAGCCGCACTATTTCTTAACAGTTTTAAATAGTCGGTATTGAGGTGAGCTAATCTTCGATGCCAAATGATAATGTCTTGATGACAAGCAGCCTTGTGTGCTAACTCTGTCACTTCTTGTTGTGCAAAATAAACCTTTGGTTTTGGTGAGCACAGTATCGCTTTATAAATATTATTTGCACTCAAATAGCATTGCAATACTATCTCCTTTGCTTTATTTAACACTACACATGTGTATCCTTCAAACACAATTTTAAATCCTTTTTTGCTATCGCACTCACCGATAACAAATTAGTGGAAATGCTAGGTACGTGTAATACATCTTCAAGCCGTAATTTTGATTTTCCCACTGGATTCACGATCACTTCTCCGTCTGATTTTACCGGAGCCTTTGTTTTGTTTGCGACCGTGACGTGCTGTGTGTTTGGCTCTCGGAGGTTAGACATAACCCTTTTGTCATGGAACATATGCTTCGATGCTCCGGAGTCCACGATCCAGTCGTGAGCATCTGTGGCGCCAACGTCGTTCACAGTGAGAAGTGCGCAGACGAAGTCGGAATCGGAGTCGTCGCCAACCCACTCGTCGGGTAGCGTCATGCCGATGCCTTTTAATTGCACAGTTCTCAAGCCTCGTGGTGGACGCCTCCTGGAGCAACGAGACTTTTCTTGTCAGACCTTTGTCGTCATATGCTTTCTGGAGTGCTTCCCATGCATCTTTCGGAGATTCCGCTGCTTCGATGTGGTGATATATGATGGGATCCACGCTGAGAATAAGTTTTCCTTTGGCTTTCATTAGCTTCTTTGCGTCGGTGCTTAATTGGCCGCCTGCTGGAGCTTCTATAGTTTCCCACAAATCCTGAAGCTTGAGGTGCGCCTGCATGGCGATAGACCAAGTCCGATAGTTCTGACGGCCGGTCAACGTCTCGATCGGCAGGAATGATTTGTAGTCGGAGTCCGCCATGATTTCGGCTCTCACATCGGGTGCGCGTACAAAACGTTTCGGAGCAAACTTTTGAATTCTGAATTCTGAATTCAATTTGCTTTTGTGCACTTACTTGTTACCTGGGCCCATAACCTGATGTTGGTGGATCGAGAAATACAGACAAAGGTTTAATAAACGTAATATGTGTGAGAGATATAAGGAAGTTTATTGTCTGCCTTATAACAAGCGAGAGGGCGAGACTTAATTTTACGGAGCTGTACATGTACCGTCGGTGTACGAGCTGTGTCTGAGCGTCACGGAAGAGACACGGAGAGACGCTATCGAAAGACAACCTCGCGAGTAAGTTGAGCGTCCTTACAGTGCGGGAGAATTCGAACGCCGTTATATATATACATAGATACATAAGTTTAATTTACATTGAAACTACATCACAAACAAATAAATAAATAAAATAGACAGATAAATAGATAAATAGATAAATGATATAACATATAACAATAAAATAGAGAAATAAAAAAAATATTAAAATGTTTTTTAATCAAATTTAGAGAATTCTTGTAAATATTTTTTAAAAAATTAGTGTCTTCCATTTTATTAATTGTATTATTATGGTAATAAAGGTTAATCATTTCTGAACAAGCACGTTTACCCCAATTTTTTTCTCGGTCCAAAATCTTAATATTATTAAAATTTATCGTATGCTTGGTACCTTTTGCATATTTTGCGAGTGCTGACGAATCTTTATTATTTTTCACATCATTTTCATGCTCTTTCTGACTTTTTACTAAACGTCTTTTCGTTATTCCAATATAGGTTGCGGGGTACTGCTTACAATCAATTTTATAAACAACATTATTATTGTCAAGAGGATCTAGCCTATCATTACCTAATCTAATAATATGATTGAGTTTATGTACGGTCCTATTAATCGGAAATACATTGTATTTTCTTAAACTTATATTAACCTTTTAACGCCTAACTTGACCATTTTTCGACAATATTTTCAGTGTTGTGTAGCACTAACTTAAAATGGTTCAAAAAATTCAAAGAAATAAATTAAAAAAAAAAAATTCGTTGAACCCAAATTTCCGAATGGAAAGAGGGTTCGCTCGTACGTCTAACACATATATATTTGGTCAATGATATGTATACTTTATTGTAAAACAGTTTGCAATATCGAAATTAAAAATGGCGGCCATCCAAACAATCCCTTTTCCACCAAACTTATCTAACAAGGTTCGTGATTTTTTTTTCGATCAGGATCGACTTTACGAAAAAAAGTGATAGAACAAAAAGTTCCTAGAATTGATAGAGCGACTTTTGGATTTTTGGATATGGCTATTTTTTTAAAAATAAAAAAATGGCTCCGAAAATTCTGAAAAAATTCACACGTATTCTTTGATCAATTCTAAGCACGTTTTGTTCTATAACTTTTTTTCGTAGAGTTGGTCTTCATTGAATTAAAAATTGTTGAACGTTCTTAGCCGCTGCTGAATGTAACGTTGCCCGGGTTTCACCACGTGGAGCGAACGTTCATTGAAAACCCATGTTATCGTTTTTTTTTGTTGTTTTGTTTTGTTTTGTTTTTTTTTGTTTTTTTTTTTAATAATTTTTGACTCTGAATTTTTTGATTTGTAGTAAATACTCAAAGAAGATAACTACTAATAGTGCTTTTTTTTGAAGCATGGTTCACAAAAATATTCATTATTGCATTTCTCACAACATTTAGAACTTCTTACTTTACATTCCGAGCAATACGACATTTTTTGGATCGGATATTTGGTAACACTTTATTACAGTACTGCTCGTGGATGTCTACTCCGCCCATAAATTGGTTATAAATTTTAAAAGCATTCGGAAATGGTATTTCCACCTTCTGTTGATCAGTGCTACTGTATCTTTTTACAACACCAAGGGGCTTGATACCTGCTGCAGTGGACAGAATTGAAACAGGCTTCGAATCTTGCACAGTAATAAAATTCAGCCCACTAGTCTGGTCATGTTGTACAGCAAAAGTCCCTTTATGAGCTTCTTTGTCCAAGATATTTTTTACTTTCACCCGATTTTCTGTAACTGTCCCTGTAGCTTGAAGACCAATTTTCTTTAGATGAACCAGTAAATCTGGACTAGTAAAAAGATTGTCGAAATAAATATGATTCAGTCCCAATTTACGCGGAGATAAAGATTTCAACATATTTTCCAGCATTCGAATAACTACTCTGCTACCTAAAGCACAATTTGCTAATCTATCATTTGTTTCCTTTTTACCGCAGTAAATGTAAAAATGAAAAAGGTAACCAAAACTGCTACATAGAGCCCAAAGCTTGATACCAAATCGAGTTGGCTTTCCCCTTATAAATTGTTTTAGAGTACATCTATCAAAATATTTAACCATCATTTCATCGATCGAAAATGCTGTGCAAAAATAGCCGAATTTCTTTGTTCATGTTGAATATATCAGTAATAGCTCGAACACGCCATACTTTGTCCAAATAATTTTTATCCTTCAACTGCGAACATTTCAAAAAATTTTTTATTTGTTCAAATTTATTTCTACTTATGGAGTTGCAAACTATTTCACTTTTTAAAAATGGATCTGTTGACCAATAATCTCGTTGAGATGGTCTTTTATTATAGGTTGAGAAAATTATAACACCTAGAAAAGTATTCAAATCCGTTAGAGATAACTCATACCCATTCTCTTTCGTAGCGTCTATAATGTAATTTTTTAATTCTAGAGAGAAAAAGAACTCAAAAATCTCTACTGGAGAACAATTGAAAATTTTTTTTCTGTCTCGCTCGAATAAAAAAATCTCATTCTCAGGAGAATGATTGTACACCTTCTCTCCTTTTTTCCAAACATACTCATGAGCTTCTTCTAATTTTTTTTGAGTATTATCATAATCATCAAATACTTTAGAGTAAGAAACAGAAGGAAATGGAACAGACGAGTTATTCGTGACATTTTCATGAAGTTCATCTTCATCATTTGACCCATCATTATCAGAGTCTCCTGAATCCTCACCAGGAATAAATACATATTCATTGGAATTTTCTTTTTCAGAAATTTCATATCGTCTTCCTCGATTCCTCGCCATTTTGATGTCGTTAGCTGATATATGTATGAAAGAAGCGTGAGTGTGTATAATATAAAATAGGTATAAGTAGTTTACAAAGTAATTTATAAAATAGGTATAAGAAAGGATAGGTAATTTACGCGGTAGTATGTATTTTTAGTTTATACTTATGAACTATTACGAACGTAAAATTCAAAAAACTACAAATGTAATCAGAAATAGGGCATATATTTTTTTATGAATTTCTTGATATAGTTGTTTATCGAGGTAAAATAAAAAAACGAAGAATAATGTTCTTTGATTAGAGAAAACAATAAATAAATGTTTATTGTGGTGAACCTCGGGCAACGTTACATTCAGCAGCGGCTAGGAACGTTCAACAATTTTTAATTCAATAAAGACCTACTCTACGAAAAAAAGTTATAGAACAAAACGTGCTAAGAATTGATCAAAGAATACGTGTGAATTTTTTCAGAATTTTCGGAGCCATTTTTTGATTTTTCAAAAAATAGCCATATCCAAGAATCCAAAAGTCGCTCCAAAAATTCTGAAAAAATTCACACGTATTCTTTGATCAATTCTAGGAACTTTTTGTTCTATAACTTTTTTTCGTAAAGTCGATCCTGATCGAAAAAAAAAATCACGAACCTTTTTAGATAAGTTTGGTGGAAAAGGGATTGTTTGGATGGCCGCCATTTTTAATTTCGATATTGCAACTGTTTTACAATAAAGTATACATATCATTGACCAAATATATACGTGTTAGACGTACGAGCAAACCCTCTTTCCATTCGGAAATTTGGGTTCAACGAATTTTTTTTTTTTTAAATTTACGTTTTTTTGCAAAAAATTGTTTATAACTTTTTATTGTTAAATTTTTTGACAATTCTGATACCGGATTCTGAAAGTACATAAAATTTTACGTTAGAAATGGTATCTCAAGAATTTTTTGAACCATTTTAAGTTAGTGCTACACACCACTGAAAATATTGTCGAAAAATGGTCAAGTTGGACGTTAAAGGGTTAATTTTGAAAGAAAAGTTTTTTACAAATGAAGGACAATTTTCAGTTTTCTTAATAATAAACGTCTGTTAGAATCAGTGATGTTACACTAAATGTACCCGAAAAAAGCCCTATTTGCCGAGTTTGAATGGCTATATCTTGATATCTTGGGGCTTTCAGGGGCTGAAAATTGAGCTTCGTTCATATTTTGTATAGTACTATAATATATCTCGGAGCCAGCCAATTTCGAGAACCCCCTGTGACCACTTTTTTAAAAAAGTACTGGAATGTCATATATATATATATATGTACATACATTTACATATGATTTTGTAGAACATTAAAAGTATTTAATTACATGATTGATGCTTATTAATATATACAACGTTTTAACAAAAAATTTATAGTGGGCAGTTGATGTAATAATATATAAAATAATATTGGCTAAGGTTACAGTTGAATTTTTGTCTTTTACGATATACATTAAAAGTGCTGCATTTAGTTATAATACGTTCTTAATATAGTTCCTCAAGATTGGAATTCTAACCTTACAAACGAAGATATGGCAATTGAAGTAGACCCAAAAGAACTTATCCCTTTCGAATTTAGTAATCCTTCATTTATAATGGACTCTGAAAGTGAAACTGGTACTATTATAATAGATTTAATGAAACGAATAGAGAGATGGAAAACCTTCATAAAGCGAGGATATATGGATGATAAAGAGAGAGAAAGTGTAGATAGAATTATAACGAATTATTATGACATCTTTTTATTACCAGGAGATCGTTTACCTTGTACCAATAAAGTAGAACACGAGATTCTAACTGAAAATAATATTTTCATCAATACTAAACGGTATCGAGATCCACCCGCTCACAAATAAGTAGTAAGAAGACAAATTGAGAAAAAACTCAAAGAGAATATAATAGAGCCCTCAAGTTCTATTTAATAGTCCCGTTTGGATAATTCCAAAGAAACCAGACTGTAAGGGCAATCCTGGATGGCGCGTCGTTATAGATTTAAGGGAATTAAATAAGGAAACTATCGGTGACGCATATCTCTTACTCAATATAGCTGATATTATGGACCATCTTGGAGGTGCAATGAATTTTTCGATTTTTGACCTAGTTAGTGGTGTCCATCAGAAAATCTTACACCTTAAGTACCGCTGGAAAACCGCATTTTCCGCGCAAAATTGTCATTTTCAATACTCACGTATGCCAGAAGGTTTAAAAACTGCTCCTGCTACATTCCGACGGCTTATGGACAATATATTGCGTGGTTTACAAAATATTGAAATGCTCGTATATCTTGACGGTATAATGAAAAAGATCTTTTTGAACATGATCAAAGAGTGAGAAGATTATTTAATCGATTGAAAGACACTGAATTAGAGAGGTAGCTTTCCTACGGCATATCATTAGTGATCGAGGAGTAGAACCTGATCTCAAAAAGGTTGAATCTGTAGAAAATTTTCCAAAACCTCAAACCGCCAAAAACATTAGTGAATTTCTCGGTTCAGCCGGTTACTACAGCCAATTTATTGAGAATTTTACTAAGATAGCAAAACCATTGACAGATTTATTAAAGAAAGGCCAAGAATTTAGCTGGGGACCGGATCAAAATAATAGTTTTGAAGAATTAAAGGCCACCTATGTAAAGAACCTATACTACAATTTCCCGAATTCAACCAAGTTTTCACTTTAAGTACGGATTCCTCTGAGTATGCGATTGAAGCCGTGGTTAGTCTAGAAAAGGACCATATTGAACATCTCGTCTGATATTTATCATGAACCCTAAATAAAACGGAATTAAATTATACCACTATCGAAAAAGAATGTTCGGTTATGCTATACGCTTTACATCAATTCAGAACATATCAACTATGTCGTAAATTTATATTCATTGCTGACCATGAACCTTTAAATTGGATGCGCAACAGAAATTATCCAGGTAAAAGACTAATCCGGTGGATATTTAAGTTCACCGGTTATGAGTACACTTTCAAATATAAAGGTGGTAAGTTAATACGAACGCGGACGCCTTATCAAGGAGTCCGAGTGAAAAAGAAATTAACAATAATTTACCTAAAACGAAAATAATGGATTTGGATGAAAAACGAAATAGCCTTAGTGGAAAGGAAAAGGAGACATCATCGAAAACTATCACTCCCAGTAATGCAAGTCTAGCACCTACCGTAAAGAAAAGGACTCCAATAAGTTTTAGATCACGGACTAACTCTTTAACTGACCAAGTGCAACCCAAACCTATTGGACCAGGCAGACCTGTTGAGGCTAAGATTCGTAAAGAAGCACCAAAATTGGACCACAGTGTGATAGCTCAACGAACCAGAGCCAAAAAGCCAAATTTAGTTCCTACCATATTACCTCCTATTTGTAAACCTACGACCTCAAAACTCAAGAAAAATATAACACTAACCACAAAATTGGATTTCTCGGTTTCGAATATATCATTAGATCCTCAGCTTGCGACATCCAGATTGTCTTTTATGTCTTCAACTGAGTTAAAAGATGTCGACACCGATTATGGTGGACCACTCCCAGATATTTGACACAGTGGATTGAGAGACGAAGATACTGAAAACAATATTGGAAGTGACACACAAAATGAAGACCAAAGTTCTTGTTATCGGCAGTCATATGAGAAATATTGAAATAGAAGTCTCGCCTGTGGTGGAATCCGAAAGTGAATGCACTAATGATGGTACAAAAGCTCAACCTGATTGTGAGCAATCAAAAGAAAAATCCAAATCTACCTTAACTCGTCAGGAGATAGAACAAACTTCACAAAATTGGAAGAAAGCCTTAGGGTACATTTTAATAAAACCGGAGAATGGGTAGAAGAAGAAGAATCCCCACCTAGAATCATACCAAATGCTTTCTTCGATTACGACATCATGTACGATAAAATGCGTAGACTTATACATGCCAATGATCCTAATCATGGATCTGAAACTATGGACGAGGTGCTAAGTCAAAAAGTGGAACGTCTAGTGAAATAAGCAGAATAACTCACTAGATCGCAATTAAAATCAGTAATGGAGACTGATGCTCCTCCAGATATTCATGATGAATCATCCGAAGAGATAGAAGCGCAGCCACCAGATATTGAAAAAAATCAAAGTAATTTGGTAACTCGACCCACCAGGGCTGTATCAGGAACTCCTAATATCAAAACAGGAATTGCACTAGTTCAAAGGACACCGAACATACCTAGAACAACAAGACGAATACCTGCCTTCCAAGGACTTTATGAAATTCCTGAAGAAGAAGAATCTTCAGTAAGACTCCATTTTTTTCAGCCACCCATAAACGAGTTTCCATTATTTTTTCCACTAACACCTACTGGACCAATAAACCAATATACCGATTCGAAAATCAGTAGACCCCAAAATTTCGACAAAACAACCCTACATAAAGATTCTTCATTTGACACTACCTTCATTTTGAAAAATAACGTAATGACCTCACGAGAATGCTTGACTCACAAACGGGATAATCTACTTCATTTTATTTCTAGATACTGTGATAGTACCAGCGCTACTATTCGGTTATTAGAAAAAATAGGAGTTATGGATTTAAAAAGTCTAAAAGATAAAACAACAAATTTACGGCAAATATTAACAAACTCTATAAAAGGTATAATGTGTTTTCGCTAGTAGTAAAAAACAAATATTATGATCATATACAAATAGATTCAATCAAATCCAAATTAAAAGAATTAAAGCACATATTATTATACTTAAGAAAAATTTGAATAGTTTTAGGATTTCGCGGCGAGGAGATTTGACCGAATAGCTAGAATCTATGTTGTTCACCGAAATTTTACTTAATATCTTTGAAACTAATACTATTAAAGGGACTATTTGTTACGGTAAAGTAACCTTGCCGACCCCAGAGGATAGAAAATCAATTATTGAAACTTTACATGATTGTCTGATAGGGGGCATGAAGGTATTAATCAAACGTATAAAAATATTAGAGAACGTTATTACTGGCCTAGTATGCGGAATGATATTGTCGACTACATTCGCAAGTGTGCCAATTGTCAGGAGAAAAAGATAGATCGTTTGAAAACCCAAGAACCCATTATAATCACTGACACCCCTATAGAAGCCTTCGATAATGTATCAATAGATACAGTGGGAAAATTGCTGCCTCAAATGGTAACTTTCATTTATTTACCATCCAATGTAACCTAACTAAATACCTATTGGCCATCCCAATATCCAACATAACGGTCACCACAATAGCTGGCGCTCTAGCAAGACTAGATAATTTGTCAATTCGAAACTCCCCGAGCCATCTTATCAGACCGTGGAACCAGCTTCGTATCAGAAATAGTGGAAAGTACATTAAAAGTTTTTAAAACACATCATTTGACCACATCCGGTTATAGACCTCAAACAAATGGCTCTCTAGACAGAAGCCAGGCACCATTAATTGACTTTATAAGAACACGTTTCCCTATACAAATACCATCTGACGAGAAGCTTAGGACGTATAATTTGTATTTACGAGACTTAATAATGCGATTAGATAGAATGAAAATTTTTGTGGGTGAAAATAAAATTAACATGAAAAAGATATCGAAACAAAGATACGACAGAAAGGAAAAACCTTTTTATGGAAAAATAGAAGATTGTACTTGGGTCAAAAGTGAGATACGAATAGGGAAATTCGACAGTTATTATAAAAAACCGCTCAAAATAATTGAATTTTTGGTAGGAAAAATATTTTATTAAAACTTCCAAATGAAGAAAGATTTGGAAAACACACAGATAAATTAAAATTAGTACTCCCAGACCATGCTAATCCTGATTCAGGCTCACGTGATAATTATTAACCGTGCAAGACAAAGATGATTTTTATATTCATAACAACCATAGTCTTAATGCATAGACATAAAAATTATGACATCGAATTAGTAAAATGTAATCCAGGAATTTATTACGAACGCATGAAAACTATTTGGATCAGAAGAGCTAACTAGCCAATAATAATTTATATTGAAGTAGACAAATTTTTACTTGCACATGGACCCACGAAATCCATTCAAGATAGCTATGCAAATTGTATCATGAAAATGTCAGAACAAAATGCAAGTTAGCATTAGGAATAGACCTAATGGACGTAAGAGACTAAAGACTGAAATATATCCATAACGAAATAGACCAAACTGCTAATAGATTAGGGCAAATCAATTATCAGTGTTAAGAACCAAATACCATATGGACATGAATAATGGCAACACTAGGAGTAATTGGTAGATTAAGTAAAACCTTATTTAGACTTGTAATCGACGATAATGTCGAGTTAATTAATCAAAATATCGATAAATTATTCACGGACCAAAAATCTATGGTACAATTAATGGACCAACAAGCACATATAATATCCACGGGTTTTAATGAGCTGTATAATATAACAAAGAACTATGAAATAGTAATCAAGGGAATAGAAAAAGTAATAGAGGAAAAGATAGATACTCTGCTAAGAGAATGAGAGGAAATAAAATATATACTAGAAATGACCAGCTATGTAAGACGAATATAGTATAAATGGACTATTTAATCAGTAGTAGGGAAAAATTATTAATCATATTGAGGGCTCTAAAGGATGGAACGGTACACCCTGAACTGCGAAAACCCGAAATATTGCATCGTATAGCCACTGACGTAAAGCGATTTACTTCTGATCTAGATTTCCCTATACCTGCCGAATACCTTAGGATCGAAGAAATCGTAGGAATGTCCAAATTAGATGATATTCATAAAAATGGACGTACTACCGTCGTATTACATTTATCTTTAGTAGAGAGAATTCCATATTATCTTTACAAATTACATTCTTTATCTGTACCACAAATTAATTAAAACCAAACAGTAGGCTCAGCCTATATTCAACCAACCCATACTCATTTAGCTATCAGTCAAGATCAAAAACAATACTTAAAGTTTAATTACAAGACTATTCCCAATTGCTTACAAATACATTACGCCTATATATGCCCTGCACAAGGATCATTTAATGAAATAGGATTGATTTCCGACTGTGAAGTTACCATGTTACTTAATCCTAGCATAGAAGGATTAAGGCACTGTGAAATTATTTACAAAAGTAACCCCAGCACCCAATGTGATTATCTGAAAGTAGATGAATCCTGGTTGTATTCTACAATTCGAGAAGAGCTTTTACGAATTACCTGTACTGGTCAGCCAGACCAAATAACGAAATATGGTGGAGGAATAGACGTGACCTAAATTAGTGAACAAAGTTGACGAAGCCAACAACAATATCTTTACATACCCGAAATAAATTTAAATATTACAGAAATTTATCTTAAATTATTACAGAAACATAACAACCTATTAACTAACCTAGTAGACATACCCGACAAAGCACGCCAATCGACCAATAAAGGATAGTCATTGCATAATATCATAACAAAAATAGACGAAATAGGACAACATAAGCGAGACTTAACACACACCCATACCATGCTTTATGGGTGGCACACAACACAACTTACTATCATTAGCTTTATAATATTATCATTAATATGGTTTATTTGTGATTTAAGTAAACGCTTTAATAATCACAAGCAAGATCTTTATACCATAAACACATTTATAATCTTACCTACTAGTTCCGATGTAACACTAACACACTAAACAACCAAGCACAACCATTAGTATCAAGTACGTCTGATCAAGAAACCGTAATAACCAATCTTTATCAATAAGCGCATCTCTAGCTCATTGAACCCTACCCAGACCACAATTTGGAGTATCATAATAAATAATTAGTTAAGCTACACTAACAACACTAACATTAACATATCCAATATCATCTTACAAACCTTACATCCCAATATTGTATTTTGTAGAACATAGACAATCATTATGGCGGACGTTGATTATGAGACTACTGGACCAAACCAAATACATATAAATTTCCATGCAGAGACCATACTATCAAGCATAATCGAACTTTGTGAACAAATTGACACTCCTGTCAAAATTTAGATAAAAAAAGATACTGAACAAAATTTCAAATACATCATTTTGAGATTTGAGACTCAACAAATAGCTAAGAAAGTTTAAGAACTTGTGTCAAGAACAGGATGTGATTGAGAAAATGATGAAGCATTCTTGAGATATTTTTTGCAATTTGTAAAATTATACTATTATGAAACAGTTAGAGACAAAAAGAGAAAATTATCATTTAGCTTTTTACAATATTATACAGAAGAAGATGTCATGACGGCTATAGGAAAAAGCAACCAAATTTCTAAGGCACAATATACAGAACACAAAAAGAAACTTCGACAACTAGCCCATAATCATCAAATGACAAAAAGACTATATTGGGTATATGGCCAATTTGCAGAAACACATACATACCATGTCCATGATCGTACCTGTCGAAAGCATTTCATAAATAGATCACGTACTTTTACGAAACTCCACACTAACAAACATAAAAAATCAAATAAACCCATGATTACATCTAATATACCAGTTATGAAAGATCAATTACCATCAGGGCAAAAATTATTAGCTGCTGTAAACTTTATTGAAATCATTAAACAACAACAACAACCACCGCCAGAATCTAAAGAAATAATTCAGGAAAATAACGTAACCATGGACCCATTGCTCTCTCAGTCAATTGATAATACCGTAGAAGAAATAATAAGTTTATCAACTAATAAAATTCATATAGCGAATAGCAATATTTTTGTTTGGTTAATAAAGAATAAAGACAATTTAATTCATGCATGTCTACTATAAAGGAAAATGTTAATGATGACAAATCTATGCCTTTATGTTTCTATCATCACAATAGGCAAGGAAACTGAAACATTTCCTTCCATATTTTAAAATTAACTTAACTTACAGTATAGCTGTCATTATAAATTTATTATGAACCTTCTCTTTGTTCATTAATAATCGACGGGACATCACATTATTAGTCCTTTAAACTTAAGCTGTATCTCACAATTTTTTTTCCTAAATAGTAATAACCATCAAAAGTTAACCACTGGCTTTATCTATATTGCAATAAAGTAAGGATAAAGGAGAATTAATATTGCGACTTATTTTTGGAAGAGTACCTAATCTAATCTATTCCATCCTTTTCTAAAAGAAATAAGTGATGAAAAGTGTAACAGCACTACCATTGCCAAATGCACACTACCTGATATTTCTAATAAGACCATGATAAGTATTTTGAAGGTTCAAAAATTACAAACCAATAAACAGGTTACATAATAACTTAAATCTCGTCATTCTTGAGATTCAGATAACGTACTCGTATATATTGTAATAATTATGTTTCTTGACGTCGTTTAAACATTGCTATTTTTCCATATCCATATATATATACACACACACTTTTGCATGGACCAAATACATCGATATGTTGTAATATACTTTGCGTCATATGTAACAGGACCCTGTATACATAGTTATAAGTTAGTTAGTTAGATTTCGAATGTAGATAGATATAGGTTAGAATAAGATTGCATGTTAATTTCAGATTAGAATAATTTCGGAATACGCAATATCATTGCAAAATCAACAAGATAAAATTCACACCAGACTTTAAGTACCCACGGTCATTAAATTATCTTTAGTACCAAGCTAATATCGCAGGACATTTATATACCATCCCAAAACAAAATCTTAACCTACTTATAAAATTCTGTTTATGATCCAATCCTAAGTTACATTTGTTCAATTTCATAACAAAAAACGAACTAATCCAAAAACAAATCCAACATGAAGTTAACCCTATATTTTTAATACAACAACATCCTTAAATCCAATGATAGTGGATTTCAATGTAGAAGACTCAACTGCATGTGTAACTAGCATTCGGACAAGAATAATGCTCATTTAGGGAGATTCAAAGGAAAACACTACAATCTAACATTCATTTGTTAGGAATACTGAAAGCGAATATATTGCTAGTAATCATTCTGAAAAATGGACAAAGAACTTCCAGAAGCACAACTCAAAAAGCTCATTGCCAACAACACGAATACAGCAGTAAAATGAAAAACAACTCATCAGAACCCTCAAAATCCATCGATGAAGGAGATGGAGTTCAATACCTTACACCACCATTCTTTTACCCAAGAACTCAGGAAAACTGAAGCGCAAACACCGAGCTTCCAGTTCATAGAAAATCTACTAGTATGGAGTATTCCCGATATTCCTGCGTTCCTTATATATATATATATATATATATATATATATATATATATATATATATATATATATATATATATATATATATATATATATATATATATATATATATATATATATATATATATATATACATACAGACACACACATATAGATACATATATCTAAGGCGTTTCATCGGTATCTCAGGCTACTGACGAGAAGGTTAGGAGTTGCTGGTGACGTTCGTACCCTCCAGAGGTCGCCTGAGTCTCTCCGCGCGAAGATATGAACGTAGGTCGGATACTTTTGGGACAGACCTCGTATATATATATATATATATATATACCATTCCTTATCTACTTCCGTAATATAGAAAATACCAAGTCACAATAATTGAAAAACTAGTACCAAAATGGGACCATTTTGACTTTGTAGGACCCCAAATAGACCCATAACTCATCAGATACAGCCACAACATTCCAAATCTAAGAACATAACGATGTGCGTATTATGTGTAGGTTTAGCTAAATCGTTTCTTTTTATTATTTTATACATTCAGATATAAAAGATAGCTAAATTAGTTAGGCGCGATTTTACCGAGGACGGTAAATGTTTTAAGGGGTGGCGGGGGGCGGGGGGGGGGGGTGAAAATTCTATACCAATTCTTTATTCTTTTTTAGAAAAATAACACTTTCTCATTGTCTAGAACTATAATTAGATTACCTACAATAATATGTTTTTAAATTGTTATCATGTCGAAGAACTTTATCTCACTTATAGCAAGTAGAAATAGACAGGCAAGGCAAATTGGCAGAACCAGTCACCGGCTATAATCGGCAGGTCCAAGCACAGTCTTGGACACTCAAATCAATAAGTTTTTTGAAAAACATTAAAAATTTAAAGAAAAAAAAATTGAATGGATATACGAAAAAGAATAATAAAGAAAATTAACGAAAAATTGCTCCGCTCATTATTTAATACCTGACGAAATGAGCGAGTGACCGTCGAAAAAAAAATTTTTGTTTACCATGTCACATATAATCGTGTGAAGAACAAAGTTCCTTTAATAAATAAGGTATTGTAGATAATGATTTATTGTGACGTGTCGGATCAAGATTTTGAGGTTTTACAACGGTAAAACTTAAGATATTATTGTGTATTGATATCATGGAAATTGTCAGAGTGATTGCTTTAAAACATAAAAAGTTTTCTGGACTTATAAAACAAAAATATTTTTTTGGGGTTAACCCAGGCCCTTAAGGATGCCGTTCACCCAAAAAATCGTAAAAAATACAAAAAAAATCACTTTTTCAATTTTCATATATTATCATACTATCATACTACATACAGATAAGTATAACAATATGCCCCTAAAATAACCGAAAAATCTTTTTTTCGAATTATACGACACTTTTAAGGATTTACAGAATTTTGTTGAAAATCGATATTGTTGAGTTCTATTTTCCACCATATAGTCATTCAACCTATTCAAAACCAGATGCCCAAGGGTGAAGAATCTAAAAAGGTTAAATAACAGTTATGAAACTTCAGTAATTGAACTGCCAAAAAAAATTGAAGCCTGTAAATATAATTTTTTACTCCTGTTTAATAAAACCTTGATTATCTAAGAATTAAGCATTCGAATATTTTTCAGATTCAAAGTGGGATTGGCGATGAAGCTTTTGACGGATCAACTTGAAAAATGTATAGTCTTTTGTCATTGTGTAAGCAAGAGGAATACTTAAGCTTTTTAAAAATTACAAAAGTTTTCAAGGTCAAACCTACAGTTATTAAAAAAAAGCACTAAAAAATTGATTTTTCATTGTCCTGTTTGGTATAACAGATGCAGTTTTTTTATTTTGAGTTTAAAAAGAATCCGTACGTATTATTCTTCATTTTGTACCTCCGAACATAATATACCTCAGAACTTTTCACCGCCAGTTACATCAGTATTTTATCGCCAATTATATTTTCAAAATGGCTAATTTTTAAGTCATTTCTACTACACCTTCTACTACATTTTGCATACGTCATCTAATAGAAAAAAAGAAGAAATTAAAGATAAGATGGTAAAGTAAAGAAAGTAGATTTGCGAGTAAACAGCCCCCTTATGGTCAATAAAGTGGCCATTACGGTTGAGTCGGGAGTAAAAGATTCTTTATATACGTACTTTATTAAGCCCTTGTATACACTTATATACAGTTATATATACTTTTTTACTTTCACAAGGGTTTTAAGGTCGATATATTAAATTTCTAAAAATAGTTAAATGCGCATAGATGTTTGTAAAATTCATTTAAATATTTTTCTTTTTTCAATCAAATACTAATACATTAATTTATTAAAAAGTTTTAAATATCTCTAACAGAATTAGTACATTTTATTACATTTCGAAAAACTTTTTTTACAGAATATTATATAATCATCTTAATCATACTCATAATAGAATGCTAATTCTTCATTTATTTTAAATTTCAAATATTTTTGGATTGCCTGTGTATGTTTCAGATATTAAGAATGACTATTAATCCGATTAATGTTATAAATTTGCTTTTAATAACATTTAAAG
Source organism: Gastracanthus pulcherrimus (assembly GCA_949152435.1). Classification (NCBI taxonomy): domain Eukaryota; kingdom Metazoa; phylum Arthropoda; class Insecta; order Hymenoptera; family Pteromalidae; genus Gastracanthus; species Gastracanthus pulcherrimus. The sequence continues at coordinate 101,487,454 of OX424575.1, read as the reverse complement.
CTTTAAACTTACCAAAAACTCCAGAAACACCTCAAGAGATTAGTTAAAAAAATAGTATAGAGAATACTCTATTAAATGCTATAAAGGAATTTCACGATGCAGAGATGGTTGAATATGAAACATTAGATTTTCAAGAACCGTATAAAGATGTTGATATGAAAATTATAGAAGACGATGGTAAAATATTTACAATTGATGAAGATTTACAACAATGTACAGAAGATACATAAGAATTAGATCATGACTATAAAGCACGAGCCGTGGAATTCTGGAGAAGTGATTTGACAAAAATTTTAGCATTAAAAATGGTACAAAATCGTTTTTGCAAGGTTCAGTCCATAACCCAATTAAAACTGTGGGCAAAAACATTAAATAAAGAAAGAACGTATAAAGAGAAAATAGGAAGAATTTGTTCTTTTGTTTTAGAAAATTTTAAAACTGCTGTTGATGCTCGTTATCCGGTTCATGACAAGGATTTACAAAAATGGGCGTTAGGGGCTCAACAAAATATTGGAAACGAAGATTTTCGTTTTAAAGCATCTAATCATTGGTTATCTAATTTTAAAAAAGCTCACAGAATTGTTAGTAGAAAAATTAACAAATTTGTTACCAAAAAAACACTTGAAGGAGTAGATTATTTATAAAGAACAGCTGTTACGTGTGTTATTGAAATAAAAAGCAGATTCATGAAAAAGGTATTTAATTCAGACCAATCAGGCTTTCAATTAGAAATGCACTCAGCTCGTACATTAGCAGTTGAAGAACAGAATCAAGTTCAATGTTTGGTGCAATCGGTGACTTCTACAACTCACAGTTATACAATTCAGCCAACAATATCAGTCGATGGTTTACTTCTTTCACCTCTTCTTATAATTCTTAAAGAAAAAAGTGGTGAATTTGGACCCATTATAGAACGAGACATATTTAGACCCCATAATGTATATGTTATTTCTAAATCTGGAAAATTAACCTTAGGTAATTGAAAAAAATCTATTAATTTGACGTTGTAAATGTGTAAATGAATGAATGTAAATGAGTAAATGATATTGTAAATGAGTAAATCAAATTTGTAAAATTGTAAATTAAATGTTGGTATTTCAAATTTTATTTAATTTCAGATCATTTTAAAACGTGGATAAAAGAAGTATACTTTCCCAACGTTGGTTCATCAAGTGTTTTGTTAATAGACTCTTGGTGTGGGCATTGTCCTGCGGTTATGCAAGAATCGACCCCCCCCCCCCCCAGAATAAAGAAGTGATCTTAAAAATAATTCGGAAAGGAACTACGGATATAATACAACCTCTTGATGTTTATGGCTTCAGAATATGTAAGAGATATGTTATACATTTCTCTGACTCTGTGATATTAATAAATAAGGATTTAAATCTACATTTAAGGAATCATTTAATAAAGTTACAACACTGGTGCATAATCAGCTGTCATCACCGAGGTATATCGTTTTATTCAAATTCGTGTGGTATAAAAGTGGATACACTGATGTATTACCTGCGAAATTTGAAGATCCAGTTAATTTTGCTTTTGGTACAAAATCTAATACACACTGCCAAGTAGAAGGTTGTTCTAACATTGTAATAGTTAGATGTTCTTGGTGTAAAGAGTCTCTATGTTTGAAACATTTTTTTGTGACTACCATTATTGTTCATTGTATAAACACTAAATAACATTAATTCAGAACATATAACTATTGATTAATGCACTAATTTATATTTAATAAAGATTATATCAATTTATTAGAAATATAGAAATTTTAAACATTATATTGATATGTAGAAAAATTGTAGAATAAAAAATCAACATCAATATACAATATACAATATATCGTTTGTATGATAATTTTAATATTAAAAAGAAAATCAAATTTATTTTGAGATAAAATAAGGTATCTATTCTTTCATGTAAAAGTAGAAATGAGCCCTTTACAAAGAAAAAAATTGACTTTGGGTTAATTGGAAAATTTGAATTTGTTTTTGAGATATTAAAAAAAAAGATTTTTCAGGGGTGAAGTATAAGTGTCATTTTTATCCCTAAAATTGTCGTATAAGTATGTATGTATATATTTGTTATATTTTTTTCATGTTTTACAATCAATTACGGGGTAGTTACCACTTTAAATAATTTTTTTTGGAAACTCGCGGGATCGGTCAACTTTTAATTTTAATATTGTTTATAATAGAACGATTATTATAAGATTCGGTTAATTATGAAATTTCTGAAGAAAGAAAAATCGAAAAAAAGTCATATATACCCTTATAAAAAATAAGCGATGCAATCCTTCAGAGTGAAAGCGATTACCACAGAAGTGCATTTTGATAAGAAACAAATTGGCGTCGGTTTCATCGGAAAGTTTCAATTCGTTTTTGAGATATTAAAAAAAAATATTTTTGGGGGTAAATTTTAAGCGTGGTTTTCACCCCTTAAATCGACGAATTAGCACGTAAAAAAATACGTGTCTAATACTTTATGATGTACTATAACATCACAATATCAAGAAAATCGGTGAGGTGCACCTCAGTAGATAGGCTATAGGTATACTGGCTCACACGGGTTCTGGATCACCCCCTCCCCTCTCAAAGTGATCCAGAATCCGTATGCGTTATGGATCACCCGAGCGTGATCTAGAATCCGAAATGAAGAGAGGTGGGAGAATTTTTCCCCTCTCTTACGTGATCCAGTATGCCTGTAGCGTTTTCTACTTTTACTTTTATTTATTTATTTTTTTTTTTTTCTTTACAAATGGTTGCAGGATTGATGGAATAATTTCATAGTGGAGAATAATATCTTTTAGACGAGTTTCTTGACATCCCCACTGATGGGATTGTACTGAACGATGCGATCGTGTAAGATCATGCAATAAGCTGAAATATTAGCTGAAAAGTCTTTTTTAGCTTCAAATTCTAGACGTACATCGACAGGAGCGCTCTTTAGAGATTCGTTTCTTCGTGAACAGTCAATAACTATAAGTGGTTCAAAGTTGATAAACTCAGACTTTGTCAGCAGTGGCTGTGGATCTATTCCATAGTAGATTTTTTGAAAATTAGTTACATATTACTAATCTTACAATGATGAAATCGACTGGCATTTGCATTTCTCATTGCTTTTTTCTTCGTTTGCAGTCCAATAATCACAAAACGAGGTTTCTCCAATTGATTAGAAGTTTTCACAGTCCAGACATGTTTATTCGTGCTCGGAAGGAGAAGATATTCAAATAACTCCCATGAACAATAACACATAGAGATTGGGATTATCTTTGCCAATGAAATTCAACAGCTGGTTTTTTGTTTATCAGATGCAATGACATATGGCATTAACCACTCTATCTTCGATATTTTTACTCGATACTTTTCATAAGTAGTTATATTATTTGCTACAGTACCTTCCTGGATTATTGCATTCAAATCTTTTCTGGATCTTGTGAGAATGAGTTCATGCTTCATATTAACTACAATTTTTTTATAGTCTTCCGCAAAGCCCAAGATCATACTCAGAGGGATGGAAATGTCAAAGTTACCGTTTTCATCTATTAAAGTTTTGGTTACTTCATTAACGCCAAGCCAGCCTGTATTTTCTAACATGAGAGTCTGATTCGGATTGAATGAAGTCCAACCTTTCATGAGACTGCTCATACCAAAATTTTTACTTTTATCTATCTCTACAGCATTAATTTTGTAACGAATTTCGTCAAACAGATGGCAAATGCCATTGTTAACGAATTTAGTTTTCCCTAGTGCTGTTCCATCTGTTTTTTGTAATTTTCCACATAGATGTATAGAACTACGTGATGGTAAGAGACATAAATCTTGATATTGAACAGAAATACGAATTTTATCACTATTATCAAAGCTTAATGTTGAGTATGGCCGATGTGCGTGAACCTCATAATGAACAATAGACTCATCGAATACGACACCTGATTGAATGCTGAGAATTTCGTTCATTTTTCTGGAAGCAGCAGAGAATTATGCACGTAAATTTTTTCCATGAATTTTTAGACCTTGGCTTTTCAGGAAACTGAATGCTCTGCCGTGTTAACGGTTTGAATTTCTTCGGTGGACTGATAACTGATTGCCATAATGGTTGGCTTATATACACACTAGGATAGAAAACGATGCCCATTATACAGATTTGATGCGAAATCTAATAGTAATTTTCTCTCCTCGGAAATTCACCAAATTTCCATCCTGATCTACGATTCGAATTTGAAGATGATCTATGCACTTGATACTGAGCGGTAGATATATGACATGAGACGGAACTTCTAAGATTTTATATCCTGGAGGAACTCTGGGGAAGAACTCATGGATTGTTTGAACTTTTTTGTTATCAATGTAAGCACCTACAGTAATATTGCACTCTACTCTGAGTGCGTTGATGCTCAATATTTTTACAGGTAAATCAGAACTGTGATGAGTTTTTTCTTTGAGAATACGAGGAGTGAGGCCAAGGAGACGGCTTATTGAATCGTGAGGTGTGAGATCTAACGGATGACTGTAACTAATTTCACTTCTGAGAGTATTGTTGTTAGCTATCAAGGAAAATTCAATTCCTTTTGATTTCAAAGTTTCTTATAAAAATTGATTAATACCATCGATCTCGTAACTGGGAGTAGGAATAGTGATGATATCTACGTTCAGATGAAGTTTGTTATAAGAATGGTCAACATTATGAATCGAGTTGAATGTTAAAAGTTCAACTAAATCCGATACATAATTCTTATGCTGAGGTAATTCAATTGAAGACAAATATTGCCTTTCTAAAACAGAAGATTTTCCTGAAAGACTCAAAGTGAAACTATCTTCCATGACTGTTTGAAAGTGAATGATCCCTTACATCTACAAACTCCTGTTTTATAACGTTTCGGTTAAGAATTAAAGGCAAAGGTGGCCACAAATAAATGAGTCAAAATTCTGATATCTCTCATATTTGTATTTACTTCTTTCACGTTAAAATATAACATGAGATCAATGGGAGGTTTAAGATCGCCAAAACTGTCAAAATAAATTACTTCGGAACCACGTTTTCTATAACACACTCAGTGAGTGCCTCTATTTTGACAATCATCCAAGTTAACAATAGCAGATTCATTACTCCATGGACCATCGGAAGGCAGATTATTTCTCATGAAAACACCACGGAAATGTGGGATTTGCAACATATGAGCATATTTTATAAGATCATAGTCTGTCAGTGGACGATTAGACAAAGTTAAATCGAAGTTTTTTTTTTAGTAACTTGACCATGACCAACATGAAGTTTCATAAATAATCCCATTCCAGTTTTATGTGGTTTAAGATGGAGACCTTTGCCTAAAGAAATAGTTTCCATAGCCTTATTATGTCTCTTAATTTCTTCATGATTTTTCTGCGGAACTTTTATCATCATTTACTGCTTTAGCTATTCTATCAGCTCCTCCTGCCAACGCACCGGTTGCACTTAATCCTGCGAATAGTGGGATGAGAAAAGGAAGAACTACACCAATTTTTGATGGAATAGGAAGAACACGTGGAATGATGACTTTCCTCTTACCGCCAACGTTTTTGACAGCTTGACGTGCACCTTTCAAGGCGGATTGAATAACTTTGCTGGAACATTTACTTGGTGACATTGATTTTTTAGCTGCCTGGCTATTAAACAAAAATGCTCTTTATTGAAACAGGAGAGAGATGATTTTGATAAAGTTATTGGTGATACATTGAAACCAGTCATTTTACCCCTCGAGAAACTTGTTGACTCAAAAACCAAAAGCTTTAAACAACCTTCTAATGACATTCTGGATTCTGGCAGCATAAAAAAATCTAATAAATCAAAAAAACGATTGAGATTTGATCAATCAAGTCGTATAGGAAATGATCTAAATCAGTCGATATCTACAAATGAAGATGACGATGATGATGATTTTCCTTCGGTGTATGATACAATAGTCAATTCAACATTCAGATCTACGCATGAAGAAACTCACTTTTTATCATTGCTAAATGAAAGCCGCAGCAAAATCGACAACATATACGGAGTTGCGGAACATCAATGGAGTGTATATGATTGGCGATTCAGAAATTCAATTTGATGATAAAATGGTAAAATTGAAAGATGCAAGTTATCCTAAAAGTGGGAGTCTAATGGAATTACTCTTCAAGAAACAACCAGATGATAATCTTATAAGTTCAACAGATCGAAAAAATTATCGCAGCATCCTGGAAGCATCAAATGCTCATCGGAAAAAATATAGCAAAGATGAGAGTATACGCACTTCAAAGAGTAGAAAATATATGAATATGATATGACCCATGTTCAGTAGCGATCGAAAAAATAAATCCATCACCGGAAGAGGCCTCATACCTAAATATACAATAGCAAAGAAAAATTCTTCTATAGATCTAATCTACTGGGATGATCCAAACGAGCTTATTGAGCGACTAGGATTATTAGTTGCGAAACGATCTGCTGGAAATAACAATCACGACAATGAAATACAATCGATCATTGAGGAACTACGTGAAGCAGGACATATATATTGAAATGCATCTTTTCTTATTAGATCAGTAGCATCATGAGTCTCGATATGTTCGGAAGAAACCTTGAGGGCACGCAAGTTATTGGTTATAATCTTACATTAGATGGTAATTTTGATTTACAAAATAAAAGGTATGGTAGTTATGTAACCTTGCTTATCCAAGTCAGCTTAATGATTCAGACACCTTGGAAGTGCTTCTGAAAACTATAAGTAAAGAAGTTAGAAATCTAACTAACATAATGGATGTAATGAAAGTTGACTTAGAGAATCCCATAAACACTGAATTTAATAAAATTAATAATGTTCTCTCCCATCTTAAAATTCGATTAGATTATCTTGAGTCAAAATTGAAAGAATGCTTTGAAAAAAATTCTGACTCAATAAAAGTTTCATAAACCTTAAAACATATTATTGAAAAATGGAGCGACAAAAAATATCTGAAGAGTTGCACAAACCAGTACGCCGCATCTACAAGCGAAGAAAATATGATATACGTGGAATAGATCAGACTTGGCAAGCTGATCTTGTAGAAATGATTCTATACGCCAACAAAAACAAAGGTTTTCGCTACTTACTTACTGTCATAGATACATTTTCAAAGTATGCATGGGCCATCCCAATCAAGTCAAAGAGTGGTAATGATGTTACTCTAGCTGTGGAGTCAATACTGAAAGAAGAACGCGTACCGACAAATCCACAAACTGTTCAAGGAAAAGAATTTTACAATTCAAACTTTCAGAAACTCATGAATAAGTACAAGATAGACCTATATTCTTCACATAGTAATCTTCATGCAAGCATATGTGAGCGATTTAATAGAACATTAAAAAATACAATGTGGTTAGAGTTCAGCAAACAAGGGAGTTATAAATGGTTGGATATCCTGCCTGAGTTGGTCGAAGCTTACAATTCAAGAAAACATCGGATAATAGGAATTAAGCCTAAAATGTTACGAAGAGAAATGAGAGAGAGATAAAGAGACGTTTTCCAAATGAACAGTTACCAGTGAAAAAACCTAAACTGAAAGTAGGAGATAAAGTGCGAATAAGTAAGATAAAACAAGTTTGTGAAAAAGGTTATACACCAAACTGGTCTACTGAAATATTCACAATAACGCGAGTCGTAAAAACTAATCCAGTAACATACGGCGTCAAAGATTATTATGATAAACCAGTCTCTGGCGGATTTTATGAAATGGAAATTCATAAAACTATGTATCCCGAAATGTATCTAGTAGAAAAAATTTTGAGGAAAAGTGGTAAACACTTATATGTTAAATGGTTAGGGTTCAGTAGCGAGCATAACAGTTGGATAGATACAAATGAGATTCTTTGATTTATTGAAATGTGAGAACTACAGGTTAGAGGTAAATAAGAAAGCAATGGTATAATGTTTATAAATTTATTTATATATTATTATTATTATTATTATTATTATTATTATTATTATTATTATTATTATTATTATTATTATTATTATTATTATTATTATTATTATTATGTATAAGTTTTAATCTAAACAAATAAATAGTTCAAAAAAAGAAATCTTTGTGTTACATTATTATCATCTGTTTTAAGCGCATGTATCAAACTTATAAGAAGTTCCACCCTGATATAATATAAACAAACGGAGTTGATTAGCAGTGTCGGAGAGTTTGTAGAAAAACTCTTGATCTTTTAGGATGGCTGATGAAATCTTCTCTTGTAAAAAGATTTGAAAGCTTTCATCGAGTTCGGCTACGACCTTTGTACCGAATCTTGTCTTAACCTCTTTAAGTGCAGTCACCATGTACTGGTGATTTTTTTCCAAATCTGTTACTTTCTTCCTCAGCAAGAAGTCACGTTCAGCAATCTTATTGAGTGTAGATAGATCTATTCTGAAAAAAGTAAAAATAAGCATTTTGTTAAAAAAAAAAAGATTTCGCTAGAGAAAAAAATTTTGGCTAGAATTAACAGTGAACTTACTTAGAAAGTTAGTTGAGTCTTGGTTTCTTTCCACAAGGTTGGTAGTTCTCGAACTCTTCGTTTCCTCGAATGTGCTCCTCGTCATGGTCCGTCCGTTTTTATAGCCCATTTCCCACCTCAATTTCTGCCCCTTCCATTGTCTCTTGTAATATATCCCTTCTATCTTCTCCCTCGGAGCTTATCCCCTCCATTGGTGGATTCCAGTCATGCATGAACTCCTCTAACACGTCTTATTCAATTATGATTTCTTCGCCTTCATTACTATAATGTGTCACCCCCACTCGCGCGGCACTGTTTTCATTGGTTACTTCATACCCCCTCTTCACTTCATCAGCAGCAACCATTTCCACTTCTCTTTTTTGTCCTGTAGCCCCCATCCCCACTCGAGTTGCTCTACTTTCATTGGTTACTTTATTCCCCCTCTTCATTTCCATTTCCACTTCTTTTTTTTTTTTTTCAACTGCCGCCTCTACTCGAATTGCAGCTTGCGCCATCTGCTCCTCCATAATACTGTAATGTCCCAAAGGTAAAGTGTCTGTACTATGAGGCAATAAGTTATCATCGTGAGGACTTAGAGCAATTTTATTCTGTTTTTCAGTATGCACTATGTGCAATTTTGAACGAATGTTGCACTGTTCACGTTTTACAATAACAAGATCCTGAAGACATCTTCGATAATCCTCGAAAGCTTATTGTTTTCTTCACAACGCTGGATTTTATACCTTCGGCCTTTTTCACTGTCTCTCCCCCATCAACCAAAATGCTATACATTTTATTCCGTGAACCTGTCATGATCTTGCAACAGCATTCATCTCAATAAATCCTGGAACTTTCTTGTTAACACGAGGAATGTCAAACTGATTATTTTCATCATAATCAGAAGTATCAAACCTGTGAATGTCTTCTTTCATTATTTTTTTCAATGTCCTCAACTTCATATATCAAACTATCAGTATCTGTATAAAGAAGTTTACATTTTTCTCATACTCGCTGTTTCATATACGAGTAATGGAAATCATAAACTAATGTCTTGGACAAATCAAGGAGACAAAGACCAACGTATATCGGTTTAGTGATTGTGATACTTGTTCGTTTCAGCTGAATAGCAACTAAATTTTCATCAAAGATTGCACAGATGTGAAAATTTGGTTGAGCTATGCGTGTTTCTGCCCCATATCTACCCGTGAACGTATTTACTAATCGTACATCAACACGAGACCGCTCTCGCTCAATACTCTTTCCATAGACAGCGTTAATTAATAATTTATAGAAGAGTTTTTCAAACTCATTCTTCGCTTGCTTTCTCTTCTCAGTATTTAATTCAACATAAGGTTTGAGCCAGCGCTTCTGCTCGAAACTCAGAATTCTATGCATCTTTTTCAATCGAAGTCCATTATCGAATGCCTGTTTAAGTGTTCGATAGTGAATCACATACCTTTTCTTATCGTCAAGTGTAGTGAGAAGTTTCTTCTGCTTTGAGACAGGTGGTGCACGATGATCTGCGCAAAAAGGAAAATCTCGATGTTCATCATGTATTTCTTCAGGATACTCCAAGTCTACTTCACCGATGTAACCTATATCTGAATCTGGTGGTGTATTAAAAAAGCTTGAGTCTTGTCATATTCAATTCATTCAAAATTTCCAATCGATAAATGCTGTACCATTGCCCATCCATAAAGATTATTAATATCAAAATATAAGAGTGTCTTCGTTTTCTGTTTCTCATCGTATGAAGGACCTATGTATGGATTGTACGCCTTGGAATACCGATTACAACACTGACTTATTCCTCCACGAATGCCCGCTTCAATAAACATTAGCATGTCAATATGCGTAAGAAGCTCCAATTCTACATTGGTCAATTTAAGAGCAGCTGAAAATGTCAGCCCTCAGGTTGTGTAAAAGTTTTCAGGACATAAATCGTAGGCTTTAAGAGATGTTTCTCGAAAACTTTCGAAGACGTCAGCCAATAGAAGAACATCAGTTTTCAAGTATAGATCTGAATATTGTCCTAAAGTTCTTATATTGAACTTATCCCATACCTGAGCAGCATGTTTGTACTCTTCTTCAGCAATATCGGAATCAGTTAGTTTATTGTAAAACTCATTCTTTTCTGGTAGTTTTGTAAACAAAGCTTATCTAATCCATCTACATAATCATATTAAAATATCCCTTTCCGTCTGCTCGAAATTCTTTCACTGCTATCGGCACGTTTTCTAGACAAGCTTCTCCAATGATGATGGAAAAAACGCCAAGAATCTATGAATCTAAAACTGATGTCACAGTCATCCATGTATTTTTTGAAAGAAATATATTTCTCCTTATTATGAGGCATCACAGTGATTCGTCCTTTCATCAATGTAGAAGTACCGATCTGTCTCAAAATAAAATGTGTGTCATAATTGAGGTTATGAAAAATAACGGGAATGAATTTTGAATACTTATAATTCAAATTAGATGAATTATTAGCTGCTCCTGTGAAACTAAAGAGAAAAAAATTATTTTCTTAGACTCACTAAATTTATTTTCTTTATTCAAATATATAACTAATCTAATAACTTACCGTCCTGTGAGATGACAATGGTCTCGCACTGCGAGTTCATCGCTATTGATTGCCTTTCGACATATATGGCAAATGGTTGCCCTCCGGAAAGATAATTCTTCTAGATCTGTAAGTTTCATTGATTTCGGTTTCTTGTAAAGCTAATCAATCTTCTTACCAATTGATTTCAATTCTCGAACAAACCATTCTGCAGGTATCTCTTCATCTCCGTTTAATTGTCTGTATGATTTATATCCAGATAATCTGTCATCAAAGCTGCATTTTATATAGTATCCTATGCTGTATGCTTCATGAAGCAGAAAAGCATTCTCATTCTCAGTAGGCTTCAACAAAAATTCAAAATCAGCATAAATAACAAAAGGAACTTTCTCACTCTTTTTGTAATCTTCGAATTTCAGAATGTTATTTTTAGAGTCGGGAAGATTGATTCGACAATCATTCATATTTTCACAATCATTTTCATGAATATTCAACCTTTTTTTACTATAAAAAATTTGTAAACACCTTTCACAGTGGTATGATTTTATATTGGTTTTAGACAGTTGAGAGCACAGAAGTTGGGACATGTTTTTGATCCAAACGTAGTGATATTTACGTAAGATCCCGTCACCATCACGATTATTTTCTTCACGCTGCTTATTTTCTTGATGCTCATCTATGTAAAAATCTTGAATAATGAGTAGATTTACATGGTTTTTCTTCTTTTGATTTTCAATTTTTTCCTTTTTTTGATTTTCATTTTCTTCCTTCTTTTGATTTTCATGTATTTTCTTCTTTTCTGAAGAAATGTGATAAGGCGATACTTCAAACTTTGGACCATAATTCCTAAGCATGTATACATTTACCGAAATATTATTTAGTTTTTCGAATCTCGGAACATCTTTAAGTTTTACAGGAAATTCTATATCACCGAAGCCCAGCTTATTCTCATGTAAATGATATTGATTTACTCTATTGGGATTAGTTTAACTAGGATATAATGCTGAAAGAATAGCATACTTGAAACACTGATTGTCATTCTTACGAACATTAACACATCCTTTTTTATTTTCTATAAACTTCGGGAGACGAATGTAAGAACTGCCCTTGATTGGAGAATATTTTTTTATATTTATACACAAACTTATAATACTCTTGAGAGTCCAGCCAGAATCTTTTTCCTGAAATTATTCTAGTTGTGTAAGAACGGGCTCTTTAATATTCACTTTAAACCATTCTTCTAGATCTGTTGATATGAATAGCATGGTACTTTCACTGGTGAAATATATAATATCTGTCGTTTCCTCTCCATTCTTCATCATAGAAAATTTCGAGATGAAATCTGAATTTACTTTTACAGCATTATATTCTTCTAAGCATGCCTGTGCTTTATCCTTGAAGAGCTTTTATGCATCTTTCAAGAAACTCAGAATGTCCACATGTTTTATAGTTACAACTACACCAGTCCTGATTCTATTTTGGAAAGCTGACTGCACATCTCGCCACTCAACTCTAGCTTCTGTTTCCTCAGATTGTAAATTACCTCCTTGTTGAAGATGTTGTTCAAATTCAACTTGTACACACGATAGATGTGTGATACACGTTTGACATTTCTGTTTCTCTCCTCTTGTGAGTTTAGATTTTTCAATTTTTTCATTTAATTCCTTTATAGTGTAATTACACATGTCTAACCAATAATGAATATCGTTATTACTCAAATCATGTATACTTCGTAAAGTATCACGAAGAACCTGAACAAGGCGTTCAAAAAGATCGATGGAATCCATCTTTACTTTTTTCAATAATATACTACTAGAATATCACTTCGCAAACTTGCACGATAGTTAAGGCTGAATCTCGTTGTCAACGATAGACGAAGTGTGCTCGTCCAAGAAATTGCTTCCCTTTTTTAAAGGCAATGTCAACGAAAGAAGAGGTGGAAAATTTCAATGTCTGACCAATAGTAAAGATGAAAAGCTGGTTGTTGAGAAGAGGAGGGAGATTTTCTCGGGAGGGGATGAATTATCTTTCTTTCGAACCATATAAAAATCGTCTTCTCAGTCCACCCAATCAGAATTGGGCTAGTTTTCATCGTCCATTCCTAAAAGAGCATAAGGCGGAGTTTCATACTATAAAATCTAGATGTGAGAATTTTCCTTTTCATTCTCTGAGATCACTTTTCCTAAACTATCTACAGAGCTGCGAGATGGCTAGAACACGTGACTATGATTTGATGTTTAGAAATGCCATAATGCAATTTGAAGAAGAGAATGTTTATGTTTGTGACATTCAAGGATTCCAAGGAATAGCAGAGAATTCTTTAATTTTCAAAGAAGTCAGTTTCCTCAATTTGAGAAAAACTGCTTTACCAACTGTCTATCTCTTTAAGCCTCCGATGTGTTGGGAGGAGCTTACTGAAGAAGAAAAATGCATGACTCAATGGCGGGAAAAGAGTCATCATGGAATCGCATGGAACTCTAGAGATATTCCATATAATCGTCTTTATAAAATTTTTCAAATTTGCTCACAAGGAGTCGCGAAATTATACGTCAAGGGAGAGCAGAAAGCGCAATGGTTGTCAAAATTTTTGCCAAATATGTAAGTAATGAAATTATAGTACGTTTTAACTTTACCATACTTGTTCATACTTTTTTCATACTTTTTTTTCATACTTTTTTCATTCTTTTTCATACTTTTTTCATACTTTTTCATACTTTTTTCATACTTATTCATACTTTTTTCATACTTTTTCATACTTTTTTCATACTTTTTAATACTTTTTTCATACTCTTTTCATTCTTTTTCATACTTTTTTCATTCTTTTTCATACTTTTTTCATACTTTTTCATACTTTTTTCATACTTTTTCATACTTTTTTCATACTTTTTCATACTTTTTTCATACGTTTTTCATACTTTTTATACTTTTTCTCAATACTTTTTCATGCTTTTTTCATGATTTTTGAAAAAAGCGTATGCTACAACCACGACCTCTGTATTAGGAGAAAACCTATGCCTGCAATAAATAATGTTGTTTTAATACGAACTTGACTACTAGAATCATTAGATGGTAAATTAGGATAAGATGAAGTAGATAGTAATTTTAAAAGAGATGTAAGTTCATGCTTATATTGGAAATAAAAATTTATCATTTAAAAGAAAAATAGATGGAAAATTGGATGTGTTTTTTTCCATTATATGTCCTTATATCCTTAGTATAGAATAGGGTGATCAACCCAATTACTGACCCCCTAGCCATTACTGACACCTTACGTTATTTTTCCTTAAAAAACAAATAAATCTTGCAAATTAATATGTACAATAATCCTAACACAAAATTATAATTGTTACTGACAAGAATCTTAAGTAAACATGTTACTAGATATGTATATTTAGAATAAATAAAAACAACAAAAATTTTTTTTTTAAAAGTTCAATAAAATTATGGTAGGCTCATCTAGGGTGAATATAATAACAATGATAAATTATCGGAAAAATTATTATTTTTCACATCATTTTATATTTATTTCTTTATTTAATTAATTAATTTTTCATACATTTAATTTCAAAACAGTTACAATGTATTATTATTTGTTTGATCCAACAATAACATGGTCAATTAAATATACGTCTTCCATTATTTTTACCCCTTTATTTTCTTTAAGGCACGGATTAATTTTTCTTTTTTCCTCTTTATCTTGAAGGCTCTCATTCACCTTCTTCAGCCAGTCTCATGCCGATTCTGGCCGATATTCTCGAAGAGGAGTTCTGTCGTATTTCTTCACCTCTGAAAAAGAAATTAACAATATAAATATTTAACGCTTTATATATTTATTTCCTTAATCCGTTTTTTTTAACACTTACCCAATTTTGAAACCATGGATGGATTCATGTCTTGCGTTGTCGACTTATGATTGTTCGAATATTCAGCCTCCAATCCATGAGACGTCCGCGGTCTCGAATTTTCCATCGTAGAGGCTCTCGATTTTCGGGATGAAGGTTCGAGAGCCTTCTTATCGCACGCCCACTTTCTCGATTCATTTTCTGATTCGTCTGTAATGGAAAAACAAATTTAATTTTATTATTCATTGTTTTCGGTTTGTATATTAATGAAAAAATAAAAACCATTTTTAAACTTGCCTTCCGTTTTTCTCTTCTTCGAAACGTCGATATTGGTTGGTGACATAATTTTGGGAATACGTCCCACATCCTTAATACTCTTCGACGACATCTTACCAGTTGTACAATTAGCAGATGTGCCATTACAGTGTGCATTTCTCGAGTTCGATCTTGAGCTTGAGCTCGAAGTCGAGCTTGAGCTTGAACTCGAACTTGAGCTTGTACTCGAGCTTGATCTTCGAGATCGACTGGCTGACTCAGCTAAGTTCTCCCCCTGAATCCCCTGATACAGTTGCTGTATAGCAGCAATGGGGGGAAGTGATGGCACTGAAAGATATAAAAATATTAATATTTATATAAGGGTGAAAGTAGAATCGACAATATAAATTTTACTTTAAGTTCCTTCAAATTAATGATAAAAGACTTTTTTAATTATCCAATGCCAATATATGTGCAAGTATTATATATACACACGATTTATTCATAAGTCGCACACACGTTCTGAGGTTATGACGCGCAAAATGCTATTACACACAGAGATAAACTTGAAAAAAAGTAACATCATGAAAATATCATTAGTTCACATACTACCGTAGGTTATAATTACATATAGGAGCTTTCTAAATGGGGCAATACTAAAAAATAACCTAAATCATACTATTTGTTCATTGCTTTATACAAATTTGTTTTAATTGAATATATTTTATTAGTAATTTGAAATGATTACATTTCCTTTTTGGAGCACTAATATAATTTTGTGCAATGTTGGCTTTTTAAATTAAATACATTGTTAAAAAAGACATTAACTTTCGAATATATTTAATTTAAATTATTATATAATATGTAAAATACCCACGTTTATTTTTACCTAATATCCTCTAACAAAAATAAGTTTTGTTTTAGCGCTGCTAGTACCATGTTACTATTATTTATATACTTCATTATAAGAAAAAACAAGCTATTGCACTTAATTTGAAAGATTTATTTCTTTTGCGAAATTTTGATGTACTAATGTTGTCAAGTTTTTTTGACTTTCCTCCATAAAAACTTCTTTTGTTTTCATATGCGGAAAAAAATTAATATACTTACATGATTCCACAGCTTGCATTGCCCATGATACGTGTTCCAACATCATGAGCAATGTGGACCCGTTAGAAACCAGCCAACTTATGCGCTCTTGCACATTTCTTAGACTATTTCGTTTTTCACTCTTTCTTGAAGCCATCTTTCACTTTTTCTTTCAGTTACTAATGATCTAAAAGTGCAGATGATCCACAAACTGACGTACCATAGCATACGTCGTGGTATTTATTTTGGAAAACTAAGCTTTCCCTTTCCACTACAAAGTCACTACAATCAAAATCACCTCCCACTACTTTTTGGAAGAATCCTACGATTCGTACAAAAAATTTTCCCTCCTCTAACTTTAAAAAGACACCTCCTTTTCAGAAATTTTGTTCGCGCCTACGTTATGATTTGCCCCCCCCCCTCCCCCCTCCCATGATAATGACTATGACCCAGACAGCTAGAAAGCATTTACTGCTGGAAATGCAGTTTCCTTATATGAATGCAGCCGGCCGATTTTCCCTTTGCAGTAAAAAATGTTTACGACTTTATCAAACGAACGCATTTCCCACTCTAAGTCGACTTATCAGTTGGAACGAGCGAATAGCTCAGAAAAAAACTCACACTAAAGCAGTCGGCGTATCGGTTTGTGTACATCCGCTAATGTTCATATGCTCATCCGGATTTTCCCTTCAGCGGAAAAAGTGACCACGACTTTATCTATCAAACGCATTCCTTGCGCTCAGTCGATTTATCTGGTCGTATACAGCTCATTCCGACCTTACTTTTACCGTGACAGTGTACCCGAATTTAGCTAAGTGGCGCCTTCCTTTAAAAGATAAAAAATAGTCGGCAGTATCTGCTCATCCCGATTTTCCCTTCAACGGAAAAAGTGATTACGACTCTATCTAACGATCGCATCTCTTGCGCTCATTCGACTTATCAGTTCCTATACACCACATCCAGACCTTCCTTTTACCGTGACAGTGTGCACGAATTTATCTAAGTAGCGTCTTCCTTTAAAATGTAAAAATAGTGGGCAACATCTGCTCATCCCGATTTTCTCTTCAACGGAGAAAGTGACCATGACTTTATCTAACGATCGCATTTCTTGCGCTCATTCGACTTATCAGTTCGTATACACCACATCCTGACCTTTCTTTTACCATGACAGTGACCACGAATTTATCTAAGAGACACCTTCCTTTAAAAGATAAAAGATAGTAGGCAGCATTCGTATACTTTATACCATCATGCATTTCATCTCTTTTCAAAAATAAGAGAGTGGACATTCCTTCCCTTCTTTTCTCAAATCAAAAACAACCTTGAGTAGGGATAAAACGCAAACGGTTTCTGGATCACTGAATGAAGGGGTAATGCAGGAGAAGGGGCAAACCCACTCCAGATTTTTTAATGAATGCGAAGGGAAGGGGATATATAGATAGACTTAAACACACTACGGGTTCTGGATCACTTGGGGAAGGGGTAAGCCAGTGGAGGGGCTTAAAACATACAATACAAATTCTGAAAAAATTGGAGGAGGGGCAATACCGGGTAGGGCTTACACACTCTACGGATTCTGGATCACTTTGAGAGGGGAGGGAGTGATCTAGAACCCGTGTGAGCCAGTATGCCTATAGCCTATCTACTCAGCTCGGGTAGTTTCCTTGTTAGTAACGTAGAGTTATAATTTCGTGATAAGCATGTCTCAGATATTTGAAAATTTAAGAACAATGAAACGGATAAAAATATTAACTTTTCTTTTCACAACAAATTGAATTTTAAGTGAAGTTGAATAGTCATTTGTTTATCAATATAGCAAATACCGACTACCTGTTTACAGACTGGATACGCTTTCTAAACTGATAACTGAGCTACGAAAACCGATGTGTCTGTATTAAATTGTATATATCGTGGTGCCCAATAAACGCCCGTTTAATAATATGTATGTATATAGGTGTATTTCTGAATCTTTTCATTTTTCTGCTTAGTAAGAAGAGAAAGAAGTTCTTATTTGTGGTAGTGGAAGTGTTTCAGTTCTTGCAAATTACATTACTATACAGTTAATATACACGAATTATGTACACATACATACTTATACGTACGTCGCGCAGCGTCGTACAGTGTTGACTGACTGCTCGCGCTGCTTGGCTCCTCTAGCGATAGGGGGCGCACAGTGGTCTAGAAAACCCCCAAAAAGATATAAATTCTCGCTTTAACCCAAATCGCACTAAAAAAAAATTTGCTACATGCAAATTGTTCACAAAAGCATATTCTATCGAACTATCCACCACGTTCTTTCCGAAAGTATTAAAAAAGAAAACTATACATGTCACAAGTGGTAGAAATTAAAAAAAATCATTTTAAAATTTGACTTTTTCAGGTATAAAAGGCCAAAAATAATGTAATCTAACAACATTATAGTAATTTCTTATGTATTTTATCTCATAGAATCGATAAAAAATAGTCTTGAAAGTTCTTGAGCCGTATTTTTTATTGATATGATCAATTTTATGCTCTAAGCTCTAATATTCCAGCCTAAACCATATATTTCTTATACAATTCAGATCTGAAGCTCATGAAATTAATGCTTCCGGACTATCAAAATACTCATTACTTATGTATTTTTTCCATAGAATCGATGAAAAATAGTCCTGAAAGTACTCGAATTGTGCAGTGTTTTTAAGAAAATTTAAAACAAGCTTAGAGCATAAAATCGATCATATGAATAAAAACAAGTCTCGAGGACTTTCAGAACTATTTTTTATCGATTCTACGGAAAAAAATATATAAGAAATAAGTATTTTGATAGTCCAGAAGTATTAATTTCATGAGCTTCAGGTCCATATATTATAATAAATATATTATTTAGGCAGGAATATTAGAGCTTAGGGTACAAAATCGATCATACCAATAAAAATACGGTTCGAGGACTTTCGAGGCTATTTTTTATCGATTCTGCGGGAAAATATACATAAGAAATGAGTATTTTTATAGTCCAAAAGTATTAATTTCATGAGCCTCATATCTTAATTACATAACAAATATATGGTTTAAGCTGGAATATTAGAGCTTAAAGCATAAAATCGATCAGATCAATAAAAAACATGTGTCGAGAACTTTCTGAACTATTTTTTATCGATTCTACGGATAAATATATAAGTAATGAATATTTTGATAGTCCAGAAGTATTAATTTTATGAGCTTCAGGTCCTTATATTATAATAAATATATGATTTAGCTGGAATATTAGAGCTTAGAGCACAAAATCGATCATATTAATAAAAAATACGGTTCGAGGACTTTCGAGACTATTTTTTATCGATTCTGTGGGTAAAAATACATAAGAAATAAGTATAATATATTTAAATTTAATAATTTCGGCCTTATACACATGAGAAAGTCAAATTTTAAAACGATTTTTTAAAACTTTTACCACTTGTGAGATGTATTGTATTTTTTTTAATACTGTAGAAAAAACCGCAGTAGATAGTTTGATAGAAAATGCTTTTGTGAATAATTTACACGTAGCAACATTTTTTTTAGTGCGATTTGGCTTAAAGCGCGAATTTATTTCCTTTGTTAGGGTTTCTAGACCACTGTTGGGCGAGGCCTGAACCTAAATCGCTCGATGTCTCTTGTACCGAAATACTGTGAGCGGCAGGCCACGAAAGGATACGCTCATTCGATTGCAGTATCATGAGTGGACGCTTTTTTCGGATAGCGACATTGCTTTAAGGTATGAAGCGCATGAAATATTATCATGATATCGTGCTCTCCTACAAGAAGAGTGCACACCCTGTGGGAGACGATTTTTTATCAAACTTCAGGAGGTGTTTTCTGGTACTTAGAAATGAAGCCTAGCACCCGTAATCTTTTCAATTGGGCTGCTGTTCTCGAGATATGAGGTATTATGCTTCAAATATGCGTTATTTTGATAAATGAATATACCCTCTGTAGAATGTATTCTCTGGGAAATCGAGATCAAAATTTTTTTTTCTTCGGTAAAAATGTGTCTTTGGTATATAGAGTGTATGTGAATTTTATCATATATTTTTAAACCTTTAGGTTTGAAGATTATCAAGGCTAAATATGAGCATGTAGCCAAAATCCTCTTTTTCTGTTTTTCTGACAGTTCGATTATATCTTCCCCTCTTAGCTATTTTGCACTTTCGAATTATATTCTCGTTTGCGGAATGAACTGTCTCATTTTCAGCATTTTATCCATGTATGCTTCTCTCTGTTTTTTGTGGCTGTTATCGAAATGCTGCGCCATTTCTATTAATCTATGTTCTGCCTGTTTCGGGTGTGCTGCTCCGATCGGGTCCTCTCTCTTGTCAAGCTGCAGAGGCTTCTTAGCCGTACTTACATGGGCCGGTGGTGGTGTGCTTGGCCGTGCGCTTGCACTCGCCATCTCTGTGTGTAATGCTTGAGGGCGCACGCTTCTCCGTCCATACTTTGTTGTCGTTCCGTTTGCGCTGTCTTCTCTCTCTCTCTCTCTCTCTCTCTGTGTTGCGCTCGCTCTATTGATTGACTATGCCGCTGCTTATTGCATCTGTCTCCCATGCTTCTGCGTCGATTTGATCTTCTTTTCTTTCTTCACGCTTGTTCCTTATTTCTTCTTCAATTTGGCTTGTCTGCCTGAACAGCTGTCTCATTTCTTTTATCATCTCTCTAACTTTCATCATTTAGTTCTTCTCATCAATTTTGCATTAGCGATCTAGCAGCAACTTTTCAAATCAGTTTTATTCTTCTCTTTGATTTTCGACTTGTTTTATCAAATCATCCTTCATTTTTTGTAGCTGTCGCACTATTTTGTTCTCGCGTAAGTGATTTTCTTCTTCCTTTTCTTCTTGTCTTAATTGTAGAATATATGCTTTTTTTAAATTTTCCTGTCTTTTTTTTAGCTTCTCTTCGACCCATTTGATTTTTCTTTCTCCTTCTTCCTTCAGTTCTTTCGCGCGGTGGGCTAAGTAGCCGATCTCGTACTGATAATGTACTTGCCGAATTTGTTCTTTGTAGTGTCTGTGTCTTTGCGCTTTCTCATCTTCGCTGAGCTGCTGCCTTTGTTTTTCTTCTTGTTTCAGCTTTTCTTGCTCTTTTTTTAATTTTCTCTGCATCTCTTTCGTCGATGTTTCTGCTAAATGTGGTATGTCGAGTTCTTGTGATACTTGTGTGCATTTTTCGTTCACTTCACCACTGGCACTTACATTTGCCCCGTGAACATTATTTTCACTGCATTTTCCCTCACGTGAGTCGTAATAGTCGATCACCAAAATTTCATGAAAATCCAAGACCCGGACTCCATTGTCTCGCATGCGATTTGGATTTTCTCCGCCGTACGTGATATTTTGCGTGGTGCAATTCTGACTGGAGGTCTTGCCTCTCTGCGCAGAACTACTAATCACGTGTAGGAGAATTCATTTCGAGTTTTTCGTACGCGATATGGAACGTACTGCTCTGTCCCTTGCTTATTTTGTTTTTACACTTAACTAGCGGAATTTTTCGCTTTTCTCAATTCACTGTCTTTTGGGCAATACTTCACTTATTGTCCGCACAGTCTTTCTTTTTCTTGCGGTAGTTTGCACTTGCATTTTTCTTTGACTAATGAGATGACCTGCGTGAGCGCAGCGGCGTGGTCTGACCTGCTGTTGCTGGCGCGATGGAATGGGGAGAGAGAGGTGTTCTCTACTCTTCGTTCCTTCTGCTCTCTGCTGCCGTCGACGCGGCTTGCGGCTGCAACGTCTCTGATGTCTTCTTTCTTGGCCCACCGGATTTTCTTTCTTCTACCTCGATAGAGTTTTCGCAGCCCTGTTCCTTTTGCGCTCTCTCTTCCCTATTCTCTATTTCTATATTTACCATCTCTTCTGAGCATTTGCTCAGTTCTTTCGCATGCCAAGTACTATTTGACTTTTTACTATTTTCGTCTTCTAATTCATAAATGTTTTCGCCTTTGTGGCCCATAATTTTGTATAAACCTATGTAATTATACGAAAATTTTGCGCTAATATTTTTCTCCGCTGACGATAATATTTTGTTCGTTCTCAACACGAATTCGCCTATTTTAAACTTTTCTTCTCTCTTAATTTTGTGATAATTCTTTTGTTGTCTAGTCTTTTCTTTCTCTATTTGTATTTATGCTGCATCGTGCACGAGTTTTAAATTTGACATTCTTAATATTTCATTTTCTGAATTTTCTGTTCTATTATTATTTATTTCCTTATCATTAGATTTATTGTTATTTCCTTGAAAATTTGTATCTTTTCATTCATTTATAATTTCGTGACATTATTTCTCTTATGTTTATTGACTTTTTGTCGTTTTTATCTTCTCGAATTTTCTCTGCATTTTCGCGACTCGCGTGTCATATTCATATGAAGGCGCTTCTCATTCTTTGTCCGACTCCCCTTCATGCTTTTTATTTTTATCTCCCTCGGGCTCTATCTGCTGTTGGGATTTTTCGCTTACTTATTCTTCCGTTTCTACTTCAAGACTCCAATATTTCGAGCGTGTGAGCTCCTGTACGTACACTAGAAATACAGGTTTTTTGCCTATTGTACTATGACATTTATGCTGTGTGCAAATTGGAGCTGCAGGACGTACTTATCTCATTCTTTTTTGTTTTTATCTATGTATGTTGAAATTCTTACTTTCATATCTCTGTTAACTCTTTCGACCAGATTGATTAACGGATGATACACAAGAGGTCTATTCGTGACTAATTGAGTTTTCTTTTAAAAATTTTCCCACTATTTTGTTATTAAATTCTCTACCATTATAACTGATAAGTCTTCGATATCGCTAAATATTGGTATCCTGCGTTACTACGTGGTAATTCACCTATTAGGTCGACTGCTACATTTTCCATGTCATATCTAGTTCTCTCGTTCCCATTAATCTTATTTTTGCACGTTGCTAAATTTTACACCTTTTGCACGATTTGTATTTTCTCAAGTATTTCGTCGCATCTTTATACATTCCTGGCCAATAGTAAAATTGTGCAATACGCTTGTATGTTTTTTCTATCCCTGGATGACCTGCAGTCGGTTCATCGTGCATTTATTTTATTATGTCATTGCGTTTTTGTATCGGTACTACTAATTTCTCCGCGTCTAGATCTTCTATTATATCGTTTAAATCCACATCGGGTTTGTACCTGTAAAATTATCCGCCTACTGTTCTCCAGTCTTTGTATCTTCGCGGATGTTTTTGTATTTTGTATATTCAATTTTTGTACCATTTATCTTTTGTTCTATCTTCCATATTTATTTATTTATTTATTTATTTACTTTATATCAGTTATTTTTATTGTGTTTATTGCTATTATATTCGGAGCTTCCTCATCTTCAATCATTCGAGATAGTGCATCTGACACTTTGTTGTCCGCGCCCTTTTTATGCATTACGTCGAAATCGTACGACATTAACTCTTACGCACACCTGCTTAACTTTTCCACGGAATCTTCCTTACTAGACAGCCATTTAAGCGCGATATGATCTGTCGTTACTGTAAACTTGTCCCCTTCTATGTACGGTATAAATTTTTCTATTGCCCACTTCACCATGAGGCAATCTTTTTCTGATAAATTTCATATAAATTCATTTTTCTGCAGAACTCTGCTTGCGTAGGCGATTACTCGCTCTACCCCATATATATTTTGCACGCATCAGTTTTAATACAAAATTTCGCGTTTGGGTCCGGTCTATGCCGAAGCGGTGCTTTGCTCAAATATTCCTTTAATTTTGCAAATGTGTTGTTTTCGCTCTCTCACAAGGTATATTTTACGTCCTTACGTGTAAATTTTGTTACCGGCTCTGTTATTTTCGCATAATTTTTAAAAATCTCTCTATACCACGAGGCCGTTCCTAGGAATCTTCACACATGTCGCAGCGACCTAGGCATAGGACATTTTTTTACCGCTTTATTTTTATCCAGATCTATTATCCAACCGTATTCATTTACTATGAAGTCTAAAAATTTCACTTTTTTGCAGCTGATGTGTCTTTTCTCTCTATTTATTGTTCATTCGGCTGCTTTTAATCTTGCAATTAACTTTCTAAGTAATTGCACATGATCCTCTAATGTTTCAGATATCAGCATCATGTCGTCTAGATAATTATACGCGTTTGGTTCTATATCGTCTATTACTACTTCTAGCAATCGTTGAAAACTTGCCCCTGCTCCGCCGAGTCCCAGCAGTTACCGTCGGTGTTGCCATAACACTTCGCCTGGCAATATTAATGTTGTTATTTACATTCAAATCTTTTTTAACTTTATTTGATGTATGCGCTACTCAGATCTATTGTTGTTATATATCTTGCGCGTTTTAATTTGTTTAATGATGTGACCATATATGGTAACGGTTACGCGACTTCATCCGACATTTTGTTCGCGGTTATAAAGTCTATGCACATCCGGTATGTGTCGATTGGTTTGTTCACCATAAATACTTGGCTATTCCACGGGCTTCTCGATTTTTTCACTATTCCGGCTGATTTTAGTTTCTCTAGTTCTTCATACATTGCTTTCTCGATCTTTTCTGACACAAGAAAATAGCTTTGTTTTACCGGCCCTGCGCATTTTAATAGGTTTATCTCGTGATGTGATAGTTCCTTAATAATCCCAAAAAACCATACACCCCATAAAAGTCATAAACCAATAAAAATCATAAACCCAATAAACCTCATAATATCTATAAAATTCGCAAGAATCGTAAACCCAATAAACGCCATAAGACCCATGATACCAACAAAAATCGTAAACCCAATAAATTTCATGAAACCTATAAAAATCGTAAAAATCGTATACCCCATAAAAATCATAAATTCCATAAAAGCCATAAACCACATAAAAACCATACACCCCATACAAATCATAAACCCTATAAAAATCATAAACCCCATAAAGACCATAAACTCCATGAAAATCGGAAACCCCATAAAAATCTACCTCATTAGAATCATAAACCCCATAAACACCGTAAACCCTATAAAAATCAATAAACCTTAATAACCCCAATACCCATAAATCTCATAGAATCCATAAAAATCAAGAACACATTAAACCCCGTAAAAGCCGTAAACAATGTAAATCGCATAATCTTATAAATCCCTTAAAAATTTTAAATCACATAAAAGTCATAAAGCCCATAAAACCCATACCCATAAAAATCGTAAAAAGCGTAAAAGCTATAAAGATAATAAACACCATATAAATCATAATTCCCATAAAAATTATAATACCACAAAAGTTATAAACACCAAGAAAATCGTAATAAACGTAATAGCCATAAAAATCATAAACCTCATAAAAATAATAATACGTATAAAAATCATAAGCATCATAAAAATTATGAACCCCATAAAAATCATAAACCCCATAAAAACTATGAACACTATAAAAATAGTAAACTCCATAAATATCCTAATCCTCATAAACCTCATATACCTCATAAACCTCATTAAACACGTAAACCCAATAAACCTCTTTAAACCCCATAAATACCATAAACCCCATAAAAATAATAAACCTCACAAAGCCCAAAAACCCTAATAACACACAAATCAAATAAAAACCCATAAAACCTATTTAAACCGTAATCCCCATAAACCCCATAAACCTAATAAAACACATAAAAATTATAAACCCCATAAAACTAATGAACATCGTAAACCTTGTAAATATAATAAACGGCAATATCTCCATAAACACCGAAAAACCCATAAAACTAATAAAAATCGTAAACTCAATAAACCCCTTAAACCCTATAAAAATCGTAAAAATCGTAAACAGCATAAAACCCAAACAACCCATAAAAATCATAAACCCCATAAAAACTATGAACACTATAAAAATCATAAACCCCATAAAAAACGTAATCCTCATAAACCCCATAATACGCATAAAAATCATAAACCCCATAAATCTTATAAACCCAATAATCCGCAATAACGCCATAAACACCATAAAACCCATAAAAATTGAGAACCTCATAAACCCCAGAGAACTCGTAAACAATGTAAATCTTATAATCTTATCAATCCCTTAAAATCCATAAAAATCATAAACCTCGTAAAAATCATAAGCCCCATAGTAATCGTAAACCCTATGAAATGTATAAACCCCTTAAAACCCATAAACGTCATGAACCCTATAAAGCCCATAAACCCTAATAACCCAATAAGAATGATAAACTCTATAAAAATCATACACCGATATTTATCAAATACAATAAACCCCATAAAAAGTATAAACCCCATAAAAATTATAAACCCCATAAAAATCATACACTCCATAAGAATTATAAACCCCATAGAAATTATAAATCTGATAAAAATCGTCAACCGCGTACAGATTATAAATTCCATAATCTTATAAATCTATTAAAACCCATACAAATTGTAAACCCCGTAAGCCCCTTATGGATGGCATTTATCCGACATATCGTAAATAATACAACAAAAAAATCATTTTTTCAAATTTCATAGATTATCTTACTACGTACAGATAAGTATAACATTATGCCCATAAAATAGCCTAAAATTTTTTGTTCGAATTATACGACCCCTTTAAGGATTTTCAGAATTTTGGTGAATAATGATATTGTTGAGTTCTCATTTCCACCAGAGAACAATATGGCCATTTAACCTATTGAAAACAAGATGCCCAAATAAGAAGAACCTAAAAAGGTTAAATAATAGTTATGAAACTTCAGTAATTTAAAATTGAACTGCCAAAAAAAATTAAAAACTATAAATATCATTTTTACTCCTTCTTAATAAAACCTTGATTATGTCAGGAATAAGAATTCAATTATTTTTCTGATTCAAAATGGGATTGGCGATGAAGCTTCTAACCGTTTGATTAATGGCCCTGTTTGGTCCAATAGGTGTAGTTTTTTTCTTTTGAGTTTAAAAACATCCGTACATATTCTTCTTTATTTTCTACATCCGAACATATATACAGCAGGACTTTTTACCAAACTGAGAATTTTGTCGCCAATCACATTTTCAAAATGGATAATTTTTAAGCTACGAGTATGTATAAACAATTTTTGGATTTTCTCAATCATATAGCGGTATCTTTAGTCCTATAGTGACACTTTTTACTATATTTTATATAAGTCATCTAATAAAATAAAAAGTTAAATGTAAGTGGGTAAAATAACAATAAACATTGTATACCTCATAAACCCCATAAACCCAATAACCCCAATAACCCATAAACCCCATGACACCCGTAAATATCGCAAACCCCATAAACCACATATAATCCATAAAAATCTAAAAAATCGTAAACACCACAGTAGTTGTCACCTTACTATCGGCCGTGAAAACAAACTTGACCTTGACCTCAGATGACCCCGACTGACACCAGTGAGTGACTCTTAGCGCTAGCGGGGTACATCCGATACTTTGATGACTCATCATACATTATCTGAGTAACACACGATTCTAAATAATTTTTTCTCTTTTAAATTAATTTTATTATTTGAAGAAAAAATGAATCTAATTAAATTGCAATATTTGAATGAAAGTATCAAAGAAATTTTTTTATCAAAACTTTAATCTTTAAAATATAAAATTATAAGTGGTTTAAAGAGGAAAAAGGACAAATAATTAGGTTAATAAAAATAAGGTAAGTGCAATTAAATTTTATTATTTATTTGATGATAATCGATTATTTGGTACATGTATTATATTATACATATGTAGAGATACGAGTTGATAAAATACATCTATTACATCATGTTTACAAAGAGGAATTTGTTTATTCAATTCCTTTAAACATGTTTGTACTCTGATGGTTATAAAGTTAATCACATTATCGTCAACTGTATTTACAACGTCTTTAACAATACCAGGTGCAAACACTTGTAATTGCGCTTCGTGCATAAGCCTACTTTTATTTACAATAAATTTAGTAACTTCATCCGCAACGCAACTTACACTACCCGCTATAGAATTTAAATATTCGTGGCGAACGTTAATACACTTTTCTACGTATTCTATAACACAGTCAAAAGTAACTTTCTTCATAATACAATTATGCTGGAAACGTTTACATACAATAGATTTTCCAAGTATCCGATCCTCCTGTATTTCAATAGCTTTATCTTGATGACTACGTGTTAATTTTAAAATCCAACCATTTCCATAAATCTTTTGATCCCTTAATGCATCAGCATCCCCACGGAAATACTTGACAATATCAACAAAAGTACCTTTAAATTTTTGCCAATCACTGATTGAGAATGCTATTCCATCAAAGTCAGAAGACAACGGTCGTACAGTCGGTGGGTAATATTTGTCTTTGTAACTATCGTATTCTAAGCCAACGATAATCTTCTTGGTGAAGGACTTGTTTAGTCCATATAACGTGCTGAATATCTGATGCGGATAACGAGTAGTTCGTGGTTAGTCAGCCATGTTGTCGTTTTTCTTCAAGTGGTTAGAAATGACTTATGTAAAAGTGTCATTATGCCACCTCATAATATATCTGTCAAATTAGAAGTGGAGGTGGAAAGTGTATATATTGTAAAAGGGGGAGAGGTATCACATAACAATAAATACTGACATTCCGAAAAGATTGAGGAATATTGCGTCAGACGACGTGTCGAGATAAAGCAACAATGTTCTTCTGAGGGTGTCATGTTTCACAAAGATAGCAGAAAAATTATCGAGAAACTTCTTGAAACTTGATACGAACGAAAGAATGTTGAATCAGCCAAACATCTGACAATACAGTCACCTCTGACAATGAAATTTTTACCAACATTTTTTTTTTATTTTACAAAGCATCTGGCTATACTATCATCCTTCTTCAAGTCGTTAGAAAAATTATTTCGAAATTTCTGGAAACCTAAGCCCGTGCTTATGTAATAATAGAACATGATACAAAATTTACCACAAACATCGGACAATTCACTCTGCATTGGCGTAACATTCCAACGAAATTGTTTACAATTTTTTCATAAGCGATCTATATGGTCCGGTATAAATGGTAGTAATGCGGAACTATCCAAATACAAAGCATTCCAAGATTTATCAACGTATATAGCTATCCAGTGCATGCCAGATCTCTCGTGATTGTCAGTGATTATCACAAACGTTGTCGGTTGCATTCACTGACGTGGCGTCTGATCTGCTGGAAACATACGTACAGTATGCGATCGGATTGCCGAAAGGCTCTTCAAGATTTGCAAACTGTCCATTACAAAATTCAACCTTGTTCTTACAATTTTCAGAATCTCGCGTACATAACCAAGATTTTAATTATTTATCGATATACAAGTCCCTCGTTAGCATCTACCAGATCGTCCATTTTCGCAGGAGTATATTCACACCATAGGACATTCGTCAAGTGAAATTGTTTTGCAGCAGGTCCATAGTTAAGCAACGTCTCAATGCACGCTCTATAATCGTACGCATTGGTTGGTGGTGATACAGGTTTTTAATTGAAAAAGACATCCACCTGATTAAACAATTAATGCATTAAGTTGTTAACGGGACCAACTATGTTTATTGGAGGTGCTGGATTCACAGGTAAATCAGCTATAGGTATATCATAGGCTAGACAAACACGTAGACTGAGCATCGCGTGTACAAGATCAAATTATTCTTCACTATTACCAGGTATAACGAATTCTATTAGTGAGTCATCTGTTAACGATGATATTGGTTTATAATTTATCCAGTGAGAGCCTTCGATCGTCGTTTGATTCGGAGGAATTGCAAACAAGAGTAGCTCCGATTTTAGACATTCACATGAATGGGTGTGTAAAAACGCCATCTTTAGCTATCAAAAATATCTCTCGTTGTTCTTTTCTTAGTCTTCCTCTTCTTTTTTGTTGCCTTCTTCTTCTTTTTAACTTTACCTTTCTTCACACCGGATGACTTGTGTCTTGATAGCTTTCTCCTCTTTATTGTTACTCTTTTTCTCTTTCTACCTTTGCAGATTGTGACAGGTCCGAGCAATTGTAATTGAAGAGGATCGACGTGGCGGAGCATTTTATAGCATGTCCCCGCCATCAACTTATCTAGTTTTTCCTCAGCCTTTCTCTTCAGAGTCTCACCAAATTCTCTCATGCTGTTGCGAAATAATTCGCTGAATGGTGTATTTCGCGTACCGATGTCAGACATAATGTTCATTCCATTGCCTCCACGGGTAAAGAGTGAAAGAATACGACGAAATATACCAGCCAGGAATGAACCAATGCCACCATGACCTCGTTGGTAGGGGGAGCCAATGTGAATGCGTCTAAACTCACCAATGTGAGGACCCCCATCAAAGGTACCCCCACCACCACTACCAACTTGCATATTGGAATATTCGTAATAACAATCCATTTTCTTTTTTTCTTGTATTACGTAATCACTTTAGCCTGTTTTTTTAAAATGAAAAATCACCGTCAACGAACCATAATCGAATAGTATTGGATTTCCAAGCTGATCCCTTATAGCAATTTCGATAGTCTGAAAGGAGGTATATAGTAAAGGTAGGTACATGGGAGGAGAGAAACTTTTGATTCTGGTGCCGCCATAATCGTAATCTTCTATATTTAGCAATACTGCTTGCAACAACCGTGAATGCAGGTCATCCGTTACGTAAAGTTCACAAATGTCAGTATAAATCATGATCATGAATGGTAAGCCGTTGGAAAGATGAGCTGGTCTGGCGCCCTCTATCGGATCTTAATTTTTAATAAGAAAGCTGTGTATATTTTCAAACTCTAAAATTTTTTGTAATTTTTTGGACAGACAAAGCAAGTGACTAAACTTGGTACAAGTCGTCTTTGCACAAACTCTATTAATCGCCACGTATCCGCCATCCTCGACTCTAAACTCCAAATGATTCTTCGTATAGTCTAAATTATTTATTTCGTGTATCAGACTCTGCACATCTTTGTAAATTCCTGGCCGAATCAGCGACAGGGAACTGTTATAATTTTCCACTCTTAATTTGTTTGTCACTAGATGCGTGTGTGGTATGCTGTTTAATAAGACTTTTCTGTCTTCTTCTTCTTTATCCGATGACACATGTTGTGGGAGATCATATTGTTAAGATCTTTAACTCCTCTCTGTCCAGTGGCATTTTTCCGGGAGCTTGGAGGGGAGCTCGGTTGGTGCCTTTGAAGAAGAAACCTGTCCCATCTACGGTGTCAGATTTCCGACCAATTGCCCTGCTGAGTTTCCTTTCTAAGGTCCTTGAAAAAATCGTACACGACCAAATAACCAACTTCTTACGAGAAAATAATACTTTGGACCCGATGCAGACTGGTTTTCGACAGAATCACAGTACACAGACAGCACTACTGAAACTGACGGAGGACATAAGATCAGGCATTGACAACAACAAAAAACTATTGACTATTTTGTTAATGTTTGATTTTAGCAAAGCATTCGACACCATCTCACACACTAAACTGCTGCGTAAGCTGATGCGCATGGGATTCTCCAGGAGTGTTCTCCTGTGGCTTAAGTCATATATCATGGGGAGACGACAGAAAGTCGTCACAATCACAAACGGGGATTCAGGTTGGCTAACCACCAATCTTGGCGTTCCACAGGGCTCAGTCCTGGGACCCCTGCTTTTCAGCCTGTACATAAACGACTTACAAGACGCACTCGACTTAGATGGTGTCGAACACATACTTTACGCTGACGACTTGCAAACCTACACACAAGTGACCCTGAAAGGTCTTCGTGATGGTATCGGTCGCATGTCGGCTGTAGCACAAGCAGTGTCGAACTGGGCAACGTCAGCTGGCCTGCGCCTCAATGTCGGCAAGACAAAGGCGATCATTTTTGGATCTGATCACAACATCAAACAGGTTCAGAGCCTCGACTTGCAAGGCATTGAGATACAGACCGGCGTACACGTTCCCTTTGTCGATACAGTCACCAACCTCGGCGTGGTGATGGACGGAGGGTTAACATGGAAGCCGCAACTGAATGCGGTCAGTAGAAAGGTAAATAGGGCTCTGTATAGCTTAAAACTTTTCCGTTCAAGCACCACAGAGATACTGAGGAAGCAGCTGGCATGTGCACTGGTACTACCTCACTTAGATTATTGCTCAGTGGTTCTTCTTGATGTGTCAGGGGAGCTACAGACACGACTACAACGTCTACAGAATGCATGTGTGAGATACATATGTGGTGTTAGGCGTGATGAGCATATCACCGCCTACAGGAAAAAACTGGACTGGTTAGATTTGAAGGTGAGGAGGGAGTATTTTATGGGGCTGCTGCTTTACAAAGCGGTTGTCATGCGGCAGCCACCGTATCTTACTGCCCTCTTTGAAAAAAACCAGGCCAGGACTTCAAGTAGGGGTGGTATGAAAGAGCTCTCGGTTCCGGGGTCGCGCACCGATAAGGGCCTTTTTTCATTCAGAGTTCAAGGTGCGCACCTCTGGAATTCGCTCCCGAGCAGTGTGAGGTGCCTGCCATCTTTTTGTAAATTTAAAACGGCATTTAGCAGGCACCTTAAGCAATTACATGGTGAGGATTACGTTCAGAAATAAAAAATGAGTCGAGTATTTATTTAGGCTATTTATTTATTTAAATTATTTATTTATTTAATTTATTTATTTATTAAAACTTATTTATTTAATTTATTTATTTATTAAAACTTATTTATTTATTTATTTAACTTATTTATTTATTTAAATTTATTTATTTATTTATTTAATTTAATTATTTATCTTGTCTATTTATGTATTCGACGTATTTATTTATTAATTTTTTTATTTATTTATTTATTAAATATTTTTAGTGTTAATTAAGTGTGAATGTATTTATTAGCGTGATTGTTAAAGTGTTAAGAATGAGTGTGTTTTAAGTTTGGACGTGATAGTGTACGCAAAGAGTTAGCAAAGTATGTGTATGTATTCTTATTTATATGTTATCTTTATTGTATTTATTTTTTATTCTATGTATTATTATTTTTTTTTGACGAAGCGTTTTATGTGATATTTGACTGTGACTAGTTCATTGCATTTAGATTTTATAAACTGACGAACTGATAAAGTGAATTATTATTTTAATAAGAAATATGCAATAAGTGAAAGTAAGATAACAATTATATTAAACCGACTGTTATTTTTTAATTATAAATACAACTACATGTACATGAAATTGTAAGATTTTGTCTTCTGACGAATAAAAAGTATATCTATCTATCTATCTATCTATGTTGAAACGTCAGAGGCATTTGACTTACCTCCGTAAGTGCGACTGACCATGACCCAGGTAGTCGTATTTGTTGTAGTGTTGTCATTAAAATATTGTAGGCTATTGTCGCTGGGCAAAATGATATAAAACTGGTCATTCATTTTATCTCTATTTTAAATGATTTACATTAACCAAAGAGTTAAACTTATCGGGGTAACCTTTCCAACTAACAAAATATTCTTTAGAGTAACCTTTACCTCAACTTTTTAAAACATTCTAAACCTCGAAAATGTCTGTATTTAAATTAGGTTTTCTGCGTAAAAAAATCCATCAATGTCTTCGTTTGGCAAGTCTTTCAAATAGTATATCGGTTGTTGATGTGTCAAAGAGATTTGAACAATCTTGAATTGTCCACGTAACCTTTGGTAAAGACGTTATTTGACGACTGACTCGAACCAAATCACCAACACTATATTTGGGTTATCGAAAAGCAAGATTGACATATCGACATTCTAAATTTTTGAGATCTTTGGCAACATTGTACAGTCATCGAAGCAGGTGTCATTTTTATAGCTGAATGTTTACTGTTGTACGATTTTACGATTTTTGGCAAAACGTCAATGTAACATCACGTGTTTCTGTGAGTAAAATACTGCCAAATTCTCTCCTTCATGATTCTTATAAATCTGTCAACGATGGCCACCTTTGTATCAAAGCTGCGTACTACTCTGTACTCTATACCGTATTTGTTCAAAATTTTTTGCATTTGGCGACCGATGAACTCTTTTCTGTTGTCGGTTTGTTACTTCTCGACAAGTTGAGTTCGAAAGCATCACCGGCGTTTCTCGAAGTTTTATTCATGATTGATTCCACAATGCTGTACTTGCTTACTACGTCTATGACTGCTAAAAGGTACCTGTAGCCATCATTGTAAGTTTTTATAGACCTCGCATTCATCAAATCAGCTTCCCACACATCATCAATATTTCGCACATTGTAACTTCGTCTTGGGAATCGATGTCTAACAGGTCTGTGCAAGTTGTAGGTATCTTAACTCTCGAGCCATTCGATAACACTTTGTCGATCATGTTTTTTATGCGTAGCTTGAAAATATTTATCAACACCAGCGTATGCCGGAGCTTGCGGGGGGCTGTAGTAAAGTTTCTCGAAAGTTTTATGCATTGTCCACCTTTTTATTCACTTTCTTAATCTTTGTTGCTTTATCACACGACGTTGATTTTCGTTGATTTACGTTGAAAAAGTATGAAAAGTCCTCATGCTGATAAAAGATTCTTATTACCTTATAGTATAGTCACTTTATCTTGGGGACATTACAGAACTATGGATGAACAGATGGCACAAGCATCAATACAAGTAGAGGAGTATTCAAAGGAAAAAATGAATGCTGAAAAACAAGAAAGAGAGGTGGGAAAGGAAACGGAGAGGGGATGTGAAGTAATCAATGAAAATAGAGTAATCTTTATGAACGCTTAAAAATGCAATGTGGTTAGAGTAGAGTAAACAAGGGAACTATAAATGGCTAGATATCCTGCCTGTGTTGGCCAAAGCTTATAATTCAAGAAAATATCGGACAATAGGAATTGAGCCTAAAAATGTTACGTAGTCAAATGAGAGAGTGGTCAAGAAACATTTTCTCAATGAAAAGTTACCTGTGAAAAAACCGAAATTCATCGTGGGAGATAACGTGCGAATCAGCAAGATAAAACATGTTTTCGAAAAAGGTTATACACCAAACTGGTATACTGAAATTTTCACAATAACACGAGTCGTAAAACCCAACTCGGTAACATATCATCTGAAAGATTATTATGACAAACCCGTCTCTGGAGGCTTTTATGAAACAGAAATTCACAAAACTATGTATCCCGAAATTTATTTAGTAGAAAAAGTTGTGAAGAAAAGCGCGTAACTGCGTATATGTTAAATGGTTAGGTTTCAGTAGCGAGCATAATCGTTGGATAAATAAAAATGAAATTGTATGAATTATTTAAGCAACAAATAAATAAGAAATCAGAAGCAGAAAAATCGAAGTTATTTCTAGAACTGACGGACTGCAATGCGTGCCGTGGTATTTATTCACGAAAACTGCCTTCTCTCTTCCACCCATTTTCTGAAAAAGCTCTGCGATTCGTGAAAATATTAATTTCTAACAGAGATTTATAACTAAAAATAAATCAATCCGCGAAAATCTTTAACGCACAGAAAACCTTTTTTCTGTAGGATGTTTATTGCTGGAAAAATATTTTCGGCTGTCTGATGCGTGCGGTCAATGTATATACTTGCGTGTAGGATGACTGAGAGTATCGACCTGAAAAAGAGTTTTCAAATACCTGCACGCAGTAAACCTTTCTTTAAAGGGCGTTTATTGCTAAAAGCATTTGCTTTCACCTGCGCGCGAGGACCTTCAACGCACACGAAACTATTCCCTAAGATTGTTTACTGCTGAGATTTCTCTGCTACCTGCGCGCATCCGCAGCAGTTTCTTGCTGAGATTTTTTTCTACCTGCTCGCTCCCTTTCTCTAAGACTGTGCTGGGCGAGGATTTTTTTTCGTGGTCAATGCATCGGCTCGTTTTCACTTTTTCGGAGATAGCGACCAAGCCATTGCTACTTTAAGATTTATTACCCTTACGTGCCGAGAAAACGCACAAACATCTTGGCAATAAATTCACTCTACTAGTGCGCTATTCGATGGAAAGAACCTTTTTTCAGTACCTGCGTAAGGGCCTGCTGTGAGAGGTTTTGCATGGTCAATATATTTGCTCGTGTACATTTTTTGCTGAGAAAGTGACCAAGACTATGCTTCTTTATTAACATTTATTATCTATTCATAACGGAACGCTAGATTTTTTCCCTGACACTCTAGTACTTTCTTAAAAAGGAAGACCGCCCCTTTCCCTCTCTTCTCGACAAAATCGACCAACAGATTTTATCTCCAGGAGAAGAGGACACAAAGCCACAGATTTGTGGAACATATAGTACTGGGAAAGGGAGAGACGATGGGCTTTTACATACTACGGATTCTGGCTCACTTGAGGAGAGGATAGGGTGAGCCAGAATCCGTGTGAGCTGGTATGCCTATAGCCTATCTACTTGTAATTCATCGTCAGGAAAAATACAATTGCGAAATCGATAATTATCGGCTGCATCTTGCTTCAAGTCCAGCAAGAGAGAAACATAAGGTTTTGCGGTGGGATTACAGTAAGCTTCTTGCATAAATTTTGGATCTTCAGGACACACTTGACGAGAGAGATGTTGTATCTGAGACCTGTCGCGCAAAATTCTAAATACTACCATGTATTGAGCATTCAAGGAAATATCACGCTGTCCATTTCCTTGATGAAAGATATTTTGGATGATAAACAGCACAGATAGGTTATGATGATGACTAGCTTTTGAAAATATATCGACGATTGCACCCCTAGAGGACGATTCACGCATCAAATCGTCTATAATCACATGTTTTGCTCTTGAATCACCAGCGTAGTCAGTGTTCTGTGGTAAGCCTTCATGAAATTCAACGTTTTTGCCGAAATCTCGGTAACTATATATTCGGTAACATATATATATATATATATATATATATATATATATATATATATATATATATATATATATATATATATATATATATATATATATATATATATATATATATATATGTATGTATGTAGCGTCCATGTGCATACACGAGTGGCGCTTTTCTCATTCCATTACTGTCAACTGCTTTTTGCATGGTAATAGGGATTGCCGAACCCTCAAAATCCTTTTAGTTTTATATCGACTGTCAAGATGCGAGGTTCACTACGTTAAAAGTTTTGCGCGTACGATAGTAGAGGATAACGATACTATCGCCCCTTCCAGTTCTTGATTTACCCAAAAATTTTTTTGTAGTGAGCCATATCAAGATTATACGTCACTCACTGAAGTTTTGGTATTGCTATATATACGTCTGGTTCGTACGCATGCGCGAGCGTTGATGCTTTTCATCCGTCATTGTCTGCAGTTCTTTGCATGGCTACAGTACGGTTTGTGTAGGGTTGTGTGGTTGTGTGTGTGTGTGTGTGTGTGTGTGTGTGTGTGTGTGTGTGTGTGTGTGTGTGTGTATGTGTGTTTGTGTGTGTGTGTGTACGTGTGTGTGTGTGTACGTGTGTGTGCGTGTGCGTGTGCGTGTGCGTGTGCGGGTGTGTGCGTGTGTGTGTGTGATTTTTATCTAATATTGCCACAATGTTGTTTGCAAGATTTGCCAGATTCGCCAATATTGCATGCAGCTTATCTAACCTTGATGCAACCTGTAGATAACATTGCCACACACCATATTTCCGCTTTTACATTGCTTTTTCATTGCATAATTTTTCATAGTCTATTTTTACGATATGCATAGGATATTGTAGCAATATTTAGACGAAGCTGTGGAATCTTTCACCAATGTTCAAGGAAAGTAAACAAAATAATTTTTATTTATTATGAAGCAATATTTCTTCAATATTATATAACCATTAATAAATATTTGTCACATATTGAAGCAATTTCTTTATATTTATACAAATTTCTGAATTGTGTTTTTATTCGATTTTAATATTAAAATAGCGTTTCAATTTTACTACCTACATCATTTACCCAATGTAACATCAATATTTTTTTGGCCAATATGAAATTTTAAATTTTATATATTCGATATAATCTTGAAGCAATATTCATTCAATATTAAAATACCATTCATAAATATTTGACAGATATTCTACGAGGGTAGTTCAATAAGTCTTTAGAATAAAGTATAAAAACAATTTTTTTTGGGTAAATTTTTTTTTATTTTTCAACATAATCTCCTTGGAGCTCTATACACTTGGTCAATCGCTTTTTAAGTTTTTTTAATCCTTCAGAAAAGTGCGTTTTCGGAATTTCCTCAAAATAAGCATTTACAGAGGCAATGACGTCTTCGTTGTCCGTAAATCTCTGTCCACCGAGCCATTTTTTCAAGTTTGGAAATAAGAAAAAGTCACTGGGGGCTAAATCTGGTGAATACGGTGGGTGTTCGACCAATTCGAATTTTAGTTCTTCAATTTTAGCCATTGAAACGAAGCATGTGTGAACTCGGGCGTTGTCGTGATGAAAGAGAATTTTTTTTCTCGCCAAATGTGGTCGTTTTTTTTTAATTTCTTCTTTCAGCTGCTCTAATAATGATGCATAATACTCACCAGTAATTGTTTTACCCTTTTCCAAGTAGTCAATAAGTATAATTCCACGTGCATCCCAAAAAACTGTAGCCATAACCTTACCAGCTGACTTTACGGTCTTTGTCTTCTTTGGAGCTGGTTCGCCTGTGGAAATCCACTGTTTGGATTGTTCCTTTGTCTCAGGAGTGTAGTGGTGTATCCATGTTTCATCCACAGTCACAAATCGACGAACAAATTCCTCAGGATTCCGACTTATGCGCGCCAAAAGAGCCTCAGAGGCGACCACTCTATTGCGTTTATTCTCAGCTGAGAGCAAACGCGGCACCCATCTTGCCGATAGCTTTTTCATGCCTAATTTTTCATGTAGAATTGAAACAACTGCACCTATAGATATCCTTGTGGCCTCAGCTAACTCACGCACTTTTAATCTTCTATCCTTCAACACCATATCGTGGATTTTATTGATGATTTCGGGAGTAGTTGCTTCTACGGGCCTTCCTGAACGTGGTTCGTCACTTATTGATGTACGACCACGCTTAAATTCATTTACCCAGTTATAAACCGTTGCTAAGGCAGGGGCAGATGTGCCATGAACTGAGTCCAATTCATTTTTTATCTCATATGGAGTTAAACCCTTTAAATGAAAATGTTTAATTACCGCTCTGAACTCGTTTTTTTCCATTTTTCTTAACAAGCAATTTTTTTTTTCAATTGGTTATAAAAACACGTAAACTCAGAAGATGTGGACTGTGACTGCACCATATATCTAGTCGGGAGTGGTGCTGACTGAAAACAGATGATTTGGAGCGATTCGCGCGCCATCTGTTGGTCATTCTAAAGACTTATTGAACTACCCTCGTACATGCCGCGTAGTCTAATACAAATTTTTCGTGTGTTTTTAACAGTAATTCGATATTTAAATTACAAGTTTTATTTTAAATTATGCACATACACAAATACATGAATAATATAATTCTTGTACATTATATATTGAAGAAGTTTCAGATTTCTTTCTCATTTTTCTATCGTCGAAAATGTCTGCGCTCTAGCACATTTTATCCAACATATATATATGTTACGTATATATATATAGTTACGTAAACAATACTTTAAGGTCATAAAAAAAATATCCAATTGGACCTATGGTAAAAAAAATTGTAACAGCTTCAATTTTCAATTTTGCCGTCACGCCTCGGAGTGTGCGTTTAGAGTATATGCGGTACCGCTCCGACTTTTACCTCCAATGCTAAAAAACGGAGCATTTCAAACCCCGCTCTGCCACTGAAGGAAAAAGCTACTGGAGATTTATCAAACTACTCGCACACAGCAACTCCATCTCAAGAACACGGCATCAAAGCCGTAAATCAGCGAATCGTCCAATGAATCGATACGAAGCTGAAGGTGATTCCAGTGGCGTCAGTGCATCGGCAAAAAAGCTGAAGACATCCGAGGACGATTTCGATGTAAATTATACATTTGGATACCGAATCATTAACTTCTTGGCAGTATTTTCTGCAATTTCTGAGCATGTGAAGTGTAAAACGTGCGGTTATAATTTAACTTTTTATGAAAGAAGTTCTCGGGGCTTGGGCTTCAAAATTGTGATTTTTTGCTCAAAGTGTCCAGAAATTGTTATACCTAACAGTAACTTTATAAAAAATGCATATGATATTAATCGTCGGATGGTGTTAGAAATGCGACTGATAGGAGTAGGACTGAATGGAATGATGGAATTTTGTGCGTTTATGGAATTACCAGGTCCTGTTTTCCAATCTTTCTACGATAAAATAGTGAATCTCATTTCAATAGCAACATCAACAGTTCGCGATAATAGTTTGAAGCCAGCTGGACAAGAGGAGAGACGAAAGATCGAAGAAAATGGTCAATCTCAAGGGATTACTGTTTCAGGAGATGGTTCTTGGAGAAAACGAGGGTATTCGTCGCTGTTGGAGTTGTATCTTTGATTGGGTAGCTTACTGGAAAAATCGTCGATGGGACTGTAAAATCTAAATATTGTAAGTCTTGCGAGCAGTGGAAAAATAAAACAGAAATATCTGAATACGAAAAATGGCATGCGTCATGCGCCGATTTATGTCAAGCAAATCATGAAGGTGCATCTGGTAAAAGGGATACTGTATTCTAAACCGTACACTAATTTTAAAGTATAAAAAAAGTGTGTATCGATTATGTACAGAAAATAATGGGAACGCGTCTTCGAAATGTAAAAGAAAGACGAAAGGCCTTGGAGGAAAAGGAAAATTAACAAATAAGTTGATTGATAAATTATCAATTTATTATGGTTTATCAATACGGAGGAATCCAAATTGCATTGAGAAAATGAGGAATGAAGCTGTTTTTGAAACTTTAAGTTGATTTTTCTCGAAACGAGTTTTTCTCAACGGGCACGCAGCATAACTTGAACAGTTTTCATCCGATCCATTTGAAATTTTAACCATATCTTAATTATTATATTTGAAAGTGAATCACGTAGGGGATTTTTAATAAATTGATTTAAACAATTTTTATAAACAACAACGTACCTTTTTTTCATGAAAATTTATAATTTATTTTCAATTCACTGCCAAATTTGCAAAAATCAATATTTTCAAAATTCCCTACGTGATTCACTAGCTATTAACATCAAGAATATGTGGATTTTTTTTAGTTCCAGGTTGAAATGTGCGATTGGTACACTGCGAGCCGTGGGGCGCTTCCGATGCAAGAAGCCTATAAATCAGCTATTTTGTACTTTTGTTACTCAATTTTTTTTAAATATACTATAATATTAGACTAATAACATATACAAATATCATTTCTTTATAACCTTTCTATCAATTCAAGAAAATACCCAAAAAAACGCTTTATTTCGTTATTAAATTATTTACAACAAAGTTAGTGGACGCACTCCTCTAAGTTCATTAGTTTATTCGGAAAGTGAGAAAAATTACGGAATTCGTTAAAACGAAAATTGTTAATAATTTTTGTAAAAATCACTATTTGACATCTGCATTTTAGGAAATGGAAGTATTTAACTGCCCGGAAGTGTATACCATATTTCAAGCAAAAATCTCTTATAGTTTTTTTTTATTGGGACCAATATTTCAAAAAAATTGTATGTTCACGGTACTGACAAAATGTAAAAAATTGGACTGTATGGTTTCCCTTGCTTGAGCGCAATCTAGAAGAGTTATATTTCAATAATTTTTTTTGAAAACCATAAAATTTTAATTAGAAGTGTTCCTGGATGCTAATGTTTATAAAACGCCTAATTGACAATTCTCTCGGAGACAACATTTAAGTCCGATCAAAATCTAACGTATCCCAAGGAAAAGCTGCAATTTTTAGTTAAAAAAATACGTTTGTTTACGAGCATTAAGAGCCTAAATACGTTTCCTTTTATAACGAGCCATTTCTCCGTAAATAAACAAGATATCGTCATGTTTGACGTCAAAAATTACAGTTAGACACTTATACTTTATGGATAACTTACTATGATTAATTGACTCTAGGCGTTGGGCGAGATTTTATATGAAATCTGTACCCGACGCCTAGAGAATCAGTAGGGTCGCAAAGGGATTACCCAAGCGACATGAGTGTGGTACAAGAGTCAACCTAGAATTTTTCAATAATAATAATACTATGATTACTGTAAAATGAAGTATAAATTGTAAAAGCTGTGTCGGAAAACAGTGATTGGGTAGCGACAGGCGATGGCTCCGGGGGAGACGGAGTGGAGGGTCGTCGCGCGCTCATAGCTCAAAACTGAAATGTATAATTCAAATCGAGGTGCTCGAAAAAAATCACCGTAACTTGGCCAAAATTGCTCGCATCTTGCTCTTCTTTTTTTTAGGTTTGCTGTCATTAAATGTAGCAGTAGCGGAAATTGAAAATTGCATTTAAATAGTTTGGAACAAATGATATATATTTTAAAGTGCTTCTTTATATCTGCAGACCGTGATTGATCTTGAACATAAAATGGACATACATCAGTACCATAAGTTCACTGAATTAGGATTTTTTACACAATGCCAGAGAGGCCCTGATGTCCTTAAAATCAGCCAGGAAGGAAGAGGAGGAGTCAGACATTAATAGAGATGGACAAATGTACGGTGCAGGCATCGCTGATTAGAGGTATACAAAAATTTCAAGGATTTAAATGCTCCGAAAACTTTAAACGCGTTTTTCTCTGATGTTTCTACAAATTTATATACTAAAACCGCAGAAAGAGCTCGTAAAGTAACACGACAAGGTGTTCGAGAAATTGCATTCAAACGATTAATGAATATGACGACTTCACAAGAAATCTTTTTATTTAATGAAAAAAATAAAAATTGATCAGTTGCGATGCTTTGTGAAGATTTTGCTGCTGCTGGATATCGTACATTACAAGCTGAAGAATATGCCGATACGTTAATAGTAGAAACTGCAATTGAAGTGGGAAATAATGGTATAAACTCTGTAATAGTTAGAGAAGATATAGATTTACTTGTAATTTTAACGCAGTTGGTACCTGACAATAAAACTATTTATTTTTTAATGCCTGGAAAAGGTCAAACACACGAAAAACTTTTTAG
Source organism: Gastracanthus pulcherrimus (assembly GCA_949152435.1). Taxonomy (NCBI): domain Eukaryota; kingdom Metazoa; phylum Arthropoda; class Insecta; order Hymenoptera; family Pteromalidae; genus Gastracanthus; species Gastracanthus pulcherrimus. Next base: position 101,444,294 of record OX424575.1, on the reverse strand, counting down.
CAACCATAGCTTCGAATACCCAAAATTGAAAAATATAGTTGCATTTTTATACGTATTTAGTGGCTGCGATACCACATCAGTTTTTTACAGGCTAGGTAAAAATAAAGTAACTAAATTGTTAGATAAGAGCGACGATCTTGTAAATATAGCGCACACATTTTATGATTATAACGCTGATAATCCTAGTATTGCCGAGGCTGGTTATACAATAATTAAATATTTATACTGGCACAAAAACCAAGACATGTCTTTAAATTTATTAAGATATTTACTTTTCAAAAAAAGAACGATAAAATCATCATCTAAACTTGAAGTATTACCTCCGACTGAAGGTCCAAGTGCTTAACACTCTTATAGGGCACATTTACAAATTCAGCGATGGCTTGAAAATTCCAAACAACCGTCAAAATGGGGTTGGAAACCAACAATACCATGATCTGCAGCTGTAAAAAACACGGCCTTCGCTGTTCAGATATTTGCTATAATTGTCATGGACAGTCTTGTGAAAATATAGAAGAGGTTATTGTAGAGGAAGGTACGATGAAAATATAAAAGAGATTATTGTAGAAAAAGAGGGAGAAAGACTTAGCGACAATATGAATGATGAGAATGACGGTGACTGCCAATAATATGTAAACAAAAGGCGATTAGATTAAGCGTATTATTATATATTAATTAGATTTTTAAGATTACTTAGATTCATTTTCATGCGTCAATGTATAATAATAATTATTATTAATAAAAATTGTAAAAATAAAGGGTAATTGCTTCGAAACCGTAATTATTTCTTCGAAATACTTATCCACAATTGATTTTAAACATATATACTTATTTATTACAATTTAGTATACGTAACATATTTATAATACACACAAATATTTATATTTACTTCACTTTCAATCAATAAAGCACGATTAAATATAATATTATTAAAATTTTAATTGTTTAAATAATTCAATTTGTTACATTTAATGAGAGCAAACCTATTTTCTACTCGCGCTACCCCGAATTAAAAAAAGGAAGAGCAAGATACGAGTATTTTTGGCCAAGTTACGGTGTTTTTCAGAGCGTCCCGAATTCAAGTATACATTTCAGTTTCGAGCTATGAACGCGCGACGACCCCCCTCCCCCACTCCGCCTCCCACGGAGCCATCGCCCGTCACTGCCCGAACATTTTTTTTCCGACACAGATTTTGCAATTTAAACTTCAATTTACAGTAACCATAGTAAATTATACATAAAGTATAAGTCTCTAACTGCAATTCCTGACGTCAAACATGACGATATATTGTTTATTTACGGATCACTGGCTTGTAATAAAAAGAACCGTATTTCGGCTCCTAATGCTCGTAAATGAATATATTTTTTTTTAATTTTGCTAATAATCGCAGTTTTTCAATGGGCTACGTTAAATTTTGATCGGACTTAAATGGTGTCTCTGAGAGAATTGTTAATTATGCGATTTATAAACATAGCATCCAGGTACGTTCCTAATTCAAATTGTGTCGTTTTTCAAAAAAGTTTATTGAAATATAACTCTTCTAGATCGCGCTCAAGCAAGGGAAACCATACAGTCCAATTTTTTACATTTTGCCAGTACCGTGAACATAAAAACTTTTTGAAATGTTGGTCCTAATAAAAAAAACTATAAGAGATTGTTGCTTGAAATTTGGTATGCACTTCCGAACAGTTGAATACTTTCTTTTCTTAAAATGCAGATATCAAATAGTGATTTTTGCAACAATTATTAACAATTTTCGTTTTAACGAATTCCGTAATTTCTCTCAATTTCCGAGTAAACTAATGAACTTATAGGAGTGCCTTCACTAATTTTTTTTAGATAATTTAATAACGAACAACTTTTATTAACAACTTTTTCGCTATAATCCGTATTTTACAATGTACAGGACAAATATGACAAAAAAATGCTAAAATCCTACTTTAAAGGTTTATTGTTAATTTGCATTACAAATTTAGTGGTTTCCATTGTTAAATTATTGTTTTAAACACATATCCGAATCATTTAAGACCTTTACCTTACTTGTTGGAATTTTGGTCACGTAAGTAGCTAATTTGACTGGCCTACAAATATTTTTTAAATTTACAATATTTACACTTGTGACGTCAACATTTTTTTGGAACAATTTTTTTTCATTTACTTTTGAACTATTATTAAATACAGATCATTAGTTTAATTATAGGACAATTATAAACTCTCATACTATTTAAGGAGCTTATCGGGTTTACGATTTGTTTGGATATTAATGGATTTATAAGATTATGGAATTTACTATGTGTACGGGGTTGACGATTTTTAGGAGGTTTATGATTTTTATGAAGTTTATGATTTTTATGGAATTTATGATGTTTATGGGGTTTATAATTCTTATGGAATTTTTGATTCTTATGGGGTTTATAATTTTTGTGGGGTTTATGGTTTTTATGGGGTCTATGCTTTTGGTGGGATTTTCGATTTTTACGACTTTTGTAGGTTTTATCTTAATATAAGATTATGGGACGTATATTGTTTACGGGTTTAATGGGGGTTATGGGGTTCATGATTTTTATGGGTTCTATGGAATTTATAGGTTATTGGGGTTATTTAGCTTATGGGGTTTATAGAGTTTACTACGTTCATTGGTCTTATAGGGTTTATAAGTTTTATGGATAATATTATTTTTATGGGGTTTATAATTTTTGTTAGTTTTACGATTTTTATGGGGTATATGATGTTTATGGGGTTTATGATTCTTATGGAGTTTTTTATTCTTATGGGGTTTATAATTATTGTGGGGTTTATGGTTCTAATATTTGGTTTATAATTTTTGTGGGGTTAATCAACCCCATGAAACCAATAAACATCGCAAACCCCATAAACTCCATAAACTCCAATAACCCCTATAATCCATAAAGCGTATAATACCCGTAAATATCGTAAACCCCATACACCTCATAAAATCCATAAAAATAGTAAAAATCGTGAACACTATAAAAAACATAAACCCCATAATAATCATAAACTCCATAAAATCGATAAGCATCGCAAATCCTATAAACCCCATAAAATTCAATAACCCCATAGAACCCATAAGTATCGTGAACACCATAAACCCCACAAAACCTGTAAACAATGTAAATCCCATAATCTTATAAATCTCTCAAAACCCATAAATATTGTAAACACCATAAACCCCATAAACATTATAAGACCTATAAAAGTCATGAACCCCATAATATCATAATTCCTATAAAACTTAAAATCCCCATAAAACCAATCAAGATCGTAAACCCAATAAACCCCATAAAACCTCTTAAAATCATAGAACCCAAAAAAATTATAAACTCCATAAAAATAATAAATCCCATAAAAATAATATTACCCATAAAACTTATAAACCCTATAAGACCAATAAACGTAGTAAACTCTATAAACCCCATAAGCTCAATAACCCCAATAACTCATAAACCCCATAGAACTCATATATATCGTGAACCCATCAACTTCGGCATGGGCGAAGACGAAGACGACCGAGTTCTTTATACAGCTCCAAAAATATACACCTCGGTTCTCGAGCGTACCAAGGAGAACTCTACCAGTATGACGTGTAAACTAGTAAAAAATAGCATGAGAGAGAAGAGAAAGCATATGAAAGCCCTCCTCAACCTAATGAGAGAAGCTGATAAACATCAGCCGAAAATGAAGCAAGAAGTGAAGAATTATCTCCCAGTGCTACACGAGATGCTGGATCAACTGAATGAGCATTTATCGAATCTACATACACCCGGTGGTAAAAACGAATCGCCGGCTTCCCACCCACTCTTTCGGACAAGTGAGAGAATAAGAAGAAGACAGACGGATAGGAATGGACTGCGGTCAACAAAAAAGGATCAAAGGGTAACAGCAAGGCGGGAGCCCGCAGGCACAAAAAATACCTTGAAAGCAGCAACAGTGACCGCAGGCCAACGCAATAATCAGCAACAGCAGCAGCAGCCACAGCAGCAACGACAACAAACGCATCAGTCACAACAAAAGCAGCAACTTCAACAGCAGCAGCAGGATCACCGAAGACCGATGAATACCAGCCGAACAAAACCAGACGCGATTCTTTTCTAGCCCGCCGTTGGCAAAAGATATGCGGATGTTTTCAAAACCATCCGCGATTCCATGAAGTCGGAATACAGCGGTGTGGAGGTAAAGTCTGTCCGGTGCACAAGGGAAGACCAGGTCCTCCTAGATCTGAAAACGAGCACCTCCAACACGAGAGCAGCTTTTTCCAAGGTACTCGAAGCGGTAGTGGGATGTAATGACACCATCAGGGAACTGTTTCACAGAGCAACACTGGAGATCAGGGACTTTAGCGAGTGTACCTCTCCAGAGGAGGTACAGGAGGCCCTAAAAAGAGACCTACAAGACTATGGGGGATTCCTGCAGGTTTCGGCGACCAAATCTAGCAATCGTGGCCAGCGACTGGCTATAATGACGCTGGAAGAATCAGCTACCGGCTCGCTCATGAACGCTTGTATCAAGATCGGCTGGGTTATTTGCAGGATCCGCAGAAAGGCGATGGTGCCCAGGTGCTACAAGTGTCTAGGTTACGGACATCACAGTCACACATGCAAAGGGCCAGACCGGAACAACCTGTGCTTCCGGTGCGTAAACGCTGGTTACAAGAGCAAGGAGTGTGAAGCAAAATATCCACAGTGTTTATTTTGCCCCGAATAACCGGACAAGCCTGACTAATGGAATCACGTAACAGGGTCCGGAACATGCGGCACCTTCAGAGAGGTCCTCCAGAAAATAGAGCAAAAATGGCTATAGTCTTGCAGGGCAATTTGCGCACGAGCAGGACGGCTCATAACCTCCTGAACCAGTTCTGTTCCTAGAAAAACGTTGACATCATTCTTGTCAGCGAACAGTACCTGGACAGGGAAGGCCTGGGATAATACGCCGAGGAACTGGGCACCGCAACCCTCTGGGGACCCCCAGATCCGCAGAATCTTCACGTCACGGACCATGGATGCGTCCGAGGATACGTTTGGGTGAAACACCGAGACGTGACCTACGTCAGTGTACACCTCACCCCAAACCAATCAAACAGCGAATAACAGGATAAGTTAGAAGGCCTGGAGGACGCAATTCACGAGATCAAGGGGGGACTGACAATTGCAGGAGACTTCAATGCCAAATCTCCAGAGTGGAGGGAAACAGGATCTGACGCAAGAACACTGATGGTCATGGAAATGGTCAGCCGCCTCAGACTAGTCGTATTAAACAACGGCGATACGACGACCTATATGTGGCGGGGCTACCGAGATACCACCATTGACGTCTCTCTGGTGACGGAACGCCTGGCAGCGCGAATCGAAGACTGACGGATAATCGAAGGCTGTACAGGAAGCGATCACCAATACATAATCTTCCGTGTTCGAGATATTAGACCAGCCCCGATGCCTCCGAAGCACGCTACCCCCCGGGGGAGAATCGCCAAAATGATCTCCGAGAATTTTACCCTTGCGATCGAACACGGTCACGAGTCTCTAGAAGAGGTCCCGAACGATTTGACGCCAGAAGCGCGGGCCAATAGGGTGATTGAAGACACCATGCAGGTCATCCATCAGGCGGGTAGACGACCTGCTTACTGGCGGACAAATGGGATCGCGGAACTCCGGAAACGCTGTAAGCACCTATGGCACAGAGAACAGAGGTCTTGTAGACGCGATCAAGGCGCAGCCCCACTGGCCGCCGAATTCAAGACAGCCAAAAAAGCATTGCAGCGCGCCATCAAAATCAGTCAGCACTGCAGCTGGAGGAAAGTGATAAAAGAGGTGGACGAAGATCCGTGGGGTTTAGGGTACAAGATCGTAACCCACAAACTGGCGGATATTGCCACAAGAGGCCCCACCGATGCGGGAACGGTTCAGAACATCATGATGCCTTCTTCTCCGAATACCCGAAGAGACCAGATCTACCAGTACCATCTGTTTCAACTGGACACCGGATTTCACGGCGTAGGAGCTCTCTTTAGCAGTAAGATCTATGCGGAATAAGAGAGCCCCCAGACCAGACGAGCTATCTGCAGAGTTGCTGAAAGTCATAGTAGCAAGTCACCAGAGCCTCTTGCTGAATATATACAAATCCTGCTTGAAGGCAGGCACTTTCTCTACCTGCGGGAATGTAGCGAGGTCCGTTATTATCAGCAAGGGCAAAGGTTCGGCAGACAGCCCGTCGGCTTACCGCCCGCTCTGTATGCTAGACACGGCAGACAAACTCCTGTAGAAACTATGAAAGCCCCGTATACAGGCAGCCATTAAAGCTGCAGGGGATTTGGCACTCCACCAATACGGTTTTAGGCGGGGCATGTCCACCATCGATATAGTCCAGGAGATTGACAGAGTCGCAGTCCATGAAGCAGAGCTATCACTATTCTCGCCCTGTTGGACTGCTGGCCACCTTAGATGTGAAAACCGCCTTCAATTCCGTTAGGTGGGATAAAGCGCTGGAAGCTTTCGAGTGGGACTTTCGGAAGCGCTAAGTAATACATGATACAGAGGATGGCCCAAAAACAAAAGAGATAATATCTGGGGCTGCCCGAGGATCCATGTTGGAATCCCACATTTGAAACGTCTTCTATGATGATATCCACACATGAATCTTCCCGAGGACACTTTTCTATTAGGGTACGCGGACGACATAGCGTTCATCATCATTGCCAGAACAGTTGTAGCCGCTCAGATGCTGCTAAATCACGTCATACATCGTATCCTCTCCTGGATGAGAAACCACGGGCTCGAGCTAGCCGCCGCTAGAACTGAGATCACGCTGCTAACTAAGAAGCACATCAACACCGCGTGACTCTTTCAAGTAGGAGGCGCGACGGTCCAGGCCAAGTCTACTGTAAAGCACCTGGCGGTGACGCTGGACAACAAACTCACCTTCAGGGAACATGTAAGAATTGCTGTCAACAAAGCAGCAGAGATGACAACAGCGCTGAGCATATTAATGGCCAACACTAACGACCCACAGCCCAGCAAGAGGCACCTGCTCATGCGTAGTACCGAAGCCATAATATTGTACGGATCGGAGGTCTAGGCCGACGAACTGAAGAAAGAGTACTGCAGAAAGAGGCTAGCATCAGTGCAACGGAGAGCGGCCCTCCGAATATCGTGGTCGTATCGCATGGTCTCGGAGCCCGTCTTGATAGTTGCCGGGGTTACACCCATCGAGCTGGTAGCGCAGGAGAGGAAATTTGAGAATTTGAGAGAAAATGAACGCTATTGAATTTGACGACTATGTTTGTTGTTTACATAAAAACGCCACTGTTTGTCGTGAACAATGCAATATTCGAACTAGACTTCACGTCATTCTTACAGATAAGCGGAAAAGATCACTCTGAGTCCCCACAACAACAAACGATTCTTGGTTCCGAATGCAACGGATACTCTACATTGTTAACATTCGAAAGTAGATGATCACCAGATGATGAAAGTAACTGTAGAGATTGAAGATGCAGACGAGCCAGCGGCAAAAAGGCCGTGGTTCTAGTGAGATTCCACGGTTTACGCAAGTATAGCAGATATCACGCTCGGAGACTTCCTCCTAACCAAGAGCTTGACAGATCTAAAAAAAAATAGGAGTTCATGATTATGGCCCTGAAACCTATCGACACCAAGTATGGAGAGAATATCGTCGCTGTACTATATAGAGAGTTTCAGGTATTTCTCCCTGATTGAGTATCTGGCAGCTCTGGTGAAGAACGAACCCTTGTTTGATGAGTTGGCAGCAAAGGCTAATATGCTAAAGCTGTTTCTTATCTACAAAGACTACAATATAGAGGAATTAAATAGTTGTTGAATCCATTGCATTATAATGGAGGGATAATAAGACATTTATTCATCTATTTTTCTTGGTTGTATCCTACAGCCGAGGGCGAAGTCTGGGGTTTCCGCCACTACAACAAAACCCATCAGCTCTTTTCAGAGCTACAAAATCAATCAGTCTTATTCAGGACTAACAATAATCTCGAATGTAACAAACTATTTATATCATACCATAAAATACGTTTGTTATATTTCAGTTTTAACCCGAACCATTTAACGTATACTTGGTTTCCGCGCTTCTTCAGAACTTTTTCAACTATGTATACATCCGGAATCACGGAAAAAGGTTTTCACTATATTAGAAGGTGCCAAGGTATGGTACATTTAAATACAGTGATTGATCAAATTACAGTGATTGATTACTGTAAATAAATGTGCCAGCATTAGCTTTATTGGTTAGAGGCACTGATATTTATAGTGCGCATAGTAGCATCTTATTACACTCTGATGTGCACCTTGATGTACAAGAAGTGGCATCGTGTTTTATAGTGCCACGGATTGACGAGCGCACGGCAGCTGACGGCGCGCTCGAAAGCTGCGCGCCAAAGATGCACATTTGTCTATAAGTATCTGCTGCGTCTATTTGTTTTCTATTCTATTAACAAACCCCCACTCCTCCACCTACCCCCTCCAACAGTTTTGTGGAGGAATAGGCAGAAGAGTGTACATGTAGTGGGGGGTTATCTAATGTCACAGCGATTGTATAGCATATACTTCTGTCTCTCCCTCCCTTTCCCCCTCTCTCACTTTTCTCTCCCTTTCTCTCTCCCTTTCTCTCTCTCTCTCTTCCCTCTCTCTCCCTTTCTCTCCATCTCTCCGTCTCTCTCTCTCTCCCGTTCTCTCTCTATCTCTCTCTCTCCCCATACCACACATACATGGATAGCGGTGGTTCACGCGCAAGCGTTCGCCGTACCATGCGCGCAAGCCATTCTCTGTCTACACACGCGCACACGCAAGCCTACAAACACACACACGCACGAAAATATCCACACAAGTCTTTCTCTGAATACACATACGCGCCCATTGTTACAGCAATAGTGTAGCGGCGATTCGCGCGTGCCGGCACGCTCTCTCCCACTTTCTCTCTCTCACTCCCTCTCTCTCTCTCACTTACTCTCTCTCTCTCTGTCTGTCTCTGTCTCTCTCTCTCTCTCTCTCTCTGTCTCTGTCTCTCTCTCTGTCTTACATATCTTGTGTATGTGAGTATCAGTATGTGCGTGTGTGTGTGGGTGTATACACTCGTTTGTGTATATATGTATGTGTGTGCTCTAAGCAGAGAGAGAAAGAGAGGAAGAGAGAGAGAAAGAGACATAAGTGGCGCACATGCATACACACACACACATATAAATATATATATATATATATATATATATATATATATATATATATATATATATATATACTCTCTCTCTCTTCTTAGAGCACACACACACATATATACACAAACGAGTTGTACAGTATACACCCACACACACACGCACATACATATACTTACATACACAAGATATGTAAAAGAGAGAGAGAGAGAGAGAGAGAGAGAGAGAGAGAGAGAGAGAGAGAGAGAGACAGAGACATAGAGAGACAGAGAGAGAGAGGGTGTGAGAGAGAGAAAGTGGGAGAGAGCGTGCCGCCACGCGCGAATATATATAAACGTGGTGCGGTATAAGAGCGCACGTACATACGCACACACACACACACACACACACACACACACACATATATATATACATATACATAAGCGAGTGGTGCAGATCTACCACTCTTATTTTATATTTATAATTATAATTATAAAAAACTAACCTTTTTATTTATCGGCTGTACCTGAAAAAGGCGAAGATCGGGAATCCAACTGGGTACGCCCGAGTGACAGTCCACCACCCAAACCACGAGGCTACCGACGCACTGCTCGCTCTCACTCATTCCAGTTATAATTTACAGCGATAATGTCGGTAAGAGAGAAACCTGATATACACTGGCTAGCGTCAATATCACCGCCATTATAGTACCGGATGAGAGAAGAATTATCTTTGTCGGCTTGGTATCCCAATGCCACTATGTAGAGGAACTCCCCTTGAGCGGCTCGTTTACCATTGAAGATGTTGGGAATAACCTTTTCACCATCTTCACCGATGATTTCGTTCTCGTATTCGTGGCAAGTCGGAGAAAAAATGAGTTGCTGTTTAATGTTTTTTCTTTACTGCATTAAAGGAAACTCGAAACCGGTATAGTGATCGAGGTAATGGCTTTGAGCAAATTTTACCACTTGGAAAATCCATTTCTTTTCCTAGAATTTTGATCTAGTTTTTTTTTATTTTTTAGAATCAGAATTTCCTTCTTGAAATATTGGTCCGCAGATCTACTACATTGTATATTATTGCAATTTTTTATCAAAAGAAGTGCAATAACTAATCTATACTTCGCATGTTTTGTTTCTAGAAGTCAAAAACGAATGTAAAATAAATTCAAGTTTTTGCGAATACCGTATGCAATTTTTATCTTTGATTCAGTGCCTAAATTTTAAGTAACACTTAAAGAACACACGAATTAATCCCAATCACATAGCACACACATGCGTGTGACGGTATATTCATATTAAACTTATTACTCCACACAACTTATACATAAAACTCTTAAAAAACGACGGAGATGTGTTCGCTGCGAGAATATATCCGCGACTCTCAGTCAGTTCAACATTGCTTTGAGCAAAGGATGATCTCATTGGCAAGAGTGCACGTGCAGTCTTTTCTGCAGCTGCATAGGATATCGGCTTACCTCATATTAGTCATCACTTACAGCCGGCCAAATTATTTCCCACTAAAAAAACTTTGCAAACAAATTGAACGTGGGATTGTTTATTCACCACGTAATATTCGCGCAGCTGCATCATCTTCTCTTATATCGCTGTGAGGAACCCTACAAAATCTCATCTTATTACAATGCACATGTACTGATAAGGTCACGCTTCTGAAGTTCGTGCAGTGAAGTCGACTCGCGCCGAAGATAACACGAATGAAAAATAAGACCTAGCGCGCATTTATTAATTATTTTACAGTGGGAGCGGAATCGTCTTACGGTATGAGGGCTGGTGTTTTGGACATGACATATACCTTTATCACTCATGTATTCAGATATTACCCATCACTTTTTTTTTGACAAATGGTAATCGATATCTCGAAATATTATAGTTTGATCAGCTCGCGTGATTATACTTTTTTGTATTTACATGTAAGCCCTTGTTATCCGTGTGTTCAGATTTTGCCCCAACACTTTTTTAACAAACGGTAATTGATATCTCGAAAAGTTATAGTTTGATCAGCTCGCGAAATTACACTTTTTTGTAGCTAGATATAAGCCTTTGTTATCCGTGTATTCAGATTTTGCTCCATCACTTTTCTTTGACAAACAATAATCGATATATCAAAAATTTATAGTTTGATCAGCTCGCGGGATTATACTTTTTTTGTAGCTACATATAAGCCATTATTAACTGTGTATTCAGATTTTGCACATCGCATTTTTTTTAAGAAACGGTAATTGATATCTCACACATTTATAGTTTGATCAGCACGCAGAATTACACTTTTTTGTACCTACATATAAGTCTTTGTCAACCGTGTATTCAGATTTTACCCCATCACTTTTTTTAAAAATCGATAATCGATATCTGAAAAATTTATAGTTTGATCATCTCGCGGGATTACGCTTTTTTGTAGCTACATATAAGCCATTGTTAACCGTGCATTCAAATTTAGCCCATCGCTTTTTTTTTAACAAACGATAATTGATATCTCAAAAAGTTATAGTTTGATCAGCTCGCGAAATTACACTTTTTTGTAGCTAGATATAAGCCTTTGTTATCCGTGTATTCAGATTTTGCTCCATCACTTTTCTTTGACAAACAATAATCGATATATCAAAAATTTATAGTTTGATCAGCTCGCGGGATTATACTTTTTTTGTAGCTACATATAAGCCATTATTAACTGTGTATTCAGATTTTGCACATCGCATTTTTTTTAAGAAACGGTAATTGATATCTCACACATTTATAGTTTGATCAGCACGCAGAATTACACTTTTTTGTACCTACATATAAGTCTTTGTCAACCGTGTATTCAGATTTTACCCCATCACTTTTTTTAAAAATCGATAATCGATATCTGAAAAATTTATAGTTTGATCATCTCGCGGGATTACGCTTTTTTGTAGCTACATATAAGCCATTGTTAACCGTGCATTCAAATTTAGCCCATCGCTTTTTTTTTAACAAACGATAATTGATATCTCAAAAATTTATAGTTTGATCAGCTCGCGGGATTATACTTTTGTGTAGCTAGATATAAGTCTTTGTTAATCGTGTATTCTGATTTTGCCCATCACTTTTTTTGCCAATCATCCATCGATATCTCATAAATTTATAGTTTGATCAGCTCGTGGGATTACACTTTTTTTGTAGCTAGATATAAGTCTTTGTTAACCCTGTATTCAGATTTTACCCACAACATTTTTTAATAATCGTTGCGCGGATTTTTTCACTTTTTTTCATTTCTTAAAAATGCCAGTGTTCAAGTTATTGTGTAGAAATTTGGACTGTACATTGAAAAGAGATTAGCACCCCAGCTGCCCTCTAGTAGACATCAGCTGCTCTATTTGAAGTGCAACTCGTCTCCCTTCGTTTGGAGTGTCTGGTGTCCCATTTTTAGCGTAGCATTCATCTATAGTGTTTCCGCCGCTCACATAAACATAACCTCAAATCCCAGCGAGGAGCGTTGCTGCTTGCAAGCGGATACAATCTACGCCAAGACAGGGCACCAGATGCTTCAAACTGCTGCGTCACAGATATCCGCATGTTAGCACTACCGATGCACTAAACTGTTTTCTGTGTATACTTCTTTACAAGCAAACTACCGAACCCGGTGGCGAAAATTAAAGATTTTTAAAATCTTGATTTTTTAAAGGCTGTATATTTCTTAAAGCATCTTGTATTATCGCGTTTCACTATCACTTTCACCGCGTCGAGAAAAACATTTCCCGGTATTATTTCAATCAACACAACATCGAATAATTCTGTTCAAGCTTCTGTAACAAACAAATGTCTACACAGATCCATAAAAATGCAGATCTAGCAAACCGACACGTGTACGAGACTCGTAGAGAAGCCAAAGCTTCTTTGGCGGTAGCTTCTGCGATGTGATTTTGCTCGAACATCCCACCACAATACCGAATACGCCACTATATATTTGCGAGAAATTTCAGGCATAATTCGCCAGCGTATTTTAAACGGTCACGTTTAAATCTACCGTGTGAAAAATGTGTAAAGCATACGTCAGACTGCAGAACAACAAAATGGCTTCCTGTTTACGCATGCGTACGAGTAAGAAAGTAGAAGAGGGCGAGAGAATGAGACGGCAACGAGTGCACACAAAAAGTTCTGGAAAAGTCATGTTCTGAACGGCGCTGGTGTCTGCAGTTTATTTTGCATGGCAACAAAGTCACACCACTCCATGAACGCTGTCAGTTCATCCTCGCGTTTCCATGCGCACGGATCACTGTGTACCTGTGTCGCGCCATAGTACTACAGACATTGACAACAACACCAGCGCCGTTCAGAACATGACTTTTCCAGAACTTACTGTGTGAACTGAGTCAGCCATCGCTGTCGCCGTTGCAGTCGCCATCGCTCTCTCTCTCTTTCTCTCTCTCTTTCTCTCTCTGTCTCTCTTTCTCCCTCTTTCTGCATCTCGCTCGCTCCTACTTTTTTACTCATGCGCATGCGCGAGCGGGAAGCCATTTTGATACTTTTCGCTCTGTCATCCAGTTCAGTTTACTTCGCAAGACAACAGAGTCCCACATTTCCGTGAAAGCTGTTACTTCCATCTCACGTATCGGAATGCACGGATCACCTCGTGTGTGTCACGCCGTAGTGATGTTTTTTAAAGAAGCTTGAACAGAATTATTCGATGATGAACAGCATTATTGTGTTGATTCAAATAATACCGGGAATTCTTTTTCTCGACGCGGTGAAAGTGATAGTGAAACGCGATAATACAAGATGCTTTAAGAAATATACAGCCTTTAAAAAATCAAGATTTTAAAAATCTTTAATTTTCGCCACCGGGTTCGGTAGTTTGCTTGTAAAGAAGTATACACCGAAAAAAGTTTAGTGCATCGGTAGTGCTAACATGCGGATATCTGTGACGTAGCAGTTTGAAGCATCTGGTGCCCTGTCTTGACGTAGATTGTATCCGCTTGCAAGCAGCAGCTCTCCTCGCTGGGATTTGAGGTTATGTTTATGTGAGCGGCGGGAACACTATAAATCAATGCTGCGCTAAAAAGGGGGCACCAGACTCTCCAAACGAAGGGAGATGAGTTGCACTTAAAATAGAGTAGCTAATGCCTACTAGAGGTCAGCCGGGGTGCTAATGTCTTTTCAATGTACCGTCCAAAAATCTACCCAATAACTTGAACACTGGCATTTTTAAAAGATAGAAAAAGCGTAAATCCGCTCATCGATTATTAAAAAATGTGATAGGTAAAATATGAATACAGGGTTAACAAAGACTTATATCTAGCTACAAAAAAGTGTAATCCCACGAGATGATCAAACTATAAATTTATGAGATATCGATTGATGATTGCCAAAAAAAAAGTGATCGCCAAAATCTGAATACACGATTAACAAAGACTTATATCTAGCTACACAAAAGTATAATCCCGCGAGCTGATCAAACTATAAATTTTTGAGATATCAATTATCGTTTGTTAAAAAAAAGCGATGGGCTAAATTTGAATACACATTTAAAAATGGCTTATATGTAGCTACAAAAAAGTGTAACCCCGCGAGCTGATTAAACTATAAATTGGAGAGATATCAATTATTGTTTGTTAAAAAAAATGCTATGTGCAAAATCTTAATGGACGGTTAACAATGGCTTATATGTAGCTACAAAAAGCGTAATCCCGCGAGATGATAAAACTATAAATTTTTCAGATATCGATTATCGATTTTTAAAAAAAGTGATGGGGTAAAATCTGAATACACGGTTGACAAAGACTTATATGTAGGTACAAAAAAGTGTAATTCTGTGTGCTGATCAAACTATAAATTTGTGAGATATCAATTACCGTTTGTTAAAAAAAATGCGATGTGCAAAATCTGAATACACTATTAACAATGGCTTTTATGTAGCTACAAAAAAGAATAATCCCGCGAGCTGATCAAACTATAAATTTATGAGATATCAATTATCGTTTGTTAAAAAAAAGCTATGCGCTAAATTTGAATACACATTTAACAATGTCTTATATGTAGCTACAAAAAAGCGTAATCCCGCAAGCTGCTCAAATTATAAATTTTCAGGATATGATTATCGATTGTCAAAACAAAAGTGATGGACAAAATCTTAATACGTGATTGATAAAGGTTTCTATGTAGCTACAAAAAAGTGTAATCTCGCGAACTGATCTAACTATAACTTTGCGAGATATCAATTACCGTTTGTTAAAAAAAGTATTGGGACAAAATCTGAGTACACAGATAACAAGGGCTTACATGTAACTACAAAAAAGTGTAATCACGCGAGCTGATCAAACTATAACTTTTCGAGATATCAGTTACCATTTGTCAAAAAAAAGTGATGGATAATATCTGAATACATGAGTGATAAAGGTTTATATCATGTCCAAAATACCTGCCCTCATACCGTAAAACGATTCCGCTCCCACGGTAAAATAATTAATAAACGCGCGCTAGGTCTGATTTTTCGTACGTGTCATCTTCTGCGCGAGTTGACTTCACTGCACGAACTTCAGAAGCGTGATCTTATCAGTACATGTGCATTGTAATAAGAGGTGATTTTGTAGGGTTCCTCACAGCGATATAAGAGAAGAAGATGCAGCTGCGCGAATATTACGTGGTGAATAAACAATTCCACGTTCAATTTGTTTGCAAAGTCTTTTTAGTGGGAAAGAATTTGGCCGGCTGTAAGTGATGACTATTATGAGGTAAGCCGATATCCTATGCACTGCAGAAAATACTGCACGTGTACTCTTGCCAATGAGATCATCCTTTGCTCAAAGCAATGTTGGACTAACTGATAGTCGCGAATATACTCTCGCCGCGAACACATCTCCGTCGTTTTTTAAGAGTTTTATGTATAAGTTGTGTGTATTAAAAAGTTTAATATGAATATACCGTGAATACAATCTGGTCGGTCGCACAATATTCGTTGTGTGCGATGAGCGCGTGTGTGTGCCATGTGATTGGGATTGCTTCACTGGTTATTGCACTTGTTTTGATAAAAAATTGCAATAATATACAATGTAGTAGATCTGCGGACCAATATTTCAAGAAGGAAATTCTGATTTTAAAAAATCAAAAAAAACTAGATCAAAATACAAGGAAAAGAAATGGATTTTCCAAGTAGTAAAATTTTGCGCTAAGCCATTACATCGATCACTATACCGGTTTCGAGTTGTCTTTAATGCAGTAAAGAAAAAACATTAAACAGCACCTCATTTTTTCTCCGGCTTGCCACGAATACGAGAACGAAATCATCGGTGAAGATGGTGAAAAGATTATTCCCAACATCTTCAATGGTGCACGAGCCGCTCAAGGGGAGTTCCTCTACATGGTGGCATTGGGATACCAAGCCGACATAGATAATCCTTCTCTCATCTGGTACTATAATGGTGGTGATATTGACACGAGCCAGTGTATATCAGGTTTCTCTCTTACCGACATTATCGCTGTAAATTATAACTGGAATGAGTGGGAGCGAGCAGTTCGTCGGTAGCCTCGTGGTTTGGGTGGTGGACTGTCACTCGGGCGTACCCAGTTCGATTCCCGATCTTCGCCTTTTTCAGGTACAGCCGATAAATAAAAAGGTTAGTTTTTTATAATTATAATTATAAATAAAAAAGAAGAGTGGTTGATCTGCACCACTTGCTTATGTATATGTATATATATATGCGTGTGTGTGTGTGTGTACGTGTGCTCTTATACCGCACTACGTGTATATATATATATATATATATATATATATATATATATATATACGAGGGTAGTTCAATAAGTCTTTAGAATGACCAACAGATGGCGCGCGAATCGCTCCAAATCATCTGTTTTCAGTCAGCACCACTCCCGACTAGATATATGGTGCAGTCACAGTCCACATCTTCTGAGTTTACGTGTTTTTATAACCAATTGAAAAAAAAAATTGCTTGTTAAGAAAAACGGAAAAAAACGAGTTCAGAGCGGTAATTAAACATTTTCATTTAAAGGGTTTAACTCCATATGAGATAAAAAATGAATTGGACTCAGTTCATGGCACATCTGCCCCTGCCTTAGCAATGGTTTATAACTGGGTAAATGAATTTAAGCGTGGTCGTACATCAATAAGTGACGAACCACGTTCAGGAAGGCCCGTAGAAGCAACTACTCCCGAAATCATCAATAAAATCCACGATATGGTGTTGAAGGATAGAAGATTAAAAGTGCGTGAGTTAGCTGAGGCCACAAGGATATCTATAGGTGCAGTTGTTTCAATTCTACATGAAAAATTAGGCATGAAAAAGCTATCGGCAAGATGGGTGCCGCGTTTGCTCTCAGCTGAGAATAAACGCAATAGAGTGGTCGCCTCTGAGGCTCTTTTGGCGCGCATAAGTCGGAATCCTGAGGAATTTTTTCGTCGATTTGTGACTGTGGATGAAACATGGATACACCACTACACTCCTGAGACAAAGGAACAATCCAAACAGTGGATTTCCACAGGCGAACCAGCTCCAAAGAAGGCAAAGACCGTAAAGTCAGCTGGTAAGGTTATGGCTACAGTTTTTTGGGATGCACGTGGAATTATACTTATTGACTACTTGGAAAAGGGTAAAACAATTACTGGTGAGTATTATGCATCATTATTAGAGCAGCTGAAAGAAGAAATTAAAAAAAAACGACCACATTTGGCGAGAAAAAAAATTCTCTTTCATCACGACAACGCCCGAGTTCACACATGCTTCGTTTCAATGGCTAAAATTGAAGAACTAAAATTCGAATTGGTCGAACACCCACCGTATTCACCAGATTTAGCCCCCAGTGACTTTTTCTTATTTCCAAACTTGAAAAAATGGCTCGGTGGACAGAGATTTACGGACAACGAAGACGTCATTGCCTCTGTAAGT
Organism: Gastracanthus pulcherrimus; assembly: GCA_949152435.1. Lineage (NCBI taxonomy): Eukaryota > Metazoa > Arthropoda > Insecta > Hymenoptera > Pteromalidae > Gastracanthus > Gastracanthus pulcherrimus. The sequence continues at coordinate 101,426,240 of OX424575.1, read as the reverse complement.
GCTTATTTTGAGAAACTTCCGAAAACGCACTTTTCTGATGGATTAAAAAAACTTAAAAAGCGATTGACCAAGTGTATAGAGCTCCAAGGAGATTATGTTGAAAAATAAAAAAAAATTTACCCAAAAAAAATTGTTTTTATACTTTATTCTAAAGACTTATTGAACTACCCTCGTATATATATATATATATATATATATATATATATATATATATATGTGTGTGTGTATGCATGTGCGCCAGTGTATGTCTCTTTCTCTCTCTCTTCCCCCTCTCTCTCTCTCTCTCTCTCTCTCTCTCTGTCTTTAGAGCACACACACACATATATACACAAACGAGTTGTACAGCATACTCCCACACACACACGCACATAAATATACTTACATACACAAGATATGTAAGAGAGAGAGAGAGAGAGAGAGAGAGAGAGAGAGAGAAAGAGCGAGAGAGAGAAAGTGAGAAAGAGCGTGCCGCCCCGCGCGAATCACCGCTATACTATCGCTGTGACAGTGCGCGCGTATGTGTGTGCCTGTGTGTGCGTGCGTGTATGTGTGCGCGTGTGTGCGTGGGTGTGTTCAGAGAAAGACTTGTGTGTGGATATTTGCGTGCGTGTATGTGTTTGTAGGCTTGCGTGTGCGCGTGTGTAGAGAGAGAGAAAGGTTTGCGCACATGGTACGGCGAACGCTTGCGCGTGAACCACCGCTATCCATGTATGTGTGGTATAGGGAGAGAGAGAGATAGAGAGAGAATGGGAGAGAGAGAGAAGGAGAGTGGGAGAGAAAGGGAGAGAGAGGGGAGAGAGAAAGGGAGAGAAGGAGAGAGGGAAAAAGGGTGGGAGAGACAGAAGTATATGCTATACAATCGCTATAACATTAGCTAACCCCCCACCACATGTACACTCTTCTGACTATTCCTCCACAAAACTGTTGGAGGGAGTAGGTGGAGGAGTGGGGGTTTGTTGTGTCTAGCCATTGTGTAGCATATACTACTACCGAAAATAAATGTTGTTATTTTATTTAAGATGAACCTTCGAATCAGATTTATTTAAATTCTATTCCAAGATCTACATTTACTAAATATCAAGGTTTTGATATGATCCATCAATGAATACTTTGGGACTTGTACTATATTAAATACTTTTCAATATCTATAATCAATAAAAATTCATAAAATTTAATCCGTCTGAAATTGAAACCTGAAAAACAATTACAACTTAGAAAATATCTAAATAATTTTAACGAACTAATAATTTTAAGATATATTTTAGTAATAAAACAAAGTTTAATTTTATATTTTTTAGTTTATGTTAGATGTAAAGGTATATTAGGATTAACTATATTAATTATATTAATTCGATCAACAATCGCAAATTAGAAGAAACCTATGAAATTTTAACAGAAAACTATCTAAGTTTGTGCAATTTTTAATTAAAATCTTAATCAATAACTTAATTTTCCACAATAAACTTTTGTATAAGAAGTACTAATACTTTATTACATCATTTTTAATTATATTTTCAACAATACAAAACATAATTTCATGATATAGACATAATTCACAATTTTTAAATTGAGGGGTTATGTTCAACAAAAATAGTAGTACACTCACATTATATATATATATATATATATATATATATATATATATATATATATATATATATATATATATATATATATATAATACCCGGCGCAAGTCGTCTTGCTACGCTATTCGGTCCGTGCAAGTCAGATGGCGACATCTGGATCAACATTATTGTTGGAATATTTACACTGTCTTATAGGGAATCTGTATAAAATTTAAATAACAATAAAATAACAGTTATTTTATGTATCTTTCTTTTATTGTATAGAGATGTACAATAATACTATTGATTGCGTGTAAAAAGTTCCTATTACTCTGTTATATATTCATATAAACACTTTCTTCTCGTGTCTTTTGGGTTGGTCAATCTATATATGTCGATATATACAGATATACTTCGCGTTCCAACATTATTGTCAATTTTCGTCACCCCGGGCGCCTCGATCGTTTCTTGTATCTCCACGGTATGGTACTGTTGTTTAAAGACTGTTCAAACTTAGGCGTCTATAATTTGAGTGTCATTCACCGATTAATACGCTGCTGGCAGCTATTTTTATAGTGAAAACCTTTTCCCGTGTTCTTAGCTTTTAAAAGTTCTTGCTCGTAGTATCCACCAGTTATGGGTTGACTTTGATAGTCTGACAGATGGTAAATCACAGGATTGGTGGTTGCGATTCTATTGACAGTAAACGTCTCAGTGGACTAGTAGGGTGTGTAGCCCTTCTCAAATATTTATTTATGCTTACTCGTGCGTACTTTTCCACCAACCTTGAATTTTGGTTTCTTCTTATTTACCGACTGACTCTCATGAAGGAATCGTTTTAGAACTTGAGCCTGATTGGTAGCAGATACTTCGTTTAGCTTCATACCAATAGTTAAATGTTTACTGTCGTTATACTTTGACATTAAATCAGACAAAATATCAATCTACTTATAGTTTCCGTGTAGATTGAAATTTATTCACATTTTATTTTTCAGGATACAATTGAAGCGTTAACAAATGGATGCTTTGAGATTACTATACGTTGGGTATAGATAGATCTTGTAGAGTTTCATGAGGTTCTGAAAGTTCGCATTGTAAAACTCCTTACCTCTGTCAGTATGTAAATTTTTTGATACTCACCTTTACACACTGCACACTTCATAGCAGTTGCTACTTCCTTTCCAGTTTCTTGTTTGACTGGAATAGCCCAAGCATATTTGGAAAATACGTATATGATGGTAAGCAATGCTTACTAAACATACATCTGTAACCTTTGTTCTCTCGAGCAGAAGGTTGCAAAACAACCAAATCTGCTTGCCAAATTTCATCTAAACCTCGTACATCATACTTTCGACGTGGATAATTGAGACGAGCAGGTTTATGAAGCTCTTCCTCCAATATCTGATGTTCCATCCTTCGACGTTATCACTTTGACATCTATCGAGTGAATGTTTTAAATGTTTGAGACAACGATTCTATTATAGGCTTGATGTAGGTTTCGAGATCATTCAATTTTCTATCTAGCTCATCTCTATGTGCTTCTACGGTTCATCTAAATTACTAAGATAAGTTCTCAATCTAGATGTATTTCCAAGCACTTTTTGAATTTCTGCTTGAACTATACGATGTAGGGTCCCTAGATTAACTGCCTCATTCAGCTGGGTAGGTGGTTCTAGAGTGCACAGTCTCTTGTTTTTCAAGTGGTACTGATCAGCGGCTGTAATTTTGTATCCGACGCCAGGAGGGCCTCGACCCCGCTGGCTCCATTTAAGATTACGTCCGAACACGTCAACGCTCATCTTGATAATGAGTTAAGTATTTATAATAGCTTAATATGTATACCCTCTTTCACGGAGCTTCTCCATGATGGATTGGATTTAATTCACGTGATTGGATTATCAGCTGATTGTTCAGCTATGAATAATCGAAGACGACCGACAAGTTCGTCCGAGTACACGTAATCCATTCTTGTATCTCTTCTCGCAATTTTGTACCGCGGTAATCCTTTACCTACTGGCTTGCGAGTCCCGGAGAATAAAGGAACGATAATATTATTGAATTTCTTGTTATTGTGAGAACGTATAGCCTCATCACTTTTGTAACGATTCTTGTGAGCATTAGTTGTTTTGAGAATAATGCGATAGATCTGCAAATTATTAGGATTAGCAAGCTCTTTATTAGGCTGTTTCGAAATGAGTAGTTCTATAACCCAGGGGTCATTGGATATACCCCATCCTTTACCTAGATCTACTTATCATCAAAGTATATCGGTGAGTCAAAAATGTTTAAACTATCGCCATCTTTACGTACACCATATTTTTTATCTACATTTGTTCCTTGATTAAGTATTCGAATTACTTGTTGATGGATGTGTCTTTCTCTTCTGTTTCATCATCAATTGTTTCGAACGCTGTATCATCATCATTAATTCTAAGTTAATGAGGTTTCCACGTTAACTTAGAATCCAAAACAACCCCAAGTTTAGTTACTGTGTCAACAAAGGGAACGAAAATGTTATCCTGCACCTCATTGCCTGAAAGCTGTAATTCACGAATCTTGTTAACGTTATAATCAGAACAAAAAAATTGCTTTTGTCTTATTGTCATGGAGCCGCAGGCCATTTTCGAGAGCCTATTCCGACACAGCACGCGCAGCAGCTGACAAATGTTGTATGCCCTCATGAAAATCATCTCTAGTAACTTGGGTGTAGGTTTGCAAATCGTTCGCATAAAGCAAGTGCTTGACAGTGTCGTCGGTGAGTACGTCTCGTAAGTCATTGATATTCAGACTGAACAGAGGTGGGTTCAGAACCTTGTGGAATGCCAAAATTGGTTGTGAGCTAGTTAGACTCGCCATTAGATTTAGTAAGCATTCTTCGGTTACGTCCTGCAATATAAGACTTAATCCACAGAACAACGCTTCTGGTGAATCTCATTCTGAGCAGCTTCTTTAACAGTTTCGATGGAGAGATCGTGTCAAAAACTTTGCTAAAGTCGAACATCAGCAGAAGGGTAAGGAGATGTTTTTCACTTCTCATGTCGAAGTTGATGCCGGATCTGATGTCCTCAGTCAACATCAGAAGTGCCCTATGTGTGCTGTTGAACTTCTTAAAACCTCTTTGTAGCGGGTCAAGGATTTTATTGCCAAAAGGAAATGGTAGAATTTACTCATGCACGATCTTCTCGAGGACCTCAGAAAGAAAGCTAAGCAGTGCAATGGGACGATAGTCCAATACAGTTGCGGTAATTGCTGTCTTTTTCAGAAGCACAAGCTGAGCTCTCTTCCAAACTCCGGGAAAAATTGCACTAGCTAGGGATGAATTGAAAGTAGCTGCCAGATGATGACCAAGTATCGCAAAAGCCTTAGCTATCACGCATTGTGGGATACCATCTACAACATCGGAAAAGGATATTTCTTTAAAAGAAAATCCGGAGTCGCTGGCTGAGAAATAAAAATCCCTACGAAATGGGTGTTGAGCTCGTCTGGAGTGAAACCGTATAGCTCTTCGTAAGATTCCGACAGGAGCCCAAGGCCACGAAGTGCCTTCTAAATAACTTTTTTATTCCAAAGGGCCTCGAAGATACGATTCTGGAGAAAGGTATCCCGCGCAACCGAAGTACGTTGTTCTGTCAGAGAAGCTATATGCTGATGTTCCAGTCTCAGTCTTTCAACTTTCGACTTTCTGTATCGATTATGCAAAGAGTCTCGATTAGTATAATGACGCTGGATTTCCGCGTCAACCCAGGAGGATATTCTTAGCTCTCTATTCTTGGCTCTCAACTGCTATAGAGCGGTGAGTTGTTCTATTGCCTCTATGAGATTATTAGTTGAGCATTCAAGTTTGTTATCTATGTCAAGGGAGGGACTGTTCATGTTTGTCCAGTCACAGCTTGCTAAGATGGACAACACGTCTTCCTGCTTTATGGACTTAAAGTCTCTGTAAGTAACATAACTGGGTGATTGAAATTTGGCCACTTAAAGGTTGATCACAACGTTAATAATGTTGTGGTGGCTCGGAAATTAGGCAAGCATAGCATTAGAGTCTAGCATACCGTCAATGTCATCCACAAAGATCACACCAATCTGTATCGCCCAAGTCCTTCAGCATGTTTTCGTTCAGATCGCCCATTATAACCCTATACTGGTAATTAATAGAATGTTTCAGGAGGTTCTCGACAAGGTCAGAATTAGCAGTGAAAGAGATTTCTTGAGGTCTATAAATACCTGCGGCAAATATTGGGGGGAGGGACCCCTGCTGTATGCTACATATATGGTATTCATAAATGAGCGGCTTACCCTCATCCTGCATTGACGGAGAAGTGCACAATATAGATGCCTTGTATGAATAGTGGACATACAGAACCACTCCCCTGCCCTGCGTATTTCTACCCTGCCTAATCGTATAGTACTCCTTGATCTGAAGCAATCATCTGCTACTTTTAGACAAAAGCGGAACTCAGCATCACCAAAGAGTTGGTAGAAGGGATTGGCTAGAAGAAACTAGTTAATCGGTTCAAAATTTCTATTAAGAGATGTTGAATTTAATATCCTGCTCTTAATCCCCGTCTTCACGTTACCGATGACTAGTCAATCCTGAGAGAACTCAGCAGTAGGGTGGATCGAAAATTAACTTTTTTCGAATTTCAAATTCTAATAAGACGCAAAAGTTGTATTATTCCATAAGTAGAAACGTAGTATTCTTTTGGAGGATGTTTAGGTCTGTCAACCATGGCTTGAATATTATACATTTTATTTATAAAATGTCATTTTTTGTATAATAGCAATCGAATTTTACCGAACTCTGTCTAGTCGCTCTGAAATGTTTCATGGATAATAATACTTCATTTTCAATTATTTTTTACAGAATTATGTTTAAAAAAAGCCTGAGGTTATCAGAACGATATTTTCTTTTCTTAAAATAAGAATAAAACTAATGAAATTGTAAGTTATTGCGTATGCCCTTGCGTATGTAATACTATACAAGGCACGTGTTGATGTATTTATGTGATTAAAATCCCGACCGCTAGGTGGTGTCAGTCAAATCAGAAGAGAAATTACTACGTGAAGAGTATATATAAGACTCAAAATTACTAGAAAATTTACTTTTTCAAATTGATATTCATTTGATGGAAATTTTAAGCACTTTAGTTTTCAAACTAATTTTATTTTTGTTTGCGATTATTTTTGTATTTTTCATTTTTAATGGTCAACATGGGCAACTCAATTGCACCCGCTGTTTCTACTAGAAGCAGTAGAAGCAAGCACAAACTTCAGAATGATCCGATATTTTGAATTCCTGAATAATTTAACGGGAATGTTTTACCAACCTTGGAACAAGTGATGAAATAGTTTAATTACACTTAGCAGTAATTGCTTGTCAAAAATAAAACCCATTCATCAGTAAAATATATTGCTAGAGTCGTTGCTGAGAAAATAGAGATAATATGGGAAAGAGCTGAAATATCGACAGTATCTACATCAAGATTTGTTCAGAAAATTGACAGTCACCATAAAAAGTAGAGAGCATTTATGAAAATCCCTAAATATAAAAGAAGTTTAACTTTTAATATTCAGCTACAGCAAATGAGAAAAGAATCTCATTTTTTGTTTGATATTTGCTCAAAAACAGAAAATGTTAATAAAAATATTCTTGAATTCCTTCATGATCAAAAAATACAGCGTCGAATGGCTATTAGGGGTATAGATTTACGATATTTACGGGATCTTTAAAAACGACTAGAAAGGAAAGAAAAGGTATCAAGGTGCTTTTCTGTAAAGGAAGCAGATTCGAGTATTTCTAATAATACGATAATGATTCACCGCTTACTGATACTCCTGAGTCGTTGATTAGTGAATCTCAAAATAGCTCTGTATATGAATTCGGTAAATTAGATTTACAAAAAATTGTCGAAAAGTCTTATGTACTCAACTCAAAGAAATTAGAAATACAAATCTCTAACACACCTAATGATCAAAACAAATACAATCTGTCAGATGCTGCAGCTTCGACGTCTCTAAAAACCTCTGCTGACTCTATTCATTAAATGAGAGTTACTCTGCCTACTACTGCATCCATGTCCCGAACATACCGTCTATCCGCTCGGAGCACTACTGCCTTTGCAAGTGCAGTCTTAGAGGACTACGAGAGAATGCAGCTTTGGTAATTGATCAACGTTAAATTCACCGAGAGAGAGAGAGAGAGAGAGAGAGACAGAGAGAGAGAGAGAGAGAGAGAAATTGGAAAACATATATCTCTTATACAGGAACCCATATCTTCTTATCTTGGTCATATCGCTCCTCCTGGTAAAGGCGCATTCCATGTGCCCAATAGGATCCTTCTTTATTTAAAAGAAAATAATCTATTTACAGAGTATATACAATCGATCGGTTACGATGGTGAAGTAACAAATACAGGCTATAAAGGTAGAATTATCGCAAGAGTTTGGGCGGTCGTAGCAGTGGTGTATTTGTCTGTTGCATATGAATGAATTACCGTTACGGTACCTTTTTAGACATCTAGATGGTAATACAAGTAGCCCTAATCTATATTCCGAACCTATTGGAAAAAGTATGGAAAACTGTGATAAACTACCCGTAGTAAGATTCAAAGCAATTTAAACGAAACTCCCTGAAATTGATTCTACATTAAGTACAGATCAAGAATACTTCTATTATATTTGCTTTGCAATCAGCAAAGGTGATTGTCATGCAGATTTTGCAAATAAATACCCTTGAAACATGTCGCATGCAAAGTGGTTCACAACAGCAAATATAATTTTGCAGTTATATATTGGAACAAGTAAGTCATCATAAAATTTGAAACTACTTGTTCACTATATCCTAAAAGTTTATGCTGTAGTTTGCTTCAATATTAAGACATAGCCAGAATGTCAAGCAGGTTCCAGACACTTGTATAGATTGATAAAAGTTCATGATTTACCTTAGACAATTAAGGCTTTAATTGATCCTGTCATAGATAGAAATGCTTTCTGGGCACATTCTGAAAACATACTACTCTCGATGATTGCAGATGAAAACTTAGAAGTACTAAAACTAGGCTTGCAGCATATTGTGCAAACAAGACAGTGTAAGTTGAATACTGGAAGAGTTTTTAAAGTTACTGATGCTATTAATTTTGCTGCTGTATAAGATAGTAATATCTGATCCACCCGCATTGAGACATATATCGACTGATGCCGAAAATGCCGTATTAACCGGAAATTTTGGAATTCCAGACTTTCCGTGTCATACTCATTGTTCGGAACGTAATTATACGAAGGATTTAGTTAAAATAACTGATACGCAATTTGTATTTAAAGTAGTTATTATTATATACATTGTCTGGGTCGTTACAACGCGCGTTGAAACTGCTGTTCTGTACAAGGGCTATAGTACATCTGACCTCTGCATCATTCTTTATTGAGCTAGAAATGAGCCGCTCTTCGTGCCGCCAAAAGTCGCCGCCGACGACCGCCGCAAACATATACATAAGATACTCGAGAACGTTATCCCGTCTGAACTATACAGAAAGTTTTAGAAACCTTTCGTAAAGTAACTTATTATACAGTTACATTTTCTTATTACTAATGAATTCTATCCGTAACACTCAAAGTGTTGGGAGATGTGTAAAACTTGTCTCAGAAGCAGCTAAGAAATGTTGCGGTGATATAGCCTGATACAGCTATATTAGATCCATGGTTCTGTCAAGGCAAACAACCCTAATTTCGACAAAAAATCTGACTATAAACCGAAATAATCTCGTTCTCACATATGGCAGGACGGTTGGGTGAGAACGGGTGGGATTCGATGTGCAGTTACATCCTCACGGTGAATCCTAGATAATTTTCGACATGTGCGGAAATTAACTAAAAGCTGCATAAGCGCATACGCAAAAACTTACAATTTCATTAGTTTGTATTCTTATTTTAAGAAAAGTAAATATCGTGCTGATAATCTTAGGCTTTTTTAAAACATATGACTGCATAAAATAATTAACAAGGAAGTATTATTATCCATGAAAAAATTTTAGACCGACTAGACAGAGTTCGATATTATCAGATTGCTATTATATAAAAAATGACTTTTTATGAATAAAATTCTAATTATTCAAGCTAACGTTGGCAGACCAAAACATCCTCTAAATAAACTACGTTTCTAATTATGGAATAACAACTTTTGCGCTCTATTGGAATTCAAAATTCGAAAAAAGTTAATTTTCGATCCACCTTACTCGGCAGACTTGTTTGACTGAACATTGTTGCTGCGTAAACTGTCCTGTTTTTGTACGCTAATCGATTGTTATTCTCTAGAGAATTGTTGGAAGCTAGAATACCCCGCAGATCCTTAGCCATTGTAAACGCATGTGACGTTTCATCACCCCGTCTCTTGACTACAATACAACCCCCCCCCCCCCTATGCCATATGTAATTAAATCCCATATTGAAAGCTATTAATTTTAATCGATTATATTTATGAAACATTTCTTTGCTAAGGTACTCATTTATGAAAATTTTAGTAACAATTAATTTTGAAATTATGTCCTGGTTAAGAGTCGAAATGTCAATGCCGCTAATATGAGAACTCTTGAAATATCTCTTTGCGCGCATAATATGACCTATAAGATTTTTACGAGAGAGGCGAAAGAATCACGGTGACTTTCTGTGAGTCGAGTTAAATTTAGTTGATGGAAAATACGCCTGTACTTCCAGTAACAGCAGACTCACCCCCACTACATCGTCCTTCTTTAATGTAGGAAGAACAGTGGAGAGAATTGCAAGAGGCACCTCGTTAACATTTTTTATGTTGCCCTCGTAAATATTTAACACTATCAAATGAAAACAATTCTCCCCCGTGCTCTAACCTACTGTCGAAGAGATCCACATCGAAGATTGAATGTCCTTTTGACCCGGTAGATATTGCTCTGTCCTTCGATGGTGTTGAGGTTTGGAGAAAACTACTGCCGAAGATCGGCGCCTTCCCGTAGGCAACCCACACGTCGTAGAGTTGTCGTGACGAAGAGGTCTGCGGTGTTGAGGGTTTTACAACTGATGTATTTTCATGTGTTTCAGCGGGTTTGGTGTTATGGCCCGCTTTGCTTTTGTTTCTTTTTTGTTTCTCTCTCTTTCATCTGTACTTGCAATGGTTTTCGTCGGCTGCTTAATGCTGTTGTTGGCGCTATTTTTGAGTTATCTGTTGTGATGACATTTAAAAACAGTGCTGCTGCATGTTTATGTACGCTCTTCATGCACTTTGCATGACATTTGCATGTGCATGAAGAGCACTTGATGAGTACGCTAGAGTTGCGTACAACATAAAAGTAAATGGGGCATGTAGATGGTTCCATTAAACGTTCCATTTCTACCGCCCTCAAACAAGAAAAACTCAACTACGTTGATCGTCTAGGATGGGCAAGAGGATGCTAGAAACCGACAGACACCAGTATAGTTGTGGTACACAAACGTGTCACTGTCCACTGAAGGCTGATTCTTGCGCAGAAAGTGGACAAAACAATCAAGTGTGCGCAATGGAGACGAAAACAGCACTTTATGATCAAATAATCTCCAAAAAATGTGTTATGGCGCCGGTCAGGAAAACATCCAAAAAATAACACAAACATCTCAGAATCACCAAAATTAACACCGACACCGATGGTCTGCATCGAGGCACACACTAACATCCACAACAATGAGTACCTGAGGTCTGAAAATTGGCAAAACAGCTCTAATGCAGGAGCCATTGGAAAGCCCGTGTGTACTGTACGAGAGAGAGAAATATACTTTTGTATAGTTATTTATACACGTTATACGAGACAATTTCGTGCGAGCGCCAAATCGTGTTATTTCTAACTCGTGTTTGCGATACTAAAATGTATCTAAGAAAATGTTTAATAAGCGGTTTCCATGTATTTTTTCCTCAGCTTTCCAACGGTATAGTCAGATTTTCCGAAATTTTTAATTTTCACCTGTAGAAACTGTAAAACGTCTTATATTTCAAAAAGTATATTTTTAATATTTCTTTGATGATTTAGATCGAAAGCTGAGCATTTATTACGTAAAAAAAGATATTTTCCAGACAGTGCTCAAGTTGTTTTGTTTGAGAAATAGAACGCAAAAGAGTAGACACAACGCCACTTCCAAAAAATTAATTCCACGTTAAGAGTAATGGAAACTAAAAGAAAAGCAAGGAAAACATGAAAATAAATTTAATAATGTATTTATTAAAGCATTTTGACTGCATTAGAGTACAGGTTTAGTAAAAGTCATGAATGGCTAACTGATAGCCAGCCGTTGCGTCTACTCTTTAGCGTTCTATTTCTCAAAGAAATCAACTTGAGCAGTCTCTGAAAAACATATTTTTCTACGTAAAAAGTGCTCAGCTTTTGATTTAAATCAGCAAAGAAATATTAAAAATATACTTTTTGAGATATAAGACGGTTTATAGTTTTGAGACGCGAAAATGGAAAATTTTGGAAAATCTGACTACACCATTGGAAAGATGAGGAAAAAATACATCGAAAACTCTTATTATACATTATTTTAGGTAGATTTTAGTATCGCAAATATGAGTTAGAAATATCATGATTTGGCGCTCGTGGTCCACGAATACCGATTAAGAAAAAATCATATAGATCCTCAAAGTAAGATTACCTCAAAGAGCTTTTTCAGATGCACATTTCATCCAATATGTTTAAATTCTGAAAATTCCAAATTATCGAGGTGTTTTCATGCAAAACGCAAAGCCAGCTAGTGGACCTTATTACCGGTAATCTGCTATCATAAATCTCGATGATGAGAGTAGTCGTGGAACACACTGGGTAGCATATCGTAAACGAGGTAACAACGTAGTTTATTTCGATAGTTTTGGTGATCTTCATCCAACCATTTCCGACTTGATCTTATATTTAGAGGTTGATGAGATTAAATATAATCCTGAGAGATATCAAGACTGTGATACATTCAACAGTGGTCATCTTTGTCTAAAGTTTTTGAGCAATAAGCTGGATCATCGCAGGGTTATATAAGGACCTGCATGAGCAAGAGTGTAATCACTATGAGTTGTACAGTCATGGATAATTCATTAACACTGAGTTTTTCCAATAACTACGTTCTCAGATTAGTTGAACTTTTAACCGTTAATTCGATACCTAATATCGATACTGGGAACAACAAGTTTTACGTTGGTAAAGAGATAATTGTTCTACCTACAGGTAGTTACGAGATTGAGGATATAGAGAACTATCTCAGCGAACCTCTTGCTTTAAAGTGTATATCCATCAGTTTGAAGCCCTATAACAATATTCTTCGTAGTGTTATAAAATGCAGTCGTACGATTGACTTACTACCCCAAGATTCTATCAGGGAATTCCTAGGCTTTACTCAACGCCTTCTCCTACCTAAGAACACTCACAGTTCTGATCTGCCTGTATCTATTCTCAAAGTCAACGCTCTGTGAGTTGAGTGCAACATCACCTCTGGTGCCTATAATATCACCGAAGTTTCGTTACCTTCCGATTGTCATTTAGAGTACACAGAAAGACCCGCGGGAGCGCCGCTGCGCCAACGGGTGCTGCTGCTGCGCTAAACATTGGAAGCGAAGCGTAACCTCTAAGGTGGAAGCTCTGCTCGCTCTCTTTGGGCGCCTGGCGGCCCGACAGCAGTGCGGTCACAGTTCCAAGGGCTATACGAGTCACACGCTCGCGCGTGTTTGGATGCGCTCTACACTCAAAATAATATGGCCGTGCATCTAAAGCGCGGTGACGCTGCGATACTACCGTTGACACTACCGCGCATCCGAGGGTTTTTCCGTGTATAGATCACTTACAAGTGTGTATAGTCGAACAAGACGGAAATTTGGTAAACTTTTTAGGAGAAATCATTACAATCAGATTACATTTGAAACAAGCGTGATGGAAGTAGTTTACGAAAGAGTCTGTAAAAGCAACCCAAGATGTCGAAAAGTCATCAGTCGTCTTTGAGAATCCAAAACGCTAATACGGCAAAACTTTCAGTTTCTAAAGAGTATCGGGTTAAAAGTCACCGCCCGTGGTGGAAAATAGGATGTAAATATTTCTGCTGTTTACAGAAAATGGAAGAGTTTCTATTTTTCTGTTGTGGGATAACTAATAAAAATCGGAAGAAATTATGAATTTCTAATTTTTTCCAGGTTAAAAAAGTGCTTTTTGAAAAAAAAAAATCACTTTAACTTGCTATAAAAGTCGTTTAAAAAGATTTTTTCAACAATATTTTCTGTTTAAATAGAAGAAGATACAATACTGGAGATCTCAAGCATTGAATCGTTCCAATAGGGTGTTTAGTATTTTTGCAATCACGCCCGCCAATTTAGAGAAATTGTAAAAATGAAAACTGAAGAAAACGCGCTTTAAAGTTTTCGATAAGAAAAAGTATCAATTTTCTATTACTTACACTAATAATCCGCTAATCAGCTATTCCTGATCCATATAATAGACCTCCAGCTTGCTAAAAAAAACTCATTTTGATGCATTTTCTCGGGTCTACGAGCCGTACGAGCTTCCTTGCTGGAAAATGAGTGGCGCTAGTTTTCCCTCTTGAGCCGTTGCGCGTCAGCGTTATCAACAAATATTTTGCACTTCTGACTCAAATTCAATTCAATACTCAAATTCAATACTCAAATTCAGCAACTGCATGGTACTCAAAACTACAGAATGCGCTTCATTGAACATACCTACAGCCATGCAGGCGGCAATTTCAATGACTTTTTGACTAGAATGCAGATATTTCGGATTCATGCGCCAGACTGTCGAGTTGAACGACTCGTTGGAATTTTGCGTGTGACCGCCTAAGCATCGCATTAAAAGTTCATAATTTCAAAGTTCCTCATAGATTGGGCTAATGTGTTCCTCAACTTTTTCGTCAATTAATCGAGCAGTATGCTTAAAAGATTTCAGCTGATTCATGAATTCAGCCTTGCGCCATTCACACCAGCTGTCGGCACTTGCCGGACAATTCTCGTGCTGAGGAGATTTATCTGTGGAACAATAACGACCCAACGTTGCTATTATAGCTTTTTTCATCTCTTGGTCAGAATTAATATTTCTTCTAATTGCCTAGCCATAATAGATCGTTAGCTTTTTAATGAGGCTTTCCATCAGGCGCTTCTTATCTCCGAGCTTTTCTTGCTTCTTTTTATTTCGAAGTCGCGTACCCATACATTTTTGTACGTGTTCCATGCACCCATTTTTTGTAACAGGGCAATCGTCACCATATGCACTTATCTTCACAATACCCGCAAATGTTTTAGAATCACCATAGCCGATGTAATTTGTATATTTCACGCCAAATTTTTCTTCGGATCTCGAAAACATTTCCACGATAGAATCCACCTTCAACTTCCCTGCTTGGAGTTCAATTTTTCACCTTTCGGATAACTTGCCATTGTATTCTTACTACGTGTACTCGCCAAGAATCAGAACAAAACTAACCGTTGATGCTAGAAGCAGCAAAGTAGAAACACGTACAGAGAAAGTTATTATACACCTTTATACTTTAATAACCCGTATTATGGCTCAACACGACAGTACTACAAGCTCTAAATATTGTTTTGAAAGATCGTTGAACTATTTCAGGTATGAACTTCGGAGTAGAAGATCAAGGACTGAGCGCGCGCTCGAGTCTGGTCGAGCGTTCGCACACCTGCTTGACGCCCCTCTGTTTTCGGCTCTGTATCTTCGGAATTATTTAGAATTGGACTCTGTAACTTTGTGTACATATTCTTGAATATCTTATCGTATCGATTTAAACAATAAAAAAAATCGATTCTTTGGACATCCTAAATCAAAACCCCCCCTAAATGCTATAGAGATCGACAAATGTAAGAATGTCGGCTTAACCAGTCTCATGAAAGGTTGGGTTTCACACAATCCTTGTCGGAGTTTGATAATTGAAAATGCTGGCTATTTCGTCGTTGAAGAGACTCAACAGTTACTAAATGCTGCCGGCTACTTCGACGTAACAATACCTCTGAGTACGATTCTTGGCTTTGCTGAAGATAATCGCAAGTAGTCAATCTTAAACATGTCCTCATACTCACTAGATCGGAAAGCGATCTGAATGCGGTTATTCAGACGTCAACGCAAGCAACTGGACGTATTGTTTACGAAAAGTTTAAGATTTAGCTGATGAGAATCGAATGGTTGATGTCCTATATGTGCTATCCAATACTCACAAGATTCGTCAGCTAAATTTAATTCACAAAAATATACCCATCGAACTGAGTTTCCATAGTTGAGAGTTATACGAGTATCCGATACTTTCTACCATACCATAACACGTTTGGGCAACGTCTAATCAGATGGAAAAGCCACGTTTCGTCTTTATAGGCTTTCAAACAATTCATAAGAGTTAGCCAGCTGTTAATGCTAGTCTTTTCGATCATTGCAATATAAGCAACGTGAAACTCTTTCTCAATTATCAGTACTATCCGTACGGAGATCTAAAATTAGACATCGCTGACAATCAGTATCCTTTATTGCACGATATTTATGCCAACTTTCAGTAAGCATATTACGAGAAAGATGTCGACTCCGTGCTAAAAAAGCAACACTTCATCGACCGTATTCCGTTGATCGTGATCGATTGTTCAAAGCAAAGTGAGACTTTGAAAAGCGCGCCAGTGGATGTCCGTCTGGAATTTGAATCAAGAGACCATTTTTCAGCTGGAACATCTGCTTACTGCTTAATCTTGCATGATCGCGTTGTTCAGTACAATCCTACAAGCCTTTTTGAGAGATAATGTAGTGGGGTAATGCTAGACGTATTGGTGGTGGAGGTAATTCTAGAAGTAGTCGCGATGGGGGTTCTGATATAATGAGGAATATTGAGGATATGCAAGGCTTCCAATATCCCGTCGAACACTTTTTTCTTAAGGAGTTGGTGATTGATCCTCTCAAGGATGACAATAGTGAACCTCTCGTTCATCTCTTCAAAGCGCCCTACCATTTGAGTAAGCTCACTAACAATTATAGAGCAGAAAACATATGGTTGAAGTTCAACTACCACGGATTATCTTGATATTCAAGGGATTATACGACCCTACCAAGGTACTTTTAATGGGTTCTATTAAGAAGAAATAGTTGAAGTGCTTTAAGTTTAATTTCGACTTTTGTGATGTAGCAAAACTGGGATTTCTCTCATCACAATGGAGCATACAGGACTTATGTGCTCTTCATAATGTAAGACTGATGAATCAGTTCTTCAAGGAGAGCAATACTCCCCTGGAGGGAGAGTCACCTATGGACTATGAATGAGGAGTTGAAAGTTGATTGAGAGATATCTACGAGTTGTAGTTGGCTGTACCTCATAGGTGAGGGCGAAGGATGGAGCCCTCACCCCTCTCCTTAAATAACTAAAATTTGGTGGAGAACTTACCAACACCTTGTCGACGGTAGATAACTTCAATTATCGCTCGGTAATGTAGATTCACACACACAAACACACACACATACAGACAGACATACACACACAAATCTCTTGCAGGAAAGGCGCGCCGGGGCCTACTGTTCGTCCGCGAGGTGGCGCTGCGGGCTCGCGCGTGCAGGTCTCGACACACGGTGCGGGCTCATGGGCAATGGTAACTCCGGACCCGCAGTCGGGTGTCGCCCCCGCGGCCGGTCGGAGAGGAGGGGGAGAGGAGGTTCCCCAGAATTCGCGGCTGGGAGGGGGGAGGGAGGAACGTGAGTCAAAAACCCCATGATAGTTCTGGGGTACGTGCGCTGGATGGAGGCGGTGCTCCAGAGACCCCATGACAGTTCCAGCACAGGGGCGCTGGAACTCGCGTGCATTGGAACACGAGATCGCTGGAACCCGGTTGGCTTACCTACTATAAAATATGGCTGTTTATCCAATTGTTTAAACAATTTGTTTAAGGGTGCAGACATAGTATAAACCTAAAAAAATAATTTTTTATATTAGTCTTTTTCGAAGACGCAACCCATTGTTTGAAAATTTTTATTAATATTTTTTTTTAAATAATTGGTTCACTAACACAAAATAAAAGAAATATCAACGAAAAAATTCGCTGCTCAATTTGTAGTACATGTATAAAGGATCCGAATAACCATTGATGAAAGAATTTTCGTTCATTATGTCACCACGAATCATATCAGAAGCAAAGTTTCTTTAATAAATATAGTATTGAAAATAGTGATTTATTGTGATTTATTTTTCAAGGTCAAAATTAGATATATTACCAGGTATTTATAGTATAAAATTTTTTAGAATGTTCGGGACCTAACCGGTCAAAACAAAGGAATTAGGCTTTATAAAATAACATTAATTGAACATGTTAATACATTAAATAACTTGTTCGCGCAATTGAGAGACGCCAACTTAAAATTGCATCCGGAGAAATGCGAATTTTTTAAGCGAGAAGTAACTTACTTGGGACATTTAATTTCGCAAAGTGGCGTGCACCCGGATCCGCAAAAAGTGGAGGCAGTCAAAGAATTTCCGGTGCCGCGGTAAAAACAGAATATAAAACAATTTTTGGGTTAAGCAGGATATTATAGACGTTTCATTCACAATTTCGCTAAAGTTGCACAACCGATGACGCATCTGTTAAAAGACGATGTTGAATTTAGCTGGACCAAGGAAACCCAGGGGGCTTTTAAATTTTTACGAAATAAATTGTGCGAACATCCGATTCTTATATTCCCAGACTTCACAGAGAACTTTAACTTAATAAGCGATGCAAGTGGCTACGCCATAGCCGGCGTGCTTACAATGGGAACTATTAGCCACAATAACGTAGTCGCGTACGTGTCGCGAGTTCTCTCGGACGTCGAACAACGGTGGGGCACGTTTAATAAAGAAGGTTTAGCCGTAGTATATAGTATAAACCATATTCGGCCATACCTTTTCGGAAAAAAATTTACTTTAGTCACCGACCATAGACCCATGGTGTGGTTACAAACGCACAAAGATCCGAATTCTAGAATCACACGCTGGCGGTTGATGCTAGCAGAATATGACTTCGAAGTAGTGCACAGGCCAGGCAAGACAAACGTGGCTGACGCCCTTTCTCGAAACCCCATTGCAATGGAAAGCATTCTGGTATGCCAAGCTGACCGAAAACAATCAGACGCAGAAAAAACCGAGAAGCCAGCATCGCGGCAAGAAAAGGCTACGCGCTCGGAAATGGGGCAAAAATCAGGACAAAAATATCTAGAAGCTATTAAGGCGCTGGTTCGGAGGAAAGGTTAGAAAGTAGGATTACAAAAGCAGCAGAATACAATAGGAGAAACTGGAGTGTGTAGCAACGAGTCGGGGGAGCAACCGCCGTCATTTATGACTAGTAACAGTAGGTCGCAATAGGAGGATAGTAGCCCGACCCACGCCGCGCCGGACCCATCGGACGAGAGCAGGGGGAGGAGAGAGAGAAAGCACGCTAGGACAACTGCGAGGCGACGCACACGCACGAAGACAGCGAGGAAAGTGTTTTCACTGTCGGCGATTTACAACCTCTCAAGAGCACTTCTTTTTATGAAATAACTTGCAGGGAAAGGTTGTTTATGAGGAAGGACAACTTCCTGTATTTTGTTACAACTCAAGGCGGACCATGCGACAAAGGAGCAAGGTAGCTAGATATGCAGGGGAAACTGTTGCGATTCAAAGACATAGAATTAGGGGTACCCGATATAGTAAAAGTTAACACAAATCTACATATAGCTATGCCATTGCGCGATGACGAAATCGTCGGGAAAACTATAATAAGCCAAAACATTGAGGTTTTATGTAGTAATTTGAACAATCTCTGACCCGATATACATATACAGTCAGTAAGTGTAGCCAAAGCAGACAGAATCGAAAATTTAGAATAGCAATTAATTATCAATAAGCTGCGGGGCATTTTTGCAAGGAATAAAATAAAATTAATAATCTGTTTAGGTTTAATCAAATACCCTTTACAGGAGGACCGGAATAAAATAATTCAGGAAGCGCATTATTCTATAATCGGAGGTCATAGAGGGGTAATAAAAACATATAAACGCATTAAGCACCATTTTTACTGGGAAAACCTTAAGGAGGACGTGCAAAACTTTATCCGCGTAAGCAGATAAAAATAACAGGCTTTCACCTACAATCGAACGGCTCTCTTGAGTGATCGCATGCAAGTCTTATGGGGAATATAAAGTTCTTTGTACAAAGTAATAAGACGGATTGGGACGATTATATTGATCAAGCAACCATTAACTTTAACACCTCCGTATCCGAAACTACGCTCCACACTCCGTACGAGATAGTGTTCGGAAGAATAGCACACACACCGATAAGCGGAGACTTGGAAGCGGACGATTTATTGCCGACCTTCGAGGGTTATATGACGGAGCTAGTAACGCGTTCAAATAGCATTCAAATGGTCGTACGAGAAAACATGATTAGGGCAAAGGAGCGTTCGATACAATATTACGATCGCAAGGTAAATGAGGAAACATTAAAAATAGAAGACTCAGTAAGGTTAGAAAAGGGGCCAAAACTATACGGGACTACGCACGGTGCTCGATATCGAGAAAAATGGGAACGTAAAAATTCAGCTTAGCAAAAATAAATCTAAAGTAGTGCACGTTAATCGCTTACGCATGTCTTATATCAACCCCGACGAAAACCCGATTGATTAAATGACGCACGCAGTAGTGTTTAATCAATTAAGCATAATGCTCGAACCTTTCTTTTAACAGCGGCAAAAATGCAAGACATGTAAAAATTTCCTCTTCTTTTATGCATATGCATTCAAAGCACGAATTATATATATATATATATATATATATATATATATATATATATATATATATATTGTAACGAGTTACGAATCACTCACGTGTAACGCTTCGACAGGTAGGCAGCAGAGAGCAGGCGGCGAGATGCCACCAAGGCCATGGAGAAAGGCCATTATTGCTAACGCTATCATACCGCGCGCCACGCTTTCGGCCTGCTCGCCACCATCTTGGCGATTCTCCCGCTCCGCAACTGGACGTGCACGCGTTTGGGCTGTGCACGGTGAGTCAGGCGTGTCACGGTGGGTGCAAGAACGACTGATGGAGGCGAACGCTCGACTCCCACCATCATCAACCGAATAAGAGTTCGCACGCGAGGCGAGAAGCCTCCATTGCAGCAGCAAGGGCCAAGGCGGTAACAGAAGGGAAAGCGACGGAGCTAGCGGCCAGCAACGAGAAAGAGAGAGAGATAGATAGATAGATATACTTTATATTTTGATGACAATCAAAAATATGGTACAGAATATATGTATATATAGTTTCATTACTTAAGATTAAATTAAATTTACGTATTTGTCACAATATAGTCTTTTCTTTAAATTATATATAGTCATGTTATCACATTTCGTCACATTTCGAGCAGGTACAGTCTGTATAAAGTTTTGGTAATAGCATGCGCTCATTTACAATATATATATATATATATATATCTATCGCGTCAATTTTATAAAAAGAAACAAAAATATTCACACACGTTACAGCTACATTCATGCATCCATTCATGCCTATAAATACATTCGAACTGGTTGCTAAAATTTTATTCTGTATGTAAAACCTGATAAATATAAATAAAATAAATAAAAATAAATAGTTGAAAATGAATAAATAGATAACGAACGAACGAATGAACGAACTAACGAACGAACGAACGAGCGAACGAACGAACGAACGAACGAACGAATGAACGAATGAACGAATGAACGAACGAACGAACGAACGAACGCATGAACGAACGAATGAATGAATGAATGAATGAATAAATAAATAAATAAATCAATAAATAAATCAACGCTGTTTTGAATTTACATAGGGACGGAACATATCTCACATCGCAGGGGAGGTTGTTCCAGAATCGCGAACCCTGGGCTCTAAACGAGTATAGGCCAGTGTCAGTGCGCGATCACGGAACCGAGAGCTCTTTTACACCATTCCTACTGGAAGTCCTCACCGTGCTTTTCCCAAATTATTGCTTTATACAATAACAACCCCGCAAAGTACGCTCGTATTTCCTTTATAGTAAACCAGCCAAGATATTTCCTGTGTGTAGTGATGTGCTCATCCCGCCTAACACCACATATGTATCTCACACATGTATTTTGTAACCTTCGTAACTTTGTCTCAAGCTCCTCTGACACATCAAGATAAGCCACGGAGCAGTAGTCTACATACGGGACTACCAGCGCACAAGCAAGCTGCTTTCGCAGAGCGAGTGTGCATGGATGGAAAAATCGCAAGCAATAGAGGGCACGGTTAACTTTTTTTCCTACCGCTTCTATCTGCATTTTCCAAGTGAGTTTGGAGTCCATGGCAACATTGAGGTTTGTGACAGAACCAGAGAAGAGGACATGTACGCCATCCTAAAACTTAATTCCGGGCAAATCAAGATCTTGCAGCTGTTTTATATTATACTCAGAACCAAAAACTATCGCTTTAGTTTTGCCCACATTCAGTTTCAGTCCGGACACGTAGGCCTACCCTGACACTACCCGCGCTACAGCCGAAATGCGGCTAATACCCTCATGCAGATCCCGCCAGGCAACTTGAGTGTAAATTTGTAAGTCGTTCGCGTATAGCAAGTGTTCAACGTCGCCACCAGTCAGTACGTCTTGTAGGTCGTTTATGTACAAGCTGAAAAGCAGAAGCTCCAGGACTGGGGCCTATGGCACTCCCAAATTAGTGGTCAGCCAATCTTAGTCCCCACTGCTATTTATGACCTTTTGTTTACGACCAATTATATAAGATTTAATCCACAGAAGCACACCCCTAGAGAACCCCTTGCTAATCAGCTTACCGAGAAGTTTAGATGGTGATATAGTGTCAATCGCCTTGCTAAAGGCAAAAAGTAACAGAATTGTTAGTAGTTTTTTCGTGTCGTTGATACCCGTTCAAATGTCCTCTGTGAGCTTTATTAATGCTGCTTCTGTGCTGTGATACTGTCGGAAACCTGTCTGTAGTGGGTCAAGGATCTTCTTTCTATGAATGAACTCCTTGATCTGGTCATGGGCTATCTTGTCCAGCACCTTGGAGAGGAAGCTCAACAATGCTATCGGGCGGAAGTCCGAGGCCGATGATGGCACAGAGATCTTCTTGAGCGGCACTAGATGAGCCCCCCTCCAAGTTGATGGGAAAACCCCCGTAGACAAGGAGGAATTAAAAATGCGTAAGATGTGATTGCCAATGAAAGGTAGAGCCTTGACTATCACACTTTGGGGGATACCGTCCTCACCTCTTGCTTGTGACGTGAAATGGGCAACCGTCAGGAGTACATCTGACATTGTCACAGGTTCAAATTTAAAGCCGTCATCACTGGCGGAGTCCAAGATGCCGCCCATATCTACGCCACTTTCAGTTTGGAAGATCGATACACCCGCAAAGTGTGAGTTTAGCTCGTCCGTCGTGAAACCGTGAAGCTCGTCTTGCGATTTTGGCAGAAGTCCCAGGCCCTTCAACTCTTTCCATATATCCCTTTTGTTATCAAGGGCGTCAGATATTCTACTTTGTATATAGGCTTCGCGCTGAGACTTCACGATGACCCCCTCTCGCACTGCGTTCACTTAGTCATGCCTTGTCTGCGCCGATATTTTTTGGCTGATTCTCTGTTTCCGGTAGAGCGACATTCTACTCCGATAATGCTCTATTACAATCCCGTTGATTGTCTGAGGGAGTGGGTTTATTAGTATATAGTAAACAGATAGCTTGTAGTTCAGCAATATTCGTAAAAACATGAGAGATACCCCCGTCCCGCATCTTAAGAGAGAGAGAGAGAGAGAGAGAGAGAGAGAGAGAGAGAGAGAGAGAGAGAGAGAGAGAGAGAGAGAGAGAGAGAGAAGCTTCGACTGCTACACCATTGACTCCGACACTGCGCTCTGTCGAACAGAGGTAAGGTCTAGCCCGAGAGTAAACGCGGACGTGCGTAAGGGCCAGACGACGAATAGTGTGCCGTGCTCCAAAACGATAAGGGCTCCGAATAGCCTGCGATCGTAGAGGTCGGCGTGTGTTCGTAACTCTCTCAGACTCCGGCGGCGTATTCAGCAATGGTCGTGCTGAACATGCAAGCGACGCTCGACCTACGCGTTATTATTAAATTCATTGTTATTATATCATTGTCAACTTCCTTGTAAATTACCTAATTTATTTATTTCAGTATATAGTAGTTTTGTTGTTCTTGTTAAATCATTGTGTCATTAATAATCCGGGACTCGCCTGCTCGCCGTATCGAGTTAGGCCGACAAGCAAGGCTAGATTGCTATTCGCGCTGCGAAAGAATTAGCCTTCGCGTTTTCGCGCTCCTTCCAGATCGCGAAAACTAGTGCGTCGAGGAAACTCCGCACAAAGCCGAATCCAGGAGAATATATATATATACATATATATATATATATACATATATATACATATATATATATATATATATATATATATATACATATATATACATATATATATATATATATATATATATATATATATATATATATATATATATATATATATATATATATATATATATATACATATATTTTGAAGGATGCCATCCCCCAGATGACGAAGAATAAATCAAGCGCCGAGTATATATATATATATATATATATACGAGATCTGTCCCAAAAGTATCCGACCTACCTCGATTTCTCGGCGCTTGATTTATTCTTCGTCATCTGGGGGATGGCATCCTTCAAAGTAGTCCCCATTTGATTGAACAAGATGCTCATATCGATGTTTCCACTTATTAAAGCACTCTTGAAAGTCAGACTTCGGAATCGCCTTTAGTGTATTCGTCGCATTAGTTTCAACAGTCTGTTTATTGTCGAATCGATGTCCTTTAAGCGGCATTTTCAATCGAGGAAACAGCCAAAAGTCGCAGGGAGCTATATCAGGACTGTATGGAGGCTGGCGGAGCTACGCAACACTGTGTTTCAATAAATACTGCTGCACAAGGTTTGATGCGTGCGCTGGAGCATTGTCGTGATGAAGAAGCCAGTCACCGGTTTCCCAAAGTTACGGTCGTTTTCTCCTGATTGCATTACGTAATCTTTTCAAAACTTCAACGTAGTACTCTTTATTGATTGTCTGGCCTGGAGGGGCATATTCGTGGTACACAACGCCCTCATAATCGAAAAAAAACAATCAACATTTGACTTGATGTTGCTTCGACTTTGACGAGCTTTTTTCGGCCGAGGCTCAGATGGAAGCTTCCACTGCGAAGATTGTTGTTTTGTTTCAGGATCATAACCATAAACCCATGCAACATTTCAATAGTTTCCGCACAACTTTTACAGAGATTAAAACAAAATTTTATGCAAATTCGCTGTTCGGTTCGTTCTGCCATTTTTAGCAATAAGCAAATTGCGACGAACGCAAAAAAGTCGTTGTAAACAAATACACGCTGCGTGGGAACTAAGGCGTTTCATCGGTATCTCAGGCTACTGACGAGAAGGTTAGGAGTTGCTGGTGACGTTCGTACTCTCCAGAGGTCGCCTGAGTCTCTCCGCGCGAAGATATGAACGTAGGTCGGAAACTTTTAGGACAGACCTCGTATATATATACACACACTTTTTTCTATATATATTTATGGGTGGTTCCATGCCAAGTGAGCATGTCTAAAATTAAAAATGTCTGAAACTCTACAAAAATGTTTGTATGTATACCCAGAGTATGTAAAAAAAATCTCAGACCTTAAGGTGTTATATGTCAAGGGCAATTAAAGGTTGAAAAATCCTTTTTTTTAATGTTTTGAGATTTTGCTAACATTGTTTGATTTTTAACTCAAAAACTAGGGACTTTTAAGAAAAAAGTGTAGGAACATTTTTTAGCCAAAATAAGGTAAGAAATATAAACAAAATTATTAGACTCTATTGTAAGATTTTGTGATCTCATGCATTGTGATATATTGCGATATTAAGATTCTAGAAAAATGCCAGAATTATTTTCAAAATAAAAAATCTTAAATTGTATAAAATATTTTTTTAACTATGGACTACTTTTATTTATATTTATATTTACAATGTGCTATATATTGTTTTAATATTATAAGTTCTAAAATAAGGACGATTAAGAAAATGAAAGGTATTTATGGCAAGTTAACCTCAACTTCTGTGCAATTAAGAAAATAGTACAAAATCACTAACTTATTATTATATGTGTATATATATATATATATATATATATATTTTTTTATATTGTTCATATAGCGAGTAACGTATATATCTTGTACATGTAGTGGTCTTAAAAAATGTAACATCCGTACCATGTAAATATTGTAAGTATTTATGTTAACAGCAAATTTCATATAAAATCACATATAAATATATTTTTTTACAATACTTTTTAATAATGGTGTAATATGAAATATTTAAATAAAGGTATAGCCCGATGAGGGCAGTGAAATGCTGCCGAAACGTCGCTGGCAAACAAAATTGTCTGTTTGGTTTGCAAAAATCATTTATTAAACCTCACCATAAAAAATCTTAAAATTTAGTTTTTCATATTTCTTTAACCCCCATATATTTAAAGTTGTTTGAAGCTAAATATGACTTTATTGACAAAATGTGCATGTTAATAATTTTGTTAACAGTATTTCTTTATATTTTGATTTTTTTAGAAACTTTGCACTTTTGCCCTTTTGTAAGTGTGACAGTCACTTTTCTACTGAAAAATGCTATCTTCATGATTTTTGGTGTAATGATTCGAGTGATCAAACCCACTTTATTCACGATTTTAAGTTTTCAAATCAGATTAATTAATCGAAAGAGGCATTAAAAGATTTTAGAACCATTTTTTAATGAAAAATTCAGAAAATTTGTTAGAAATTCCTATGTTGATAATTTTTAAAGAAATTTAATTTTGTTGAGTAAATGGAAGTTGAAATATGCTAAAAAAAATGAAAAAAATGACTACATACTCATATTTAGGCTTGATCAATATTGAACCATAGGGGTTCAAAAAATCTAAAAAAATTCACATACATTTTACATACCAAGAGGAACATTTTTACCGAAGAAATAGAAAAAAAAATTATTTGATCTCGATTTCCCAGAGAATTATCAATATATAGACATATATATATATATATATGTGTGTTTGTCGTATTTGTATGTGCTTATGCGTGTACTGTGAAGCATGCACTTTAAAATTTTCTTCAGAATCAGATACGTAAGATAAGGTAAGATTTGACAGATTTTCCCGATAAATTCCCCCTAGCGATGCTAAACCCTGCGTTCCTCGGGCTTCCACGATCGGCTGCACTGGAATGCAGTGTGGAAGGTTTTTTACCAGCTCGATAAGACACGAGTGCGCGTTAGCACTCGTCCTCGGCAAGCAGGAAAATCTCTCTCAACGCACGCACTCTACACGTGCGCGATGTACGCGCGTCGAGGGATGAAACCTGAGAGCGTACCCTCGGACAGCGCGCTGGCCCTTGGCGAAAGCGACTTCCTGGTGAAAGCCTGATCATGCACGTTAGTACCTCCCAGAGTGATGCCGGAAGGTCCACGGTGCGTCCTGGCTGTGCATATAGGACGGGGGCAGTATTTCAATAGTAAAAAAATGATTATTTATTCAAATTTGGGGTTTTATTCAAGTTAATTATTACATAGGGAACAATAAAAGGAGACGATTCCAAAACACTACAGTGAGAGGTGGGCGTGGTATTAAAGCACTAAAGCCAAGGCTTGTGGCTCATCTAGAGGTTTCAGCCACGCTAGTCCTCATACGTAGGCTACCAAGTAAGGCCACCTACGCGGGAGAGTCAGTCACGACTGAGTCCCCGAGCGCTGCTGCACCGCTCTAGTTATACTATATAGCGTGTCGCTGCGGATGCTCTCACTGCGGAATCCCCTCTCTGCGCCGCCAAGATCGCTCGATTGAACTCGCGGCTCTTGCATACAACGAACATATTTCCGCCGGTACGTTATCATGCGTCGGTATGGTGCCCCGCACCGCGCGGGCTTTTCAAATGCAACTATATTCCGTTTCTTGATAAATATCTATTTTGACTTTTTGATTATTGACTCCTGCTAATGGTATACAAAAACCTATTAGTCAGTCATTGACGAGTTTTATTGTTCATTAATTATTTGTTTATCAAATTAGGAATATAGTTATGAACAATGATTTTAATCCTTTATACCCCTTTTATCTAATAACATTACTAATTATACTGATTTGTCAATAACTACAATAAATAATAATTGTTATAAAAAATTTGTTTGTAAAATTTGAATTTAATTTTACAATCTTAATCGGACCGTTACAGTGATCCCCCCAAACTACAGTATCCCATCGATCTCGCGCAGTAAGTACGATGCGAGACCGTTGTTTTTAAAAAGTCCGAATAACGGCTGGCTCGTGACGCATTTGGATAGCTCGAACAAAAAAAGGAGTCTTTCCAGTTGCAGGAAATGTGTTTTATATTTATTTACTTTTTTTTCTTTCGCACTCATCTCTTTCATTTTTCTTCGAGCACATCCGCCCATTCTCCGTACTCTATCTCCCCGACCTTTCACAGGTGGTCCACCTATTGGCAAGCCTCGGCGCACTCCATTAATACCCGCTGAAGGTCTTCTCCGATGACCGGCAGCTCGGGGGCCTGTTCTCTTTTGGTTGAGTTGGCTGCCAACAGCGTGTCTTGCCGTGTCCTCTTCTCTTCTCTGTCCTTCCTTCATACCAGGGCATCCCTGACCTTCCTCTTCCAATCCCCAACCCTATTTCCTAAGATGGAAATAGGCGTAGGTACGTATTCTTCGACCGGGTTTGGGGACTGACCTCTGGTTGAAGGAAAGACGGTTCCGGAAATACCTACATGGTACATTTGCACCACAGTTAGTATCGGTACTTCCTCCGGTCGATCGAGGTACCCGACGCGAAGCTACTTATATAGAGTTTCGAGGGCAACCGAAATACCGAGTTTATTAAAAAATAGGTTTTACCTCAGGCAAGGCCGCGCCATCTTCCTCTCCTTCCTGCCACCGCGCCGAGAACGGGGAGAGTGTCACGATAGGAAGTGCTTCCCCGCCATCCCTGTTGGCGTTCGCCACCACTGGACTATCCTGGGCCTCGACGATCGTTGGTGCCACTGCCAAGAAAAGCTCCAACGGTGAAGGCAGTGGTTGAATCGGTGTTAACACCAGAAGTGCTGGATGTACCTCTCCTTCGACGCTCTCCGATTGGTCGGGCGCTTGGCCCAATGCTGCAAGGATATCTGCTCGTTTGCCTTACGAAGGTAAGCAGGCGGCTGGTGGTGTCGCAGGAACGCTGGTGCTCGGATTAGCGTCTTGTGACACAGGATTCAGACTACCTCGCTTCGCTCTCCTTCTCTGCCGCTTCCTCTTATTTTTTTTGGCCGACGCCAGCTGACGTTCCTCGGGGTGTAGGTTATATCCGTCGGTTTCCCCTTTCCCAGGTACACCGGCGGCATCGCCTGGTCCCTCTTGGCTCGTGGTGCTCGGCACCCAAAGAAGGCCCACCCGTCGTGCAGGCACACTTCCCCGGGTATATCCCCAGGAGGCTGCGTTTTTTCCGGTAGGCGGGAGGTCGGTCATCAAACGCTTGTCCGCTTGAGCCGGCACCCCTACCCTCGGTGCTACTGGGATTGCACTACCAATAAATCTCCCTGTTCGACCAAACAGAAAGCGCCAGCACACTATCCTATTAGTTGGTGGGAGCGTCCCAATAACTAGAAGTATATTTGGTTATTGGTTAATTAATAAAAGAAATTTTTAAATTGCAACACGTTGGCGTTACCTGCAGAATCCCCCTTTCGTCGCTATGTATTGCTCGGTTACGAGCACCTCCTGGTCACAAGTAAAGAACGGCTCGGCTCCCGTCGTTGCGTTCTCACACTGCGAACTCATCACTGTTGCTTCTCGATGTCGACTTGTTGTTTCCTTGGTAGTTGAATTCGTTGTGCGCGTGATTTGATATGTCTCGGTCTTGGTCCTATAGCTTTGAGCGCCGAAACTACTCGCGACCTATGTTATTCGCGGAATGCTAGCTTGGCTCGTTCCCTTGTTTACTTCTTGATTGAATAAGTCGGTCAGCTCGTGTTTACGCTTTACCTTTGTCTTGTATTCACAATTTCTCGTGTTGCTCACACCAAACGCTATGTTTATTTGTTTGTGATCTTATTTCAAATGTCTCTATTTAGTCACATAGATCTAAGAGACTCAATATTACGACCAAAAAATGGATTGTTTTCATAAGCCATATGAATCAACCTAATTTAATTTTAACGAACCTAAGCGCTGGGGGAGCTCGTTAATTTTCTGACTCAGTTCCCGCTGTATATTTTCAATTTTATTGAACTTAACCATCGTTGAACTAGTTAAAGCTTCTAAATGACCACTTATTTTCTCGGTTTTTACAGTCAACTTGTTCACCGCTCGAATCCTCTCATTTACGGACCCCCATAAATCTTGAACGTCTTGACGCTGATGTGATATTACTTGTTTTAGCAATTTATTTTCTCCTTTATCGCATGCACCTCGTCGTCAAGACGTGCCATTGTTGGATAACGCTCCCCATCCGCCACGACCAATCGATTCAATTGACCCTGAAGATTACTTAACCGCGAGTGGATGTGCGCCTCCGCGAACGACAATCCTAGTTCCGGTATCATAATTTCGGGCGTGTTGTAATTATAATTTGCCTGTTCTAATCTCCGAATCTTACTTCAAGTCCCCGTCTATATATATATATATATATATATATATATATATATATATATATATATATATATATATATATATATATATATATATATATACATATCAATTCGGATCATTCGAACGAACTAGGATCCTAAAACCTTATATCTAAATGAACATTTTGCCACCCATAACTTCTTTTTATGCTTTGCAACATGGCATTTTGTTACGTATATTTTAAATAATTAACGATTATTGATCCGCTTCGGTGAGTCCTCATTTACCTTACGAAATTTGTATTTATCTACTATAATAAAGGGCCCCAGGTAAAGTACGGCTAGCTCAGCATGAGTTTCTCTCCGAGGAGGCATAAGAAATCAGGATGAATAACTTGATATAAATAATGACACTCTAATTTATACAATTTAAGTACCTAGGCTTTATTTATTTATTCTTGATGGTCGCTATATATGCAGAATTATTTTAACTTCTACGGTCACACGTGTTAATATGGCTACGCAAGCCCGCGCACGCCGATTTGAACGGCCGAAGCATCACGCGTTCCCGAGACAATTATTTAGTAAATTACTGATACGCAAACCCCTCTAAATTTCCCAATTTTTACCGGTTTATTTGCCCGAGTTATATGCTACAATATCCGCCACTAACACGTCCCGATGTAATATTCGAATATTATAATAAACCGCCGTACACTGAATTTGTTAATTAGGTGTCACACCACCAACTCGCAATTTACACCCATATAATATAATTATCAATAAATATTTTCTTACCACTCTGTCGAGATGCCGATAGTCTTCTGCCGAAAATGGCCACGTGCTTGCGTGCGTTGAGTCACTCGTTCCTCGCACTGTCTCCCGCGCGTTACCCGGTCGCAAATCATTAACAATTATCTCTAAACCAACCCTAACTAAAGTTAATGCTAGCTCACTCAACAAATCTAACAATCGAATAATTAACAATAACTTTAACAATGCTCTCACTAAGAATATCAATTCTGTACATCTCGTGTACGTGCTATTAGATAGACGCGTGGGCAGTCAGAGGTGAATTTCCGGAAATCTTCTCCAAATTCGGCTTTTTTCTTCCTATATTCAGCCCGCACACATTTGTTGCTTCTCTTCTTATCTCCTCTGAGCTGGGTCCTTAACGTTAACATTTAAAGGTGGTACATCGAATCTAAGGTTTTTTAAAGATCACTGATGCAATTTTTCCGTAAAATAGCGAATAAAATAACTAAAACTTAATTAACCATGTTAAAAACATTTTTAGCAATTGATAATAATACTAGAATTGAAAATCAGTTGTATCCTAACCGTCAAAGATGTTTTTTTTTGAGTTAACAGTCGTATAAGTTAAGATTTTGACTTAAAACTGGCTATTTTTGCACATTTTTAATAATCTCAATCATTGATGATTGTTCAAAATCCAAAATTATTTTAAATCTTTGTTCCAAATAGTACCAACAGAAAAATTTACAGACCATAGGATATCAAAATATGAAAGTTATATCAGTCTCTGTAATGCATCACTTTTTGACTTATACGACTGTTATATCAAAGAAATATTTCTTTCCGGTTAGGACGATATTGATTCTCAATTATAGTAGTATACTCAATTACCAAAACTTCTTTTAGCATGAATAATTGAGTTTTAATTATTTAATTTGCGATTTTACGGAAAAATTATATAAGTGCTCTTTAGAAAACCTTAAATTTGAGGTAGCCATCTTTAATGTTAATATTTAATATTTAAGTACCCAGCTTGCAGGAAACTTATTTTTTTGACAAATACTAACTTTTTTGAGGCTTACTTTTGATATTCGAAAATTTCTGGGAATTTTGAAGCACGCTAGTGTACATACATATATTTAAAAATAATTATTATATTATAAAACCAAAATACATTTTATGCCCATCTCAACGAAAGTGGTCGCTTTTTGCCCTGAAAAGCGAGATCAAAATTACATTTTTTGTCCGCATGGGTTAATAATTTAACTCGCAAATAACCTGATTTAACTTTACGATGCTCTCGGCTTTACAATTGATTGAGTTTCAGAAGGAAAGCTTACTTCGCGATACGAAAAGAAAATATACTTTTGAGTTGTGAGCGGCTTAGCGCCTTTTGCGCACTTATAAAATAAAAGTTATTTCTATTTTATATGAAATAACTTTGAGAGATATTGTTCAGCGCGACAAGTATTATGGAATGTTGCCCAGTTGAATAATATAATTTCACGGGGATTATATTTCTCAAAAGTCTTCGCCCAAATAAAAGAATTAAAAAAATAAATTAAATAATTTCATTACACATTCAAGATGCAGAGATGAAGAGTAGCGTTCACTTCGAGAATACAGTGAAACTGTAGAGGAATAGTATAGATTATTGTTTACTTCGTCTTCGTGGATACAGTGAATGTATTATGAAGATTACCTTGATCGAATATTTCACTTGATCGCCCAGCGCTGAAATGTGTATGAACCTTTTGTTGACAGAAAATACTATCTCGGCACACACGAAGGAGCTCCTCATATATTATCCATATAATATTATTATAGAATAATATTATACTATTAGTATACTATTATTATAGAATAATATTATAATGTTATTATACAGATGATATATGAGAATACCTTGCAATATATTTGTAAATCAAAATCTATTTTGTAGTTACTTTTAGCTTCTTCGCGCGGGCCGAGATAGGAACTTCTTCACCGTTGCGAGTTAGCAGCTTCTTCGCGCAAGTCGAGATAGGATGTTCTTCGCCACGGCGAGTTAAGAGGTTCTTCGTGGGAGTCGAGATAGAAGCTTCTTCACGCGCTAACCGAGATAGGAGGTACTTCACGCACATTCTGAGATAGGAAGTTCTTTCGCTCAGGCGTCGATATAAACCCTATATCACGTAATTCGTTGGTGATAAAGTTAATCTCGTCATTGTGGATCACACATAGATTTATAGATATAATTACTCGGAGACGATCGACTAACACATTAGGTTCATCCCAATCCTCAAATCAATATTTTCGATCTCTCTTTATTTTCCAATTCTCGAATGAATCGTCAATATATGATTGTTCTTAGAGACTTGAACGAAAATTCGATTGTAATTTTGGTAAATTAGCAATCGTATGATAACTATCATAAGTTGACGGAATAGATTCATCTACACTACCATCTGTGTCTTGTCAAGAATTGTTAGTCAAATTCATCGTATTTTTCATAAACCTTGAAGCCTCGTAACGTTTGAAGATCCAGGAGTTATTATCGACTTGGTTGCTCTCTACTCCAATTTTCATATTGTATTTTTTATTAGATTTTCTTTGCAACGACAATCATAAATATAGTGTAATTTTGGAAAAGAAGCAATTATATAATTGTTGACATTATTGGATAAAATAGATTCATGTATACTGCTGCCAGAATATTTAGAGAAACTTAAACTAGAGATTGCTTAAATTTCTCAGATTGATCGGGCAGATCAGACCCAGAAATTCGATTAAATTTTCAAATTTTAACTTTTGAAATCTCAAGTTTTATTCTTGCATTGGCCAACAGTTTTTCTAGTGAATGAATAGAATTGAGTGTTGATTATTTCTGCTTTTAAACCAATAGCTTACGTTTTTGTTTAATCGCTTCCATCAAATTCATATTTTTGTTTCAACCTTTCCTTGTTGTTGAATATCAAACACAATATCTGACAATACCCACTCAAACTCCAGACTGTTAACTTTTACACGCTCTCTAGAAGAGGCATGATTATGTGGAGTACAACATACGAGTTCTATACTTTTTGTAACACCATGACTCGAACATCGCTGAGATTCATAAAACTTACATTTCCAGTATACTATTTTAGGTGAAGCTCTATCAATAAAGCACATATTACCATCGAGTAGATGTTGTTGCATTCCATTGGAACTTTACTTAAATTCGACAAGCATTTTGCTGAATATAAATGAATTTGTGGTGCCAAGGCTTTTAAATAAATAGATTCAGAATGTTAAAATTTCTCTCAGGAAATGGTTTATACACAAAAACAACAATGTAATATATAATATATATTAGGATCTAACATAGGCACCTCTGGAGGATTTGAACTAATGTAATTTAAGCCCGAAAATTGTTGCAAATAATTGGTTTAGACGTGGACACGTTATCGACATGGCGATGCCAGGCCCGGAGTTACGCCCCCACCTCGAAAGTATTGACCCTGATATAAAAGTGTTACTCTATGACATACAAGTGTTACGCTATAACATAAAGATGTTACTGTATGATATAAAAATATTCCTCTATGACAGAAAAAGTATTACTCTATAACACAAGCGTATCGAAAAGTGTCGAAGAAATTTCGAATAGTGTTGACTCTAAGAAGTAAATGTGTCGAAAAGTATCGAAAAGCGTTGAATCTGAGACATGAGTATGTTGAAATGTGACGAAAAGAGTTGACTCTATGTCATGAAAGTGATAATCTATGACATAAAGTGTCACTCTATAACATAAATGTGTTACTGTACGGCATAAAAGCGTTCCTCTACGACATAGTGTCGATAATAAATGTGGTACTCTATGACATAAATGTGGTACTCTATGACATAAATATGATACTCTATGACATAAGAGTGTCAGTCTATCACATAAAAGTTTGTCTCTATGACATAAATGTGATACTCTATGACATAAAAGTGTCAGTCTAGCACATAAAAGTTTGTCTCTATGACATACAAGTATTCCTCTATGACTTAAAAGTGTCACTCTATAACACAAATGTGTTACTGTACGACATGAAGGTGTTCCTTTATGATATAGTAGTATTTCTCTAGTACATAAAAGTGTTACTTTATAACATAAATGTGATACTCTATAATATATGTTATGATGTTGTATTTTGGTAATTGTCCCTACAATATCAATATTATTTTATTTCATAAGACAATGCTCTCAATTTTACTTGAGATTTCCTTCTACCCAGCCCCTCGTATCTCTCGAGGGGGTTCGCTTAACTAGACGTCTGAACACTCGGCGAAACCCACGCTGATCCAATCTCGATTCGTTTCTTTATTAACAACAATCACTCAAAGAGTGTTATTCTATAACATAAGTGTATCGAGTAGTATCGATAAATGTCGAAAATTGTTGACTCTTTAACATAAATGTGTCGAATAGTATCGAGAAGTGTTAGCTGTACGACATAAATGTGTTGACGTGTATGGAGAACCGCTGACTGCATGAGATAGAAGTATTACTCTATGACATAAATGTGTCGAAAAGTATCGAAAAGCGTTGAATCTATGACATAAACGTATCGAACAAGTATCGAAAAGCATTGACTCTATAACATACGAGTACATATGTCGAAAAGTTGTAGAAAAGAGTTGACGGGATGACTTAAATGTCTCGAAAAGTAATGTGTTGAAAAGTTATAAAAGTGTTACTCTATGACATAAAGTGACACTCTGTGACATAAAAGTGTTACTCTATGGCATAAATGGGTTCCTCTATAAAATAAATGTGTTAATGTTGACATAAATGTGTCCATATATAATATAAAAGTTTTACTCTATAGGATAAGATTGTTACTGTATGACATAAATGTATTGCACTATCATATATATATATATATATATATATATATATATATATGGGTAATTCCAGCCAAGTTTTACAAAACGCTGCGCGGGGGGGGTCGGCCATTGTTACCGCCGATTTTTTCTATGAAAATAAATTAGAAATCAAGGTTGTACAAAAATTTTCAGCCCTCTTGGTGCCATCTGTGGCCCTGTAGAATTTTTTGAATGTTCAAAAATCGCTAAAAAGTGGCTAATTTAAAAAAATTCCCACAACTTTGCATTATGAAAAAAAAAACAAAATTCTTCGGAAATCTTTCGGTAATTATGTTAAATTTGAGTAAAAAATACTCCCATGACATATATATTTAAATAGCGGAAATGGCTCGAACAGCAGTAGACACCAAAATCAATGGTTTTTTGGTGATTTTCAATCGGTCTCCATTCCATCAGCTTTCAGGCGATTTAGGCTAAACACCTCTCAAAAAGTTTATTTTGGATATATCTTCAATTCTTCACGTCGATTTTTAAAATCCATCGATTAGAACTAGAGTTATAGGTCTTGGAAGGTAGCCTATTTTTCAAAAATCGCGAAGTTGGCACCTCTGTAGCACATTTCTACATGTACCAATCTTAACCTAACCAGGCCTAAAAGTTAGCTCAAATATAGTAGAAAACCACCCTAAAGTTTCGTTCTGCCCCTAGGCTTTGTTTCGGAGCTGTGACTTTTTTTCTAACGTCAGACATGGCTGAAATAGAGCATAATTACACGCAATATGCTTCCCTTCCCGAAGCACGTGAGTATATCTGCGCTAGCCGCTGCACCGACGACCTGTGCACGGTCCACTTTGTCTCGCACATTGCCAGAAACGAGACAGAAGTCTCGATTACATAGCGAGGAGTCATCTAAGCCGCATTGCACGCGACTGACGTTCGCGCGGCTGCAACGAATAAGACGACACCGTTATATTTTATTATAAGCGAACGTCGCGCGGCGCTATAGCGGGGAAGTTAAATATAAAATAATTATTTTACGTAATAACAAATCAATATTTTTTGAATTGACAACGGAGTACGTGTTCCGTGTGCTCAATATCTGTTCCTCGTTCCTTTTTCTGTGCTCATATCTTTTATATATGTTCCTTGTTACTTTTCTGAGAACAGGCCCTTTGTGTTTTCTGCAACATAACTAGACACTACACTATTTATATTTATGTCCTCTAGAGGCGCGCGCAACGCTCCGCGATGTATCAAGAAGCCCTCTGAAGTTACTCCCTATCGCAATCTCCCTTTTACAGATGGATTGTACACTGTTTATATTTGTATATGGAACTATACTGGAGTACATGTTTTGGAACCGATACGTTTAACGAGGAAGAAAGAAAACAGTGTTTATTAAAAACACTGTTTGTTGCGGCCTGTTTTTTGTTTAATTTGGGATGCAAAAATGAGTGATAGTCAATGTTATATTGGCTCATTAATTGACGATGAATGTCATTTAAAATCATTATCAAAGAAAGCCCGTTTGCATAACCTAAAAGATTTGCCATCAGGTGATCTAATACTGCTAGAATATAGAGTTCAAACTTTTACAAAAGAATCACAAGGTTTTATCTGTGATCATCATCAGGTTAAATATTTGGATTATTACTCATCGTTACAGCGTAAGTGCTGTGAACCTTTTGAGAAGCATGGTACAAGAACAAGAAATTTGAGAAATATTACTTTAGAAATTGGCAATAATTTCAATCAAGTTGGTGAAGAGGTTGTTTTGATCCCTGGAAAAAAGTGTGTCCTAAATGTTACGACATAGTAACTTCAAAAATCAAATCTTGGAAAGATACACAGTAAGCAACTGCAAATTTGTCTCAGGCAACTATTTCTGACACCATTCCATCAATCGAATCAAGTTCAGGATCAGTTTTTTATACCGAGAGTCAAGAAATGGAAAAAAAGCTAAAAAATTTAAAAAGAATGTTGGAGTTTTTCGACTTGTCACCACCTAAAAGACAAAAGCTTACAAAGGACCGTGTACAAAAGAATGCTGTAAAATTAGTCAGTACTATTTGTCACCAAGTTACTAATGAGTTGAGCAATGTATATGATATTGAGTTTGATCATGCTACAGATCTCGATACGCTACAACAGGATCGTTTATCATTTCAAGCTGTTATAGAGAATATAAAATCTAGTTACGACAAAGCAAATACTGTCGAAGAAAAAATTCGTTTATTAACACTATTGCCATGTGACTGAACATATAATAAAGTGTTCCAAAATTTACGTTGCTCACGTTACTATTTTCGAAAAGCTAATGAATTAAGAGAACGTTTCGATAAGTAATTAAACTAATTAATTAATAAAAGTACTATTAAAATGTTATTTCTATATCTAATTTTTTTGAGATAAATTTTATTCTACAAGTTAATAAAAATTGAAATGCTTCTTAGTTTTTAACTGTATATTGCATTTCAGGTGTTATGGCAGAAACTCCTCGAAAAATTAAACAGATATTTTCACCATAATTTATTGAATCGATAAAAAAGTTCTACAGAGATGATTCAAATAGCAGAATTTGTGCTGGTGCGAAAGAATGTATCAGTGTTATTAACGAGCATACACAAAAACGAGATCTCCGTCAAAAAAGATTAATTCTCTATAACTTAAAAGATCTTTATGGAAAGTATGTAAAGGAGAACACGTTAAACAAAATACCAGGTTTTTCAAGCTTTGCAAGTTTACGCCCTGCTGAATGTGTCTTGGCAGGAAGTCCTGGAACGCACTTTGTATGTGTCTGCTCTCAGCATCAAAATGTTAAGCTAAAATTACAAGCCTTAAACTATAAAATATCTTATAGAGATATACTTGAACGTATGGTATGTTCAGTAGATAAAAGTAATTGTATGCTCCATTTATGTAACAATTGTCCTGGAAAGCAAGCTGTTTACAATTATATTAAACAAAATAATTTTTTTTAAATGATAGCCATATAACCTATTATAACTGGAAGCCAATAAATATTGAAAATAAAAAAGATGATCAAAAATCACAAACAGTTAGCAGAGTTACTCTTCAAAGAATAACTGAATTGTTGGATATCTTTATGAAGGACTTAGAAAATGAACTCTGGGAATTGTCCGAGCATCATTTTATAGCTGAAACTCAAAAAGATTATCTTGTTCATCTGAAAAAAAACTTAGTTTCAGATACATGTATAATAATAATGGATTTTGCAGAGAATTATTCTTTTATTGCTCAGGATTCCATTCAAGCTTTTTATTTTAATAACATTCAAGGTTCATTGCATCCATTTACAATGTATTATAAAACTCCGAATAATGATAAACTACAATGTGCAAGTTCTTTTGTAATCAGCGATTACATGAAGCATAATGCTTTTGTTGTTAATGCTTTTCAAGAACCTATATTGAAAACGATTAAGGAAACGTATCAGTGGATACAAAAAGTCATCTATTTTTCTGATGGTGCACCTACTCAGTACAAAAATAAGTAAGTAAATATCAAAATGATTCTTCGTAATAGCGTACAAAAAATTTGTTATATCATTAAATCTACTGAAAATATTAATTTGAATGCATTATAAGGTGTACAGCTTCAATAAATGTGGGTTTCGAGTAGTTTACAAAGATTACCCTTTAGTCGGTCATTTGGTTAAAATTTCAACTTTTTTATTAAAAGAGATAAGTAAATAAAATAAATACTGGCTGATTCTAAATGAAAATATAACACAAAAAGGTATCTATGATTTTTTCTGTAAACCCAATAGTTTGTGAATTAAAAATACAAAGAAACTTGATTTTTTTTATCTTGAGCTATTTTTAATTCACAAACTATTGAGTTTACAGAAAAAATCATAGATACCTTTTTGTGTTCTATTTTCATTTAGAATCAGCCAGTATTTTTTTATTTACTTATCGCTTTTAATAAAAAAGTTGAAATTTTAACCAAATGACCGACTACAGGAATTTTTTTAAATTAGCCACTTTTTAGCGATTTTTGAAAATTCAAAAAATTCTACAGGGCCACAGGTGGCACCTAGAGGGCTGAAAATGTATGAACAACCTTGTTTTCTAATGTACTTTCATAGAAAAAACCGGCGGTAACAATGGCCGACCCCCCCGCGCAGCGTTTTGTAAAACTTGGCTGGAATTACCCATATATATGTCGAAAAGTGTCCAAAAGCTTTGACTTTATGACATAAATGTGTTGAAGTGTATCTAAGAGCGTCATGAAGTTTTGACTCTATGACATAAAAGTGTTATTCTATGACATAAAGTGTCACTATGTAACATAAAATTGTTACTCTGTGACATAAAAGTGTTCCTATATAAGATAAATGTGTTACTATATGACATAAATGTGCCGAGAAGTGTCGAAAAGTATCGAACAAAGCTAGAAAAGAAGTGAATACCAAATTAATGAGTCCGGCTAAAATTTTAAGAGAATATTCTTCAAAGTTTCTGGAATACCAGTTTGTATTTTGTTTCTGAAATTGTTTTGAGCAACTTTATTATTAGAAGCCATGACACATAAAAAGATTTTGTAAAACTAATGTTTTTTTAAGCACAATCATAAATCAATGTTTTATTTTTTAAAAATTAATAATATATTTTAGAGAATGAAACATACACACTTTCGTTGTATATACTTTAGAGAACATACACTAAATATTTCATCCGAGTTAAAAAATTATGTGTGCGCCAGGATTACTTTCATCGTAACCCCATTGTTATTCAAAGTTATTACGCTTCTTAGGATAACTCTAAATCTAAAAGAAGTAGATGATCGAAAATTTGTATATAACTTCATAATATCTGTATAAATGTGGTCAGTAAATATCAATTCATAAAAATCGAAACTATAGAAAAATTTTATTTTATTAGTGAGCCACCTTAAATGTTTGTCACAAACTGTCCTAATAAGTGCTATTCGATTATAAGATATTTAATATGAAAGTTATATTTCATTGGTTACGTAATATAACAATTGATATACGCAATTGTAATATACAAAAGAATTTTTTTTAAAGAAAGTTTATTTTATGAATCTAGAAAAAACTTTGCTTTTCTACGATAATATTAGTCAATTCTTAGATATAATAGCAATAATATACTACATTTGCAATATATAATAAAATTAATTTACATAAAAAGAAATATACAATCGTGTATATCTGATTGCACAATTTGTGTCTAAGCATATAAGAGTCGCTAATGGTGCAGTTGGAAAGGGTTCTACTTCTTAACCTAAAGATCGTCGGTTCGAGCCCAACGTCGGACGTTTTCTTTCAATTAAAATTATTTTGACAGATAAGTTCTTACGTAAAATTTCGTTGAAATCCGTACGCAAGAACGTACGTCAGAACTAACGTAAGAACTTACGTCAGAACTTACGTAAGATCTTATGTATTATTTTCAGTAGGGTGTTTTTTTTAAAAGACTGTTATAATCCTGTTTTTTAAAACTTAAATCAACAAAAAAAACATGTAATTAAGCTTGAAAATTTTCCAACAAATTCTATTACATTATTTTTATTATGTAGAAAATGCATACACTGCATATTAAAGTTTAAAAACTGTTGTTTGTCTTTAAAAAATCGAATAGTAGAAGAAACGTGGATGTTGACCTTTACGGAAAATTAGCGACCTTTAAATATTTCTTAAAATATTTGACAAAATTTAAGGAAGGATTTTGAATTAAAAAGAACAGTATTTCACTGAAGCGTTTTAACAAAACATAAGTTGGGAATTTTTGATCCACCCTAATATACATCTACTATGCGTTTGCGTATATCTTGTCATTATCAGCCACCAATGGAGATTTCCACTTCAGTTATCTTTTCCGCATTTCCCTAGTCCATGGGACTTTAGCCTATGTTCTTATTGAAAACACGGAAACCTTAAAGGAAAACGGATAAAATCAATTGATTTATAAATTACGAAACTTGATTGTTGAATTACAAATAAGGTCTTGGGTTATCCTGTCGATCACTTCTGTTTTTTACCTAAATGAAAAATTTAATTTAACTTTAATACCGCTTTTGCTTAAATTAAAATTTACAGTATTGCTATTTGTGATATTTTTTTCCTAATATTGACTAATATGCAATCTTTTTTTAAATAACTTAATTTTTGTATATTCATTTTTTTGTAAAACTTGTTTACTTATCCACGTGTTATAAATACATTAATTTTTTTAAAATAGTGTTTTTCCAAACAAGTACATTTTATTATTAATACATTTATTTAAAAAATCAAAAACACAAAAAGATGAGAATATTTTATTCTTTCTTCAATATTGTATGTCGAAAAGTTTATTATTTTTGAACGAATAATTTAGTAGAAGTATATCAAACATTCTTAATGTAATACGCAGTTATATAAATATACAAAAAATATTAAGATAGTTAATAATAATTTCTATTTGCTTTCTATAGCAACAAATATGAACAACATTCTTTTTGCTTTATTTATTACTAATCATTTTAATTTTGTCTGCAGTATTATGACATACAGTAAGTGATTAAATGTTCATTGTTTTTGTATACAGTCAATGTATAAAGTGTATCTTGAAAATGTGTAACCTGCTGCACACAAAAGTTAGTAGAAAAACGTAAACAACCCCTATGTAAATAGAGAAATATACGAAAATGTACATAAATGTGTATAAATGTATAAAAGTGTACGAAAACGTACAAAAGTGTATACTTAATGTTATAATAGGGAATTTGCACGCAAAAATCCATTAGTTCCGTCAGATAGAATATCGAAAAATAATCGAAACATATTTTTGTCTTTTTTCAAATAAAACATTATATACACAAATATATAGCATGTTGTAATGTCTCGTGGCGTCACAAACTCCCATTATAGTATATCTATACAGTATGAGTTTGTGATGTCACGTGACATTGCAACTAGCTATATCTTTGTTTATAATCATTTATTTGAAAATTAAAAAATACGTGTCGATTATTTTTCGTTGTTCTATCTAACGGATCAAATTGATTTTATCATGCAAGTTCCTTAATGGAACAATAAATTGAGACCGCATTTTTTTAACATTTTTGCATATTTATGCACATTTTTATACGAAAAATTGCACTCACTGAAAAGCATCAAGATAGACTTCAATAATTTCAAATAATCAAAAATTTGTTTTCTAAGTACCGTCACGGACCCAGTTCCTGATCAGTACCCAGTTCCTGATCATTTGGTTACATTTATTCCTATTTTGACTTTAATGTATAAAAAAAATTTGTTTTAAAAAAATAATTAGTAATAGTAACTATTTCGTAGTCATATAAAAATCTTTAAAAGATACTAGTAAAATACATTTTTAAGATAAAAAATGTGAAAGTTAGACGTTGTTGACAACGTCATGATTGCCACCATCTTACTGCAGTTGACTACAAGTGAGCATGCAAAGAAATTTACATCATTTCTTTAAAATTTTGTAATAGATCGTAAAAAAGCTTATATAATTAAGTTATTCAACAGTTTATTCGTATAAATCACTTAAAACATTCATATAAAATATTATTGATATTTGTAAAAACGTGTGATTAGAAATAGGGTCTAAATTCTTATCGTTTATTCCTGATCAGTATTAGTAACATGTTTTACGTGTGTTTAAAAATCTTAAAATACACAAACATTTGTAATAACACAATTCTATAAGTAGTTTTAATCCATGCGTAAATAATTTATCAGGCAAAAGTCGCACAAAACGTGAAAATAAATCACAACACTATGTGCATTTTATAGGTTATAAATATAAGCTCGCACGCGAGTCTATATCGTGCAGTAGACAGAGTACGAATAACCGAACACTTTTACCTCGCCTAAGTTTCACATTTATAATCACACAACCAAAAATGTTATATTTTAGTATATCTACTATATTTCTATTGCTTAATAAGTTTTTGTTTATTATATAAAATATTTATACGTCAATAATATATGTGATCAGGAATTGGGTCTTGATATGATCAGAAACTAGTCCCATACAAATCTTAAGTGATCAGGAATTGCTCCCACAGCTTTTCTTCTTTTAGGCTTTATATTTAACTTAATTTTGATTATTTACGTGTTTTTTCAATTTTATATTAAAGATTAACAGTTATATTTGTTATTAGAAATTTAATTTTCCATGAATACCTCATCTTTACGCTTTGACACAACAAATAACGTGACGACGTGCCTTAACTGATCAGGAACTGGGTCCTTGACGGTACCACTGTTTCTTAAGGGAGTACTGTTGGTTTCGAATGAGTGTTATATAAACTTACTCATATAAATTTTTGGAAAGCTACACCAATCCAGAAAAAAGATAATAAAATTTTATATTTATGTTTTAACACGTAGCCTCATGGGAACTCACGTTTACGACAGTTGCAATCATGAAATTCATGAAAACTGCTGTTCTGATTTCATCGAAACTCTGAGAAATATATATTTAATATCCCATAGAGTAAGTGAGTGAGTTACTGTGCCCTGCATCAGTTACTGTGGCCCTCTATATTTTTGTTAAAAAAATAATAAAATAACTATATATGATTTTATAACTTTTTAAATAGAAATACCGA
Organism: Gastracanthus pulcherrimus; assembly: GCA_949152435.1. NCBI lineage: Eukaryota > Metazoa > Arthropoda > Insecta > Hymenoptera > Pteromalidae > Gastracanthus > Gastracanthus pulcherrimus. The sequence goes on along the minus strand of OX424575.1, from coordinate 101,381,809 downwards.
GGGGCACAGTATCTGACTCACTTATCCTAAATATAATGTAAAAATACAAATGTTGATTCACCAATTTTGAGAGCTGATATAAGCAAAAGAATAAAAATTTTCACGCTCACTAAACCATTTACGCACACGATTTGACCTACCACGTAAGTAATAAACGACCAAACACGCATATTTGACTCACGGAGTACCGATAGTACTCCCTTAAGGTGGCTTTCTGATAATTTTCTAAAGTTTTTGTTTAGTCTACAATAAAAATCTGAAAAAATTACCTTATATTCGTAATATAAAAGTATGTTTTTCAGAATTTTTCAGATTTCTTACCATCCTAGATTCCAAAATATGCACACATTAGTCATTTTTTAGACCAGAATGAGGTAGGTTTTGTAAAGTTGGTTTGTGTCAAGATATTCATCGAACAGATTTAGATAAATTTATCATCATTCTAGACATTAAAAGGAAGAAAAGTTAACATTTATTATACTTTTAAGTCTATTAATTTACTTTTAGAAATATACTCTATTGAAATCATAAATAAATGTATATATATATATATATATATATATATTAATAATAAAATTGTAATAAAGATTTAGCCTGATGAGGACGACGAATGGTCGTCGAAACGTCGCCATAAATATATTTGGTTAGTTCACCAAAATCAACTATTGATATTATTTGAAAACGACAAGCGTGAACAAGTAAAACAATATATATACATAAATAAATGTAATTTTTTCATGATTTTTTAAAGGTTAATGTTATTATATTTATACCCTTTACCATTATATACCCTTAGTAATTCAATAAAAGTACATTAAGAAATTCTAACTGTTGTTCGAAAAACATTAAACTATATTTAAAAAATTAGGAAAATTTGAAGCTGAGAAAACCGATCTTTTGTAAAAACAAGACTAAAATTATAATATATTACGTATAGCATCCTTACATCACATTTATTACAAATTTTTAAATCTTTTATGTATCAAATACATTTAGTACTATATCAGGTATCGATGTCAGAGACTATATTAGGAAAACAATAATTAATTAATAATAAAATCAATAATAAACTAAATTAATTATAAATATACTACGCTATCAAGTCTTCATTATATTTGGTGAAAAATGTATAAACGATAAAACTTTATTTTGAATGTATTACTTCCACTATAAAAAAATGTTTTCTTATGCTGGGACTACTTGTATGTTTCCCATTAACGATTAAGAGCATTTTTCTGCAATAAATTTTTTTTCAATTTTTCGCTAAAAAGTTATCAAAAAGCTACCTTAAGTAAGTGAAAGTTTCAATTTTTTACACGTGAATTGATTTATATGTGCTTCGCCAACTTTCGGTGGAAAAGTCAAGCTGTATTTTATAAATGTGTACAAAAGTGTACTTATGTGTTCTAAAACCTATTTCAATTATAATAGAAATATACATTTATGTACAGTTTTATATATTTATATACGCTTATATACATTTTTAATTTCCGCTGGGAAGCAATTCCGGATAGCATTGAATATTTCAGTAAGTTTGTTACAATGTTTCTCGGAAACATTGGAAACTGTCACGAGAAACTTTCAAAAAGGTTACTGCGACATTGGAAAGGGCGACTTCTTTGCCGCGCCTGGTGAAAATTATTCTGAAATTTTCTGTAACTTTACGTACGTTCTGTAATTTTACGTAATTTTCTGTAATTTTCTGTTGCTTTTTGTAATTTCTTGTAATTTGCTGTAATGTTTTGTAAATTTCTGTAATTTTTTGTCTAAATTCGGACAATTTTACAGAAAATTACAAAGTATTATAAAAAAATTACAGAAAATTACAGAAAATTACAGAAACTTACAAATAATTACAAAGAATTACAGAAATTTGCAGAAAATTATAGATTTTGACGGATCCTACTTTACCGGCAGTACGATTTTTATATTTAAAGAGTTTTTTTATAACTCTTCGCATACTAACCACTACGCCATATTAAGAAACTATAAGTGGTACAACGCACGTGCCTAGATAATAATTTATAAGATATGTTTTCTAATAGTTATTCCTCAATTAATGAAAATTAAAAATTATAAAATTTGTATATGTATTAAGATTACGTGAAATAACGTCAAAATTTGTTATCTTATGAGACACTAAATTTAATTTTTAATAGAGTTAGCAAATATTTATATTGTGAAGTTTTTGTTGTTTTCAAAACAATATTTATAAACCATTTAAGACATAAAAAAAGCTACAATGTCGGTAAGGTTGATATCGTCTCGCTATTTCACATGACTATTAATTAAATAGACAAAATTTTCATTTTTAATTGTCAACCCACGTTAAAAGTCTCACATGGTTACCACATGGAAATCATATGGATTCCACGTGATTCCCACATGGTTCCCATATGGTATCTTATGGGAACCACGTAGGAACCACGTGGGCTTTTGGAAAGATTTCCCAGTGGGATCCCAGTTGAAAACACATGGTTCTCATATGAATTTTACATGGTTCCCACATGATCAACTAAATAATATAAATGTTTAATCAAATAAGCTAGATGATATTTATGTGGAAACCATGTGGTAATCACGTGGCCCCTGTGAGTGTTCTACGAGGTTTCCATATGAGTTTCACATGAGTTTACAGATATTGCAAATACGCACTTATGAAAAAAACTTTAAGTTCCAGAAAGTTCTTAAAAGCTATAAAATTCATAAAATGATCGAGTGTCTCTATAGGTGTTACCACGAGGATGATAACACCAAAACTGGGTGACTAGGCTAAAGAATTCCTATTTCTAATAATTCTATTAAAAAAAATAACATATACTAGCTTTAGTAGACTATATGGGTATCACGTGGGAACCATCTAAAATATATATGTAAACCACGTGTTTTCAACTGGGATCCCTCTGGGAAATCTTTCCAAAAGTCCACGTGGTTCCTACGTGGTTCATATAAGATACCATATGGGAACCATGTGGGAATCTTGTGGAATCCGTATGATTTCCATGTGGTAACCATGTGGGACTTTTCACGTGGGCAATCAGATATAAATAACTACCTATGTATCATTATGAATTATCATCTAGGTGATTCACTTTATACTAAGTTATAGCTTCTGAACTATAACTCATAACATACAATACAAGCGTGGTGTAGCTAGTTGACTTGTACGCGAAAAGTTTGGGTTCGAATACTTCTCCGTTTTTTTTTTCATTATATGTATATATTTCTTTTCTTGAATTGACTTAAGGGGAGGTCGGAGCTTATATGAATTTACGTAGTTACCGACAATTTCGTATTTTTCAGTTTTCTCATTCAATTTTTAATTTTTTTTCAATTATCTCAGTTGTCCGGTGTTCCTTAGTAGATTGAGAACACCTGACAACTAAAGTTTTTAACTTTTATGAACAATTAAATTAGAATAATGTAAAATTCAATGCATAAATCTGTAATCGGTTCCGACCTCCTCTAAAACTAAAAATAAATACTTTTAAAATAATTTAAAATCTGTAATTTTCTGTAAATTACTGTCATTTTCTGTAATTTTTTGGAACTATTTGTAATTTTCTGTAACTTGCTGTATTTTTCTGCAATTTTTTGTGTTTTTTTGTGAAATTCTCCGAATTTAGATAGAAAATTGCAGAAAATTACAGAAAATTGCAGAGTCTTACAGAAAATTGCAGAGTCTTACAGAAAATTGCAGAGTCTTACAGAAAATTGCAGTAAGTCGCAGAAAATTAAATTACAAAGAATTACAAAAATTTACAGATAATTACGAGAAATTACAAAGTTACAAAAATTTCATAAAAAAATTTAAGAAACGTTATCTTTATAAAGATAATAGCACCCAGTATTGCAGGAATGCCGTAGAAATATTTCAACATTGCTGTGATATTGCGGATAAATTGATATATTGCAGCTACATTTCTGAGACATTCCAGTATGATGTTCAAGATGGCAGTATTGCAAAAATCTTTCTACAATATTACATTATGATAAAACACATCAGTAATATACGTAGCACATTACTGCAATATTGTTATTTACATATCACATTGCATTATTGCATCTATATTATTACAAGTTTACATGATGACATTTCTCGATGTATAACACATTAATGTTGCGAAAGTATTTCTACAATATTTCACTCTGACAAATCACATTGAAATATATGCCAAATATCCTGTAATATTGTTATGTAACATATCGCATGGAAATATTATAGTAATATTCCTGCAAGTTTACAGAATGATATTTCTCAATGCATCTCACATTAATACTGCCGGAATATTTGTACAATATTACACTGTTACACATCGCATTGAAATATATATATGCGAAATATTCTGTAATATTATTATACGTGATGTATTACTTTAAGATATTACAGCTATATATTCCTGCAAGATTTCAGAATGACATTCCTGGATGCATTTCAAACTAATACTGTGGCAATATTTCTACTATATCATCTGCTCTCTTATTATGAAATAGTGAAAATTCACTGTCAAACAGTGCATATTCACTATTTTGAATAGTGATAACTCAGCAACTAAAAACAGTGAGTATTCACTATTTGAAATAGTGAAATAAATTTTCACTACTTGAATCAATGAAATGTCACTGCCGAAATAATGAACTTTTAACGCTCAGTAAATTAAAAAAATAATGCTGTTTTTAAACGCGTATATAATTATATATGAGATGTATTAGATATTGATTATATATTAATTTTCATTTGAACATTTATATATATTAAAATAAGAAATAAATTAAAAATGTGATAAGAACTTCTGTGATGGGGATCGAACTCTTGTCCACAAGGTTTACAGTCCAACGTCTTCAACACTTGCCTAAGTAGGTTGCCTTCATAGAGTAAATTATATACCTCTTATAATGTGCTGTGAATTTAACTGATGTACATATATTGATAAGAAGGTATATCTGATACTTGAATAAATTCTTTAGTTGCACATTACAACAAAAATTAATGTTGAATTTAATTATAATTTTATTATGAAAAATGAATAGTTTTAGGCATTTGTAAAATTCTTACAAAGGAAATATGGATTAGAATCATAATTAAGAGATTATTTGCACCATTTTTAATCGTTCATTAATTAATTATTTTGTTACTACATAATAAATATAATGTCAACTGAAATTAGGTTATGAAATACTAACTCAATCCCTACTTTACCGGTTTTTCTACTTATGTATTAACTACCAAACAAGTGAAAAATCACTATTGTTCTAGTAAATACAGTTTGCACTGCAAAATAGTGAAAATTTCGCTGTTTCGCCAGTGGAATTATTTTCACTAGATAAAATAGTGAAAAGTTCACTATTTCAAATTAAGAGAGTGGCAATAAATCAGACATTATTTGTTTACTGAGTAAAAATGATTTTATATATACTTATATATAGTTATATATGGTTATATAGAAAAATCATATATGAGTATATATGAATATACGAGGGTAGTTCAATAAGTCTTTAGAATGACCAACAGATGGCGCGCGAATCGCTCCAAATCATCTGTTTTCAGTCAGCACCACTCCCGACTAGATATATGGTGCAGTCACAGTCCACATCTTCTGAGTTTACGTGTTTTTATAACCAATTGAAAAAAAAATTGCTTGTTAAGAAAAATGGAAAAAAACGAGTTCAGAGCGGTAATTAAACATTTTCATTTAAAGGGTTTAACTCCATATGAGATAAAAAATGAATTGGACTCAGTTCATGGCACATCTGCCCCTGCCTTAGCAACGGTTTATAACTGGGTAAATGAATTTAAGCGTGGTCGTACATCAATAAGTGACGAACCACGTTCAGGAAGGCCCGTAGAAGCAACTACTCCCGAAATCATCAATAAAATCCACGATATGGTGTTGAAGGATAGAAGATTAAAAGTGCGTGAGTTAGCTGAGGCCACAAGGATATCTATAGGTGCAGTTGTTTCAATTCTACATGAAAAATTAGGCATGAAAAAGCTATCGGCAAGATGGGTGCCGCGTTTGCTCTCAGCTGAGAATAAACGCAATAGAGTGGTCGCCTCTGAGGCTCTTTTGGCGCGCATAAGTCAGAATCCTGAGGAATTTTTTCGTCGATTTGTGACTGTGGATGAAACATGGATACACCACTACACTCCTGAGACAAAGGAACAATCCAAACAGTGGATTTCCACAGGCGAACCAGCTTCAAAGAAGGCAAAGACCGTAAAGTCAGCTGGTAAGGTTATGGCTACAGTTTTTTGGGATGCACGTGTAATTATACTTATTGACTACTTGGAAAAGGGTAAAACAATTACTGGTGAGTATTATGCATCATTATTAGAGCAGCTGAAAGAAGAAATTAAAAAAAAAACGACCACATTTGGCGAGAAAAAAAATTCTCTTTCATCACGACAACGCCCGAGTTCACACATGCTTCGTTTCAATGGCTAAAATTGAAGAACTTAAATTCGAATTGGTCGAACACCCACCGTATTCACCAGATTTAGCCCCCAATGACTTTTTCTTATTTCCAAACTTGAAAAAATGGCTCGGTGGACAGAGATTTACGGACAACGAAGACGTCATTGCCTCTGTAAGTGCTTATTTTGAGAAACTTCCGAAAACGCACTTTTCTGAAGGATTAAAAAAACTTAAAAAGCGATTGACCAAGTGTATATATGGTTATATCGACGCTCCGTACGAAGACTAGCACAACTCAGAATTCTCAAATAACAACAGTTTTAATCAAAATCCTCCTACGAAACTAGGAGTTTTCAGGTTCTCAGACAAAAACTATCATCTTTTCAAAGGTTCTGAGAAAATATTAGTATTTATTAGAGGATCTAAAAAGTGCTAGTTTTATAAAAGGTCTTGGAAAAGAACTAGATGTGTTTGAGAATTCTGAGCTGTGCTAGTCTTCGTACGGAGCGTCGATATATAAAAATCATATATGATTATATCCCACACAGCACCCAATATTACAGCAAGGTTTCAGCAAGGTTTCATGGAACGTTTGAAACCTTTCAGAAATATTTCAATGAAAACTTTTCAAAATGTTGTTATATCCGTTCCAAGAACTTGCAAAAATATTTCATGAAACATTTTGGGTATGTTTCTCAAAAAGTTACTAGTGAAACCACTTTAAAATGTTACAGAAATATTTCATAGTAGGTTCTCACACAGCATGAAATATTTCTGGAATATATGTTATTCAGATTTAATATTTTTTAAATATTTGAAAATTTCTGAAAGATTTCGTGAATGTTGCATGAAATATTTCATGAAATATTTCTCAAATATTATGGAAATGTTTTGGTGACACAACCCGAAAGTTCTATTCACATTATTAACAATATTCCACGAAATATTGATAACACCTTTTAGAAATATTTCTTGTACGATTTGTAGTAGATTGATTTATTATTATTATTTAACATTATTAGATAATATACATTACAAACATGTGACATATTTTATGATTAAAACTATTTTTTTTAAATATCTGAAAAAATAAGATAATTAAAAAATCTTATGTTACTGGGAATCCAACCCGCGACCTGCTGCGTGAGACTTCAGCGCTGTAACCACTCCGCCACGGTCGAACTTTAAAATGCTCTAAAGAAATTTTACTTTTATTTTACAAGCTATAGTTACAATGATAACTCCGTGTTGTATATTATATTATATCGTATTTGGATATTATAAAAATAATTCCTGCATAATTTATAAATAATCAGTATATTTAAAAAAGAATTAAATAAACATTAATTTTTTTATTTAGAAAAAATTATTACGTAATTTTTAAATTATCATATATTTTTCATTATAATAAATATAATTTTAATTTTTTTATTAACCTTCTTATCTTTACTTCGATGAGTAAAAATCTGTTCTAATATATTAAATTATGCAATAATTAATAAACATGTAGTGAGGAGAGAGGACGTTTATTTCCTCCTGGAGAAAGTTTTACAGTAGTTTTCCCTATTAAAACGCATTGTGAAGGCATATTTACAGCTAGAAGAAGTGTGGGACGATTGAAGATCCGGCAAACGGACAGATTAGTACCGACGAAAAGAACTCGGCAAAAGCACGCGCAAGAATAATTTTCGCCGTGGATCCTGTCGTATACATACACATCACCGAAGCTACAACTCCAAAAATTGCATGGGACAATTTAAAAAGTGCATACGACGATAACGGTCTAACGTGAAAAGTATCGTTACTGCAAGAAGTATCTACTACCAAAATGTAAAACTGTAAGTCATTTGATCACTATATAAATAAAATTATATTCGCATCGCAACAATTGACCGGTATCAGAATGGCTCTGCCCGATGAATTTGTTGGCGTGCTCCTTCTTGCTGGATTACCAAATCATTATAAACCGTTGATAATGGCATTGGAGGGCTCCGGAGTCAAGGTCACCACCGAACTTGTAAAGACAAAGCTTCTGCAAGAGGCCAGAACAAAAGACACAGTTGACGCGGAAGAAGAATCGCGTCGTCCCCGTCGCCAAGCCATGAAAGTCTGCACAGCAGATTAAACGACGCCAACTTCGATTCAAACGACTACATTTGCGCACTTCTGACCGTGAACACCACCAGCGCCGCCGAAAGAGACGACTGGATTGTGGACTCCGGAGCATCAAAGAATATGTGCCATGATGATAAGATTATGGCTAACCTCTGAAAATCAAGCACTGCACATATCACCGTCGCAAACAAGTCCAAAGCACGAGTACACATCGAAAGAGAAGTACTGTTGGAAATCGTTAGTTCAATTGGAAAATCCAAGGTACGCCTTCAAGATGTACTATATGTACTAGGCATAAGCTCCAATTTGTTGTCAGTGAGTGCCATTGTCAAAAAGGGTTTTAAAGTCGTCTTCGTAAACGACACCTGTGAAGTGTTAAACAAAATGAAATGGTTATTTTGCAAGAATGCTTGAGTACAAACAATATTTATAAAGCTACTTTATGTAAACCTCAAGACTCAATTAATTATGTTCAAGAACAGGAACCAGTGTCTGTACTCAAAACTGTTTCTAAAGAAGACATCGCTACTTGTCACCGAAGGCTAGCTCACCTGAATCAAGTATATCTAAAACAGCTCCGAGACAGCGCAGCGACAGGCATTAACTTCAAAGATGCTCACCTTTCACAGTGTGAACATGTGTGTCAGGAAAATTGATTAAGAAGCCGTTCAAGCTAAATGACAAGCGAGCTTCAAAACAGCTGGAATTAGTGCATAGTGACGTATGTCAAATGAATGACGTTTCAATTGGAAAGGCTAAATATTTTTGTACCTTTTTAGCCGACCATTTCAGAACGATTTTTGTGTACTTTATTAAACACAAAGATGAAGTACCAGTTTTATCAAGTTTGCTGAAAATCAATGTGGGTCAAAAATCAAAACTTTAAAAAGTGATAAACGGCGTGAGTATGTTAACGCAATACTCCAACAAATTCTAAATAAGCTAGGTATCAAACATGAGACATGTATTGTAATGGTACATATTGATATGGTATGAATATTGGTTAATTTTAATTATTTATTTATTAGAATACTGATATATACTATTTTATTATTGATATATACAAAGAATGAATGATAAGAATAAATAAAGTAAAGATGAATAAATAAATTGAAAATGGCGTTCGCGCGTGAGGCTGATCGGCGCGAAGCGAATATCCGCACAAAGAAGAATTGTGGAGAGTAGAGATTTGTGCCTACATCCATGTGAGTTGAGAATGATAGAGGGAGTGAGAAGAGTGGGAACTTGGTTGCTTAGCGATGCCGGCGGCGCAGTTCCTACCGTTGCCGAATTTGCGAGCTGGCCGTCGATGTGCAAATCGAGAGTCAGCGCACAGTCGCCTAGCGAGCAGGACCTCACTCAACTCGCGCTTATAAAAATTATTTGAACAGCTAACTTATATACTCGCTAGTTTACTTATTACTATTAGTGAATATATGACTGAACGCAAGTTGTTTTATAGTGTGAAGCTGTGATATTAAATAAATGCAAGACATTCGACTCGCTTAACATAAAATTCTAACAGTATTTCTTGAATCTACACATATATGAATCTTTCCAATGTCCCTATTTCTTTCTTTCATTTAGGTACCTCGGTGGAAAAATAATAAATTGAATAAAAAAATAAATATCTATTTATTTAAATGATAAATGAGGTTAGACAGAGGAGGATTAATATTAATAACTATGTGGTTTATTGTACAACTATATACATTGCATGCCTAGCATGCGTCTGCTTTCCAAGAGCGTGCAGCAACGAGCTGCCCGAGTCGTAGTCTCGCAGCGTCGGCTCTCGCGCGACTCTCACACACATACCGCAGGGAGGGGAGGCTTACATGTCTGCGTCCCCTCACACACTCATTAGCGCGCTCACTCATTCTAGCGCGCAGTGTATACAGTACAAATGTACACTATATCTCAATACGCCTCCTTACATTTGTCTGTATACTTTTAAACAATTATGTCAAATTACATTTAATTGCTTTCTAAATTTATCGAACTTCTCTCTACACAGAGCTTTGGTAAAAATATCCGCAACATTTTCATTCGAATCGATTTTAATTACGTCTATCAATTTTTCTTTCACACTCTCATGTACAAAATTATAATGTATTTCAATGTGTTTTGAATTTTTCGTAAAATTGCCATTGTTTGCAATATTTATTGCTCCTGAATTATCTTCATAAATTTTTATAGGTTCACTAACATTTATGTCGAATATTTTTACTAATTCTCTTATATATTTTATCTCACTTACTACTTCAGATAATGCTACATACTCTGCGTATGTCGAAGCTTTGGTTATACATTTTTATTTTCTCGATTTCCAATCAATTACATTTCCAAACATTTTAATTACATAACCTGACGTAGATTTTCGATCAATATTATCGCCTGCCCAATCAGCATCAACATAACAATTTATAATATCGCAATTTTCATTCTTTCTATAATGTAAATTTAAGTTTTTCGTTAAATACAGCTATTTCAAGATTCGCAGTGCATATTTCCAATGTGTTTCACTATAACTATTTTGATATCTACTAAGATAATTAACGCTATAACTTATATCGGGCCTTGTGCTTGAACTTATATATAATAAAGCACCTATCAAGTTTCTATACTTTATATTTGACTCACAATTTTCAGCTTTTTCAAGTTTCAAATTTGTCTCCATAGGAGTACTATACAATCTACTATCTATTATTTTATACTTATCAGCTAAAGACTCTATGTATTTCGTTTGGCTTAAAGTGAGTTTATTTTCTAAATAATTGTAATTTATATTTATTCCAAGATACTCTTTGATTTCTCCTAAATCTTTCATTTTAAATTTATCTGACAAGAGTTTCTTAATACTTTGAATTTTTTCCTTACTTTTACTACAAATTAACAAATCGTCTACGTAAATTAAAATATAAATTTCATCATTTTCTTTTTCTTCTTTATATAAACAGAGATCTACATTGCTTCTCTTAAAACCTAATTTTGTAATGCACTCGTCAAAACATTCATACCAGTCTCTAGGACTTTCTCTCAATCCATACAAAGCTTTTGACAATTTGTATACCTTATTTGTTCCATCCTCATAACCTTTTGGTTGATAGACATATACCTCCGAGTTTATTTTTCCATTTAAGAATGCAGTCTCTACATCCATTTGTTCAATTTTTAAACCATTTTGGCAACAATAAGAAAATAGTATTTTTAAAGTTTGATTCTTTGCTACTGGAGCGTATATGTCATCAATTACATTAGTTTGTTGAAAGCCTCGTACTACTAACCTAGCCTTATATCTATCGTCCGATTTTCTTGTATAAACCCATTTAACATCTAGTATCTTTTTATCTTTTAGTCTATCTACTAATTGCCATGTTTTATTTTTATTTATACAATCTATCTCTTGATCCATGGCTTTTTCCCAATTTTTACTATCTATGATATTCAACGCCTCCTCAAAAGTACAAGGTGTATCTGCTCTACAATCATTTACGGATACTTTATGAGCGCTATTTTCTGGATATCTTATCGGACTCTTTCTGTCACGTGTCGATCTACGTGGAGTATTTGGCTTGAACCTACCTTTATCGATATTCTTTACATTTGTTTGTCTTTTCTCGGTTACGTTTTCATTCTCCTCTGCGCTATCAAATACATCATCATCAATTTGATTTTCAAAGTCAAATTCATCTCCTCTACTTGACTCGAGAGTCGGAGTAGAAGGAGAAATATTTTCATCATCGTAATCAATACCAATACATTTTTCTTCTCTTTCGATAACATCGACGTGTCTCGCAACTATCATTCTACCGTTTAATAAGACTCTATATCCTACTTCACTATAACCTAACAAAATTCCCATTTCACCTTTTTTATCCCATTTTGAACTTCTCTTTTGTTCTGGTTTTCTAACAAAAACTTTACTCCCGTACAATTTTAAATTTTCAACATTAGGCCTTTCTTTAAAGAATATTTCATACGGAGTTTTCTTTTCAATTGTGTTTGCTAGTGTGCGATTTTTTAAATACGTTGCTGCGCATATAATTTCGGGCCAATATTTTTTATCTACTTGTGCCTCTTCTAATAAACAACGCGCCATGTCCATTATTGTTCTATTAAATCTTTCCGCTGTACCATTTAATTCATGTACATACGCTGGACAATTATTTAGAAAAATACCCTTTTCTTTGGCAAATTTATAAAAACGATTATTTAAATATTCTTTACCATTGTCACATCGAATTCTTTTTACTCTTTTTCCTGTTAAATTTTCAGATTCATTAATATACTGGACCATGCAATCAAGAATCTCATCTTTTGTTTTGATACAGTAAACTCTAGCTATTTTACTATAATCATCAATGAAAGAAACAAAATATTTTTCTCCATTTAAACCTGCTGTTTTGAATGGTCCGCACACATCAGTGTGTATAATTTCTAAAAGATCAGTTGCCCGTTTTCTTGTATTTTTAAAAGGCAAGTTACACATTTTATTCTCTATACAGATTTTACATTTCATTAATTCAGTTTCAAATTTATTCGGAATACCCTCTAGCAACTGTTTTGTACACAGTATATTTAAATAGCCAAAGTTTACGTGTCCTAATATTCTGTGCCATTTTTCTTTCAAACTCATATTATTATTATTACTCTCGGCACTGTTTACAATCTTTTCTTCGAAATTTAATTTACTTGACATCTTATACGTTTGATTTTCTTTGTATGCAAGAGCTATTAATTTATTATTTTTATCTATAATTTTTCGAGATAATTGTATTATTATCTGTTATTTTTCAAAAACTAATCAAATTCATATTCATATCTTTTGCATAAAAAACATTACTCATATTAACTTTATTTTGTTTACCAAATGCATCAAAATAACTTATTACATTTCCAATTTTTGTTGCTTTTATATATCTATTATCCCCCAAATAAATATTTACCGGTTCTTTAAGTACAATACATTTTTCAAAATAGTTTTCATTGTTACTGTCTCTGTTGCAGGTTTTTCCTTCTCTATTACGTTATGACACTTTTTCAATTTTAAAAACATTATTATTCTTTTTTTCCACATGTTATAATCCTCTCCGCCATATAGCGGTATAGAAAACTCTTTCTTCTCCATTTCGTCTACTTGAATCTCAAACTTCTCTTCTATTTCAGATTTTTCTTTAACTTCTACTTTATTCTCGAACGTTCCTTCGTGTTCGGAATCTTTTTCTGCCTTAACTTCCGGCGTTATCGCATCTGCCATACAAACACGTATTTCACTACAAATTTCTAATCCGTTTGCATCACTCTTTTTTCGACACTTTTTTTCAAAACATTTACTTTTAATCAATAGTCCTTTACTTCTGGTTTTTATTCTTGCCTATATTTTTCTTTCTTTGATACTTAATCACTTTGATTTATCACTTATATATATATATATATATATATATATATATATATATATATATAGATTTTATATTTGTTATTAAATTTTTAATTGAGTGGGCGTGATGAAATTAGCAATTATAATCTTGATGTCTAATAATAGCTAAACCATAGTATTTTTGAAGCTTATTTATTACTTTGTCAGTTAATTTGATCGTGAGCTTACTTCTCCCTCCTAAACCTTTTACTGTCTTCTTTTCATTACGGCATCGCGTTCCCATTCTTCTCTTGACGTGTAGATAGCATTCCAGTTTTTCTACTTGTACGTCGTATGGATTCATATCTAAAATATTCTTGAAAGTAGCACTGTCGCCGTCGCCGATGTAGCGCGTATATTTCACATTGTAATTTGCAAGCGAGCGACCAAACATTTCTTTTACGCTCTCGACCTCCATTTTCGCAGCCGAACCTTCGTGATTAGCTTGGCAATCGTGATTTAAGAGCCATTCTGACACTGACACGTTAGAGCAATTTTGAATCCCAAGGCGGCTGGACTTGCTTCATTGAATGTTATATTTGTTTTGCAATCTTTGCAAACTACTAAATTGCTTACTGCAGTAAAAACAGCACAAACTGAAGTATACGGTAAACGCGCGCTTGATCAACAATAATTTCCTCATTTTCGTCGCGCAACAATTTTTCAGCAGTCGTACTGGTGAATTCGGTTTACTGCTCCAACGTGTGTTGACGCTATGATGTGCTCTAAACGACTGCTCGAAGCGGCTGCTCAAAGCGGACTGAATTAACCGGACTCTTACACTTGAGTCGAAGCATTTCGTACGCACGGTCTCTTATACCTGCGTCGACTAAGTATTATGAATGAACACAAAGGCTATATTGTGAGTTCAGGCAACTGCGAGGCTCACATTCATACCTCTCGAGTCAGTTTACAATGACCTCATCAGCCTGCCATATTTAAAATATAAGCATAAGTCTGACACTTTTGAACGTATCAAGGAACTGGAGATGTACGTGAACAATCATTGCGGCCACAGGATGAAAGTGCTTCGCACGGACAACGGGCTAGATTTCGTAAATGCCCAGATGCAGAAACACATGCTTGAAAGAGGTATGCAGCATAAAACAACAGCACCACATACGCCCCAGCAGAATGGGAAGGTTGAGCAAGAGAACCGGACCATCGTAGAGACCACCAGAGCCATGTTGATCTCCAAGAAGCTGCCGCACTACCTATGGGGAGAGGCAGTCAACACTGCAGTACACGTTCTGAATAGAACTCCAAATGTGAAAGGCACACACTCCACTCCATTCGAAGATTGGACAGGGAGAAAGCCTCACGTAGCTCATCTAAGAATCTTCGAAGCAGAGGCGTATGTGCACATTCCAAAAATATAGAAGAAAATTGGATGAAAAGGACAAGAATGTAGTGTTGGTTGGTTATCAGCATGATTCAATCAACTACAGACTATATGATCCTGCAACGAAGAAAATTAGCATCTCCAGAGATGTAATATTCAGGGAAAATGTACGACCTAGCACATTAGACGCATTTGTTGAGACAACAATATTCTTCGATATCATCGGACCTGCAGATATGAGAAATGTGCATCCCCAACTTAATCCGGAAGCAGAAATTCATGTTGAAGGTCAGGGTGAGAATGAGGTGGCTTCTCAAGAATAATGCTGAGGTCAAAGCTGGCATTGATGCTGATATCGGTACCCAAAATGATGCTGTCATCGAAGCTGAAGATGATGCTGTGGTCGTAGCTGAAAATGATGGAGATGGGCAAGCCCAAGACGCAGCTGAATGTTCGTTCTGAAGGCAGGCCTGCTCGCATAGGACTAGTGGAACAACCTAGACTCAGGGATAGAAGATCTCTTCGTGCTCCTGCTCGATACGAAGTGAATTTTGCAGGCTTGTATGAACCAACTACTTATAATGATCCAATTTCTTGTGCAGACTCGGATAGATGGCAGATGGCTATACGAGAGGAGCTTCAGGCACACAAAAAGAATGGCACATGGACCATTGTGCCTTAGTCAGCCAACAAGAATGTCATCGATCAGAAGTGGGTTTTTCGCAGACAACCAACAAAATCAGGCCAAGTAAATCGCCACAAAGGGATCGACTACGAAGAAACCTTCTCCCCAGTCGTTACATACGACACTCTACGAGTTCTACTGGCACTGGCAGCATACGACGATCTAGAGATGAAGCAGTTCGACGCCAAGCCGGCGTTCTTTTACGGAAATCTGGAGAAAGACATCTACATGCGAATACGAGAAGGGATCAACACTGAAGAAGGCGAAATGGTCTGTAAGCTATGTAAAGCGTTATATGGCTTGAAACAAGCCTCGCGATGTTGGAACCAGACGTTTAAAGCTTTTCTATTAAGATATAGTTTTGATGTATGTGCGTCCGATCCATCTGTGTTTATCGGTCAAGTAAATAATGAAAAAGTCTATTTGGGTTTATTTGTTGATGACGGTTTAATTTTATCAAAATCAAGTGTGGCACTCGCTATTGTAGTAAATGCATTGATGGCCGAGATTGAAATAACAATTAACGAACTAGGAATGTTTGTAGGAGCATAGATAGAAAGAGATAGAAGTAGACGTTCGATTTTTATTCATCAAACTTCATATGCAAATCGAGTGATAAATCGCTTCAATATGTCCGAAGCAAAACCTATCTATACCCCTGCAGACTCAAGTATAGATTTAAGAAATGAGAATGGCAATGTATGTGACGAGAAAGTACCTTTTCGCGAAGTCGTATGATCATTAATGTTTCTCATTAATTAAATTTATAAAGTGTTTTATTCATTATACATATCAGTGCAGTTTATTCCATTACACTGATTTTCTGATTCTTTGTTTTCATCAATAATTTCTTGGTTTATAATATATTTATAAAATTATATTAATGATATTAATGAAATTGAATTATTATAATCTTTTCCATTTTATTATATACTCTTACAGATCTAAATAATTTGCAAAAAGTATGCATATCTAAAATACATGCAATTTGTTTAGATTTATAAGACTTATGTTTTAAATGTTATATTTTTGATTAATATAATATAAATTATTCTTATAAATCTAAATAATATGCAAAAAGTATGCACATTATTACAAATAAAATACATGCTACCATATTTAGATTTATAAGACTTAAATTTTATAAAATACATTTTTGTATTCATCTTCATTATTATTATTATAAATCTAAAAAATATGTAAAAAGTATAACACATAAATAAAATACATGCAAATAAATTTAGATTTATATGAGTGAAATTTTTAAGTTTTTCATAATATAATATAACAAGATATATTGTTAATATAAACAAAAATTAAAGCAATGTAAATTCTTATTACATTCAAAGGAATAATTTTTTTTAATTAAATTCATTAATATTAAATTTACATATATAGATTATTACATACGAATTAAAAAGAGCTTTACAATATTACATTCAAATAAAAAACAAAATTAAAATAAATATATATGTTAAAAAATACAATACTTAAAACTAAATATAAATAAATGTAAGTATGAGTTACATATATTTATTTATAAATGAATTAAATAAAACATAAATTTGAATTTATAAAAACGCTTAATTAACAAAACAAAAAAAACGCGCCAATCTATTTACCTCCCGGGTGGTGTGGAAAAATAGAAAACCTTCATAAAAACAAAAAATTTCATGATGTTTTGGGGGTTGGCGAGCGGAGCGAGCATGGGGTACCCCCCTAGTATATATATATACATATATAAATATCTAGTTATATCTCTCACATATAGTTTATTTCTATAAACTACATCTATCCTGCATTTCTTACCTGCTTAATTCATTATTTTTTAAATTGAATAATTATCATAATCAAATGTTTATTATCCTTTTTTAATACAAAGTCAACATTTATTCAAATTATCACTTCTTGGAGTCAGCGTTAGAATATTATAGTATATTATAGTATATTATAGTATATTATAGTATATTATAGTATATTATAGTATATTATAGTATATTATAGTATATTATAGTAAATTATAGTATATTATAGTATATTATAGTATATTATAGAATATTATAGTATATTATAGTATATTATAGTATATTATAGTATATTATAATATACAATAGAATATTATAATATACAATAGTATATAATAATATATTGTAGTAAAGGGGAGAAGCAGCTTGGTTGGCGCGTCGGCTTCGATGTGGCACCTCATTATCTTCAATATTTATTCAGTTTTCAATATTCAAAGTTCTCTTATTAGATTTAGGAATACAATAATAGCGAGCATACCAAAAATTATTGAAATCCAAAAATATTCACAAAAGTTCTGCAGAAAAATACAGAAAAGTATGTTTGAACCACCTTGGATGTAAAAAATTATACGGAAGAAATATTGATAACTACCTTCATATATATTGAATACTTAAAATAAAGGTACTAAATGATAGTTTAGGTTATGCGTGTATGGAACTCTGGATTTTTTATCAAGCGTAAAGCGCTCTGATTGTCAATGAAAATCATTGTTGCATTTACACGAGGACATCCAATGTCATCTAGTAGCTTTCTAAGCTACAGTACCTCTCCCGAGGTCAAACCAGCTACCATATATTCAGCTTCCGTTGTGCTAAGAGCCACTGTTCGCTGACGCTGCAAGCACCATGATATCGGAGCGCCTGCTAATTTAAAAATATATCCGGATGTCGACCGTCTCGTGTTGACATCGCCCGCGCAATCCGCGTCACAGAAACATTCAAGGTCGAAATCGCTCCCGACGTTCCCGTACAGTATTTTATAAATTTCGGTACCCTTCAAATATCGAAGAATGCGTTTAGCTGCTTCCCAGTGACTACGGCTGTAATTATTTACAAACCTACTGATCAAATTGATCGAAAACGATAAGTCCGGACGCGTTACATTTGCGAGAAACATTAATGATCCTACGACTTCACGACTTCGCGAAAAGGTACTTTCTCGTTACATACATTGCCATTCTCATTTCTTAAATCTATACTTGAGTCTGCAGGGGTACAGATAGGTTTTGCTTCGGACATATTGAAGCGATTTATCACTCGATTTGCATATGAAGTTTGATGAATAAAAATCGAACGTCTACTTCTATCTCTTTCTATCTGTGCTCCTACAAACATTCCTAGTTCGTTAATTGTTATTTCAAACTCGGCCATCAATGCATTTACTACAATAGCGAGTGCCGCACTTGATTTTGATAAAATTAAACCGTCATCAACAAATAAACCCAAATAGACTTTTACATTATTTACTTGACCGATAAACACAAATGGATCGGACGCACATACATGAAAACCGTATCTTAATAGAAAAGCTTTAAACGTCTGGTTCCAACATCGCGAGGCTTGTTTCAAGCCATATAACGCTTTATGTAGCTTACAGACCATTTCGCCTTCATCAGTGTTGATCCCTTCTCGTATTCGCATGTAGATGTCTTTCTCCACATTTCCGTAAAAGAACACCGGCTTGGCGTCGAACTGCTTCATCTCTAGATCGTCGTATGCTGCCAGTGCCAGTAGAACTCGTAGAGTGTCGTATCTAACGACTGGGGAGAAGATTTTTTCGTAGCTTTGTGGCGATTTACTTGGCTTGATTTTGTTGGTTGTATGCGAAAAACCCACTTCTAATCGATGACATTCTTGTTGGCTGACTTAGGCACAATGGTCCATGTGCCATTCTTTTTGTGTCCCTGAAGCTCCTCTCGTATAGCCATCTGCCATCTATCCGAGTCTGCACAAGAAATTGCATCATTATAAGTAGTTGGTTCATACAAGCCTGGAAAATTCACTTCGTATCGAGCAGGAGCACGAAGAGATCTTCTATCCCTGAGTCTAGGTTGTTCCACTAGTCCTATGCGAGCAGGCCTGCCTTCAGAACGAACATTCAGCTGCGTCTTGGGCTTGCCCATCTCCATCATTTTCAGCTACGACCACAGCATCATCTTCAGCTTCGATGACAGCATCATTTTGGGTACCGATATCAGCATCAATGCCAGCTTTGACCTCAGCATTATTCTTGAGGAGCCACCTCATTCTCACCCTGACCTTCAACATGAATTTCTGCTTCCGGATTAAGTTGGGGATGAACATTTCTCATATCTGCAGGTCCGATGATATCGAAGAATATTGTTGTCTCAACAAATGCGTCTAATGTGCTAGGTCGTACATTTTCCCTGAATATTACATCTCTGGAGATGCTAATTTTCTTCGTTGCAGGATCATATAGTCTGTAGTTGATTGAATCATGCTGATAACCAACCAACACTACATTCTTGTCCTTTTCATCCAATTTTCTTCTATATTTTTGGAATGTGCACATACGCCGCTGCTTCGAAGATTCTTAGATGAGCTACGTGAGGCTTTCTCCCTGTCCAATCTTCGAATGGAGTGGAGTGTGTGCCTTTCACATTTGGAGTTCTATTCAGAACGTGTACTGCAGTGTTGACTGCCTCTCCCCATAGGTAGTGCGGCAGCTTCTTGGAGATCAACATGGCTCTGGTGGTCTCTACGATGGTCCGGTTCTCTTGCTCAACCTTCCCATTCTGCTGGGGCGTATGTGGTGCTGTTGTTTTATGCTGCATACCTCTTTCAAGCATGTGTTTCTGCATCTGGGCATTTACGAAATCTAGCCCGTTGTCCGAGCGAAGCACTTTCATCCTGTGGCCACAATTATTGTTCACGTACATCTCCAGTTCCTTGGAACGTTCAAAAGTGTCAGACTTATGCTTAAGGGGCAACACCAGTTTCTCAATTTCAAAAAATCGATTTTCTTTTATTGCATTTTTCGATAGTTAATCATTAATATAATAATGTCCCAAAGTATTAGAGTCGCATTTGAAATATTTTAAATATGGCAGGCTGCTGACGTCATTGTAAACTGACTCGAGAGGTATGAATGTGAGCCTCGCAGTTGCCTGAACTCACAATATAGCCTTTGTGTTCATTCATAATACTTAGTCGACGCAGGTATAAGAGACCGTGCGTACGAAACGCTTCGACTCAAGTGTAAGAGTCCGGCTACTTCAGTCTGCTTTGAGCAGCCGATTCGAGCAGTCGTTTAGAGCACATCGTAGCGTCAACACACGTTGGAGCAGTCAACCGAATTCACCAGTACGACTGCTGAAAAATTGTTGCGCGACGAAAATGAGGAAATTATTGTTGATCAAGCGCGCGTTTACCGTGTACTTCAGTTTTGTGCTGTTTTTCAAAATTGCTCTAACGTGTCAGTGTGGTGTAGCGTGTATCAATTCTGGCTCTAGGATTGGTAAAGCATTCGAAATTAATCGGCGGATAGTGCTCGTGATGCGGCTTTTGGGGATCGGGCATGAGAGCCTGAATCTTTTTTGTGGTTTGATGGATATGACGACATTTTACACAAATACTTTCATTGGATGTTTTAAAAATGTTTTGACAGCTGCAGAAGCGGTTTATAAATTGTCGGTGAATAAATCTGTAAAAGAAGAAAGAAAAAAAACTCTAGAAAACGAAGGTTCAGGTGCCAATTTGACAACTTCCGGAGATGGTACGTGAAAAAAACGTGGGCATACTTCGCGTTCTGCGTTACGACACTCGCGGGAAAGTATAGTAAAAAGATCATCGACACGTCAGTAAAATCATCTTACTGCAAGGAGTGTGAATTCTGTAATTATTTTTTATTAAGGCTATATACGAGGGTAGTTCAATAAGTCTTTAGAATGACCAACAGATGGCGCGCGAATCGCTCCAAATCATCTCTTTTCAGTCAGCACCACTCCCGACTAGATATATAGTGCAGTCACAGTCCACATCTTCTGAGTTTACGTGTTTTTATAACCAATTGAAAAAAAAAATTGCTTGTTAAGAAAAATGGAAAAAACGAGTTCAGAGCGGTAATTAAACATTTTCATTTAAAGGGTTTAACTCCATATGAGATAAAAAATGAATTGGACTCAGTTCATGGCCCATCTGCCCCTGCCTTAGCAACGATTTATAACTGGGTAAATGAATTTAAGCGTGGTCGTACATCAATAAGTGACGAACCACGTTCAGGAAGGCCCGTAGAAGCAACTACTCCCAAAATCATCAATAAAATCCACGATATGGTTTTGAAGGATAGAAGATTAAAAGTGCGTGAGTTAGCTGAGGCCACAAGGATATCTATAGGTGCAGTTGTTTCAATTCTACATGAAAAATTAGGCATGAAAAAGCTATCGGCAAGATGGGTGCCGCATTTGCTCTCAGCTGAGAATAAACGCAATAGAGTGGTCGCCTCTGAGGCTCTTTTGGCGCGCATAAGTCGGAATCCTGAGGAATTTTTTCGTCGATTTGTGACTGTGGATGAAACATGGATACACCACTACACTCCTGAGACAAAGGAACAATCCAAACAGTGGATTTCCACAGGCGAACCAGCTCCAAAGAAGGCAAAGACCGTAAAGTCAGCTGGTAAGGTTATGGCTACAGTTTTTTGGGATGCACGTGGAATTATACTTATTGACTACTTGGAAAAGGGTAAAACAATTACTGGTGAGTATTATGCATCATTATTAGAGCAGCTGAAAGAAGAAATTAAAAAAAACGACCACATTTGGCGAGAAAAAAAATTCTCTTTCATCACGACAACGCCCGAGTTCACACATGCTTCGTTTCAATGGCTAAAATTGAAGAACTTAAATTCGAATTGGTCGAACACCCACCGTATTCACCAGATTTAGCCCCCAGTGACTTTTTCTTATTTCCAAACTTGAAAAAATGGCTCGGTGGACAGAGATTTACGGACAACGAAGACGTCATTGCCTCTGTAAGTGCTTATTTTGAGGAACTTCCGAAAACGCACTTTTCTGTAGGATTAAAAAAACTTAAAAAGCGATTGACCAAGTGTATAGAGCTCCAAGGAGATTATGTTGAAAAATAAAAAAAAATTTACCGAAAAAAAATTGTTTTTATACTTTATTCTAAAGACTTATTGAACTACCCTCGTACAATCATATTTACAGATTCCCTGCATTTTCACAAATTTACAAATATTCTCTCGATCAGTGAAATATGCTCATAAATATTCTATATTATGTAATTGTAGTATTTTTTATTGGCTGATACTTGTGTTAGAGTGTTGATTGATATTGTTACTATTTATTAGAGTAACTATTGGTTTGTGGTAGCTGAAATATGATATGTAAATGTGGGAATGAATATTTCCTAAGATTCGAGAGAATGTTGCATCAATGGTAGTATTTCTAATGGTTGTTGAAACGTGAGAGTCGTTCGTCATGCGTAGATCTAGTTTGTCGTGTAAAAATTGTAGCAATGGTACTGATGTGTTATTGTTGTTTGTCTCTCCCGATACGTTTGTTGCTGTCTTCTCCTATTTTATTGTTTTAGCCGATTTTCTATAAATCATCAAAATATGAGAAAGAGAAAGTAGGAAAGAGAGGAATAGAGCAGATAAAGACATGCATCATAAAGAAACAAAATGAATTTTATGCGATTGCTTAGATTGAATAAAATGAAGAAATTCGGCAACGTTTCATTGTATATATTACGTGAGTGTATATGTATATTAATCTTACTTTCGTCTAATTGTAATGAGATTTGAGTAGAATCTTGTGATCCTTCACTTTGTTCTTCCATTGTTAGTACTGCATTTAACTATAACACTGTATAATCCAATTCTTTTTTGAAACACCAAAACACACAGTTAAAATTGTTTTCAAACGCACGCTGTAAGAAAATGCTATAGAAATGCCGGCAACTGTTGGACGACCGTTATATTTCTGCTACGACTGCGCGCGCCGTTGGCGGCTTCGAAAGTCATAGTGTATAGACTGTATAGTATACGTATATATGTGTATGTGTATGTGTGTGTCGCACTGCCTATTTTCGAACAAGAGAAGCGGGAGAGGGCATCGTTGCAGCTGCGACTCTGTGTGCGCGCGTACATGAGTAGCAGAGCAGGCAAACTGTCGGTTGGTGTCGATGGTGGGGGGCGGCCTCCCTCCGCTGATCTTTTTTTTCCACCCCTCTTCTAGTCCCGGTTACAACAGCTGATGAATCCTGTACAAAGACCCCATACTGCGCGCGCTCTCGAACGTCCCAAGAGATGTTATTAACATAAAAAATAGAAGATCCAGTAGCTTATGCAGAATGGCTCTTAAATCACGATTGCCAAGCTAATCACTAAGGTTCGGCTGCGAAAATGGAGGTCGAGAGCGTAAAAGAAATGTTTGGTCGCTCGCTTGCAAATTACAATGTGAATAATACGCGCTACATCGGCGACGGCGACGGTGCTACTTTCAAGAATATTTTAGATAAGAATCTATACGATGTACAAGTAGAAAAACTGGAATGCTATCTACACGTCAAGAAATGAATGGGAACGCGATGCCGTAATGAAAAGAAGACAGTAAAAGGTTAGGGAGGGAGAAATAAGCTCACGATCAAATTAACTGACAAAGTAATAAATAAGCTTCAAAAATACTATGGTTTAGCTATTATTAGATATCAAGATAATGTAGTTGAAATGGAAAATGCGATTTTATCTACATACTTTCATATGGGTGCAACCGACAAAAACTCACAGCACCAAAAGTGTCCGGCCGGCATCGACAGGTGGTGCAAGTATCGCCGCGCAGAAGCTGAAGGTTTTGATATGACTAAGTTCAATCATGATTATCTTCCTCTAGACCCAGAAGTTTTAAAAGTTTTGGAACCAATTAACAAGGATTTAAGTAGTCCTGCATTATTAAACCGATGCAAAGGAGGCAACACTCAAAATAACAATGAAAGTTACAAAGGCTTGTTATGGCACTTTGCTCCAAGACACCTTCACAGTGGCCTAAAAACTTTTCAACTTGCTAATTATTTTGCTACTGAAAATTTTGATGACGGCTTTCGATCAATATTGAGTATATTCAAAACAATGGGAGTGATTGTTGAAAAGGGTCGGACTGCTCGTAGGGCAGCTGCATCGGCTGAACAAGAGTTTTTTGAGCAAGAGGAAGGTGAATTATATGGGCCTGGAATAACAGACTAGCTGTAAGTATGATAAATTTTATTTTATTACATAGAAATCTGTAGTTGAAACTTCAAACGCGTTTTTCTTAAAACAGCATTTTTCAAAATGGCTGCAGTTCTAACTCACGGACAAACTGATACATACCATGAACCAATTTTCGATCCGTTGCAAAATGCAAATTTGCAATGTTAAAAACGGACGTTTTTTTGGGCAAAATATGTAACTGTTTTCAAAACACCGCCATTTCGTCAAATTTAACTATTTTTGAAAACTGGTGGTTCATGGTACGGACAATGTCATCTAGTTTAACGGTTTTTCTATCATTTCAGGCACTCTGACCTCATTTACAACTGCAGCTGCTTTGCAACTTGTTATATGAGCTACGAATCTTAGTCTCTGCCGATTGATACAAGCATCACTGTAAAAATTACATGTGTTTTGTTTACAAACACACCGCAGACCCCCGGCGTCGATTAGCACTACATGGAAGCACAAACATGGCGACGTTAAATTAAAACAAAAAAAAAAAAAAAGAATGAGTCATATATCGGCTATTACGCCATATTTTATTGTGAAAAATTTTGTACAATTTTATTAAATGATGCTAAATATAGTCCCAAAACTTTATAACATTTAGCCGTATAGTTTTATTACAAAAAGTCCGGAAAATTCGCTGCATTTTCAGTAGGAGAAACTGGTGATGTCCCTTAAGAGACAATACTATTCTGAATTGATTCGATAAAGGATTTAAGTTCTATTTTTCATTTATTATTTTTTGTGAATTTTTATATTTAGGTTAGGTCTGTAAATAAAAACACACTATTATGGGAAAAAGCCTTGACGGCATACAAACCCCTAAATTTATTTTACACTAAAACAAATATAAATCTACATAAAATACCAGGAACAAGGAAACGATAAATAATTTGCATTGATGTCTCGCGCACACACACTAAGTCGAATAACACAGCAATAACGCTCGGCGACCGCCGCATGCGGCGACGTGCGCGCTAGTCGATGAAAACGCACGCACACACACTACTTCATGCACGTTACTTTTGATTTGGTATGATTAACAATGAATCGTCCAGCCAGATTGGCGATTTGATATGATTCTTAATGAATCTGACGACCCGTTAGCCGACGAGAAAGATATTCGCAATAATTGCGATACGGTCGTTAACCGCCAAAAACGCGAGGGAGCTCCGCACGCTGTGAGATTCAGTCGTAGAATCTAAAGATGTCCGCCACGCGCGTCTATCGCTCGTGGCGGTGACGAGTTGCACGCAGCGTCGCCGCCTCTAGTCGATCTGGTAGATCAGTTGTTCGCGCATGCGCATATTCTCACTCGTTCGTACAATATTCACTCAGTGTGCGCGATAGCCATAATTTTACGAAATTATAAGTAAATAAACATATATATATATATATATATATATATATATATATATATATATATATATATATATATATATATATATATATATATATATATATATATATATATATATATATATATATATATATATATATATATATATATATATATATATATATATATATATATATATATATATATATATATATATATATATATATATATATATATATATATATATATATATATATATATATATATATATATATATAAAGTTACATATTGGAATGGAACATACTCCCGGGCGAAGCTGAGGAATGACTTGGATTACAAGGAATGTAACAAAGTTTGATAAAACTATATAAAAGATATAATATATCGCAATTATGAAACACGCTTAAATCTATACTTAAATTAATTTTCAACATTATACAAAATACGAACTATAACGAAATTAAATTTATATTTACCGAATCTTTGGTGAATAATACAAGTTAAACCAGTTTCCGTTGGAGAGACTGATTTATTGATTGGCATTGATTATCACAATAAGATTGATAAGAATAGTATCTTCTTGAAAATAGTTGACTGACTTTAAACTATCTTACAAATTAAGTGAAAGTAACTTTAAGTATAAGAACATGAATTTAATTCTAAATTAATTAATCAAACTCAATCCTTAAATTTATAACTTAAGTAACGGGTAATGAACAAAGACGAGTAATATTGCGTTTATAAACGCCGCTCGCAGTCTTGACAGAGGCGACTCGAACGATGCCGTTGCTCCCAGGAAACACCTCGACGATCACACCCAGTGGCCACCTTGCGCATCCGAGATTATCTTCCATTAAGACGACTACAGATCCGATTTTCAACTCTGTATTCGAGTAATACCATTTCTGGCGCTTTTGAAGTTCGTTCAGGTAATTTTTGTGCCATTGTTTCCAAAAATCCTGTCTGGCTTTGATGAGGAAGTTGTAGGTCGACAGTCTGTTATCAGGAACTGAAATCAAATTTTTCTCGGGTAAGAAATTGAAGGGTCGACCGATGAGCAAATGAGCCGGTGTTATGGCTAGAGGATCATTGGGATTAGCCGAAAGAGTGCATAACGGTCTTGAATTCAGGATAGCTTCTATTTCAATTAACAACGTATTCATCTGCTCATAAGTGAGCTTTTGGTCTTTAATCACTCGTTTTAGATGATGTTTAAAACTCTTTACGGCTGCTTCCCAGAGACCCCCAAAATATTGTGATAAAGGCGGATTGAAATGCCATTCAATTCGTTTTGTCAAAGCGACATTTCCTATCGCTTCTTTGAATTTAGGAGTGTCTAGCAATTCGAAGATTTGACAAAGTTCTTTATTGGCTCCTACAAAATTGGTACCATTGTCTGAATATACGTGTTTTGATATACCCCTTCGACTGATAAACCTACGAAAAGCTGCTAAGAACCCTTCAGTTGACAGATCAGTTGCTAATTCGATATGTACGGCCTTCGTTGCCATGCACACGAACACACAACACTCCATCACCCTAAAGTATTCTTGTTTTAACTGTGGATTGGATTCAAACTTTCTTTCGAGGGCATAAAAACGTTTCAAAGCTAATCTTCTAGATTCACCTAATTTGAATTTGCTATCTCTAAAAGGGAGACGAACAATATATCTACCCGTTTCATCGCGCTGAGTGTTATCCACGTAATACTGTTCGCAAGCGATGTCATCGCGGGATTTTGCAGGCTCATGATCGAAATCTTCTATTAGCCAAAAACGCTCGAGAAGTTTGTCTAGCTTAACTATATTACATGAGGAATTTGCTGACGTTGTGAGGGCATCTGACCCTCCTGCTACTATCCATCCTAAACTAGTTTTCTGAAGTATGATCTGAGCATATTTGTTTTTAAGTTTGATTTGACCTATCGCTAATACTGATAAAATTGTACGTGATGCTAATAAAACATCAATTGGTTTAGGTACATGAAATTGAGGGTCATCAAGTTGTAGATTTTTGGGTATATCAAATAACTCCAGAGGAAATGTGTCATTAGGCACGGAATCAGCAATGGTAGGCACTATTAAAAAATTTAATTCTCGTCTGAAATTATTGTAAGTAGAATTAAAAATAGCTTTGACATAATGATTTGAAACCGCGCATGAACCAGCAAGGTTCCATTGTTAATTAAACAAGTCTGTTTTGATAAGTTTAATAATTTAACAAATTTTTCAGTCATTAAATTTACTGTGGAACAAGAATCTAATAATCCGCGGGCCATGACACAATTTCCTCGATTGTTCTGAAATTTAAAAACTGCAGTAGTCATTAATTGAGAATCAGAGGGAAGAACACTAGAAAAGTATGAATGACGTAATAGTCAGATTTTATGAGTTATAGATGTAGAATCATCCTCCTTTTTAGGAATTTCTGTCTTAGATGTCTGAAACTTTTTGTCTGAATGAAGTAAAGTGTGATGATTTTGTTGACACTTTTTCCAACGTTTTTCACTCTTACACGGTAAAGGGTGCACATACAAACAATTCAAACACATTTTATTTTCCCTTTCGAATTCCCAACGTTTTGAAACCTTAAGCCTGGACATTTAAAAAGATTATGATTCTCATTGTATTTGAGACAAACATTGTTAGAGACATTCGAGGTAGTAGTTGACAACATGTTGACGAGTCTTATCGAGAAGCGTGGAAAGATTGTTCGCAGTCGCACTAGTAAACACTGGTAAATCTATAATTGCGTCGAGATGTTCGACCGCCACAATGCGCTTGTGATCATATGAGTCGATGAGCGCCTGCCAAGCTTTAAGATAATCCTCCTCACTAGGTTCAACTTCTACGATTTTATCTTTAGCCGAACCAGTGAGAGAACTCAACAATTGAGTATGCTTAACGTAGTAGCTAAGATCGGTGCGAGAATGCACTAAACCGTCAAAACTGTTTTTATACGATAACCAATCTTCACGTTTACCATCAAAAGTGGGGAGTTTTATTTCTGGAAGCTTAGGCAGGTCATGTCTCTCAGTTATAGTGACGTTTGTCGTGTTTAAAGTCGAGCTTAAAGAAGGTCCTGCGTTTTGCAATTTAGTGACCGCGGTAGCAACTGTGTAGTAGCTTGACTCTAATTCAATAAATGCATCGAGTAGATGGTGATCTGCTTGCAAAGAAGTCAGTTCATGAATGTATTTGCTACAACCTACAAATAAAGTCTTTAGAGTCTTCAAACGTAAATTCGCATTGATGGGATCTGCGTTGGGTGCTTCTACATATGATTTCAAAGCTTCTATTTTATTTTCAAAAGTTTTGCTCTTTTGCACAATATACGCAATGAGTGCTAGCTTCTCTTGGTTTACAGACATTGTGAAAAAAGTTCTTTATTGAAAGAAATGAAAATGACACAAATAACCAAACCCTCTTAACCGTTGAAAACTACTAAAATGTTTGAATTATTTCAAAATATTGAATCTGATTAACTACTAATTCAATTATCAGAATATGAGCAATTGCTAAAAATAATTAAATGATTTCTATTCTGTTGGTTTTAAACTAAAAGTTTGTATTTTCTTTGAAAGAGAAAATTTTAAATCATAATAAATTTTAAAGTTGAAACTAAAATTAATTTACTTTAAGCGAATTTAAGAAATGTAAAAAATCTAGAGATTGAAACCACATGTGAATATTAAAAATATAAAAAAGGTACACGGCCTACATTAAAGCTCGCGTTCCGGTTGTGTTCGAAAATCCTGGATAACTAAAATTAAATAGGCAAACAAAAAAACTAGTGTTGCTAGAATGACCGCTGCCGTTCGTGTCAATAGTGTGCGCTTTTCTCCGTTACCTTCCCGAACGCACGTGTTCCCACCCCCCCCCCCCCCCCGAGCCTGGGTGTTGAATTTACGCCAAGGTTCAGAGCGAAAAAGACAAACGAAAATCAATTATAAAAACGATGAATTTAATTTATTGATCTACTCTAAAACTTTTATTAGCTACTAATGTGAACTAGATAAGCAATAAACAAAATATTTAACGGTATGATCACGATATAATTTGAAAAGCGAAATTGATAAGAATTTGTAGTACAAGAAAAACCACTTATCTTATTTTCCACACTCTCTCGCTCCTCGATGCAGCAGTCCACTGGGTGGTGAGGCGTCCTATTGTGAGAGCGACGACGACGAGATGATGCAATGCAGCGATCAAGATGTTTGGAGAATGACCGTGATGTCGATGCGCGCGAGCCCGCTCTGGAATACCGCGCGCTATCATCTCTTTGTTGCACGTGCTGACTCGAGCACGCGCCGACTCGTGCACGCGAGACGTCACTTGTTTGCGCGAGGAACAAACCTCACAGGAGGCACCATGAATTGATTCGATAAAGGATTGATGTTCTATTTTTCATTTTTTATTTATTGTGAATTTTTATATTTAGGTTAGGTCGGTAAATTAAAACACACTATTATCGGAAAAAGCCTTGACGGCATAAAAAACCCTACATTTATTTTACACTGAAACAAATATAAATCTACATAAAAAAACAGGAAAAAGGATACGATAAATAATTTGTATTGACGTCTCGCGCACACACACTAAGTCGAATAACACAGCAAGAACGCTCGGCGACCGCCGCATGCGGCCACGTGCTCGCTGGTCGATGAAAACACATACACACACTGCTTCACGCACGTTACTTTCGATTTGGTATGATTCACAATGAATCGTCCAGCCAGATTGGCGATTTGATATGACTCTTAATGAATCTGACGACCCGTTAGCCGACGAGAAATATATTCGCAATAATTGCGATACGGTCGTTAACCGCCAAAAACGCGAGGAAGCTCCGCACGCTGTGAGATTCAGTCGTAGAATCTAAAGATGTCCGCCGCGCGCGTCTATCGCTCGTGGCGGTGACAAGTCGCACGCAGCGCCGCCGCCTCTAGTCGATCTGGTAGATCAGTTATTCGCGCATGCGCATATTCTCACTCGTTCGTACAACATTCACTCAGTGTGCGCGATAGCCATAATTTTACTAAATTATAAGTAAATAAACATATATATATATATATATATATATATATATATATATATATATATATATATATATATATATATATATATATATATATATATATATATATATATATATATATAAAGTTACATATTGGAATGGAACATATTCTGTATCCTGATACATCATCCTGAAATAACAGGAAGTATCTTGAACCACCAAGCGAGTCCACTGGCATAGGTCCACATAAGTCAGCATAAAGGAACTCACCTATCTCGTGAGTCTGATTGGTATTACCATGCTTGTTGAAAGGTAAGCGATGCAACTTCGACAGCTGACAGGCCTCACAGAAGAAGTCAGTATCTCCTGACATTTTAGCACCTTCCACTAGCTCCTTATTGATCAAGTTTACGCGCTTAATGTTCAGGCTTCTTACAGTTGTGGCAAATGATGTCTTGACTGCGCCCTTCAGCCGACCTCTGCTGCGATTTGCCGAAACTCGACTCCGAATTCTTTCTGTCTCTAAAACTAAATGCTGCACAGACGGAGATTTCTGCCTCCTTGTCTGAGACCCGTTTTTCTTCTTTCAGCAAACGCTCCTGTAGGATATCCAGCTTCTGCTTCTTTATGTCTTTGAGCGCCCTTGCTTCATTTCGTATTTTTGTGATGAATTGGAGTATAGACTCACCGGGCTCCATTCAGTGCATCCTGCGAAATCTTTGAAAAGACCTAGCTTGTTCGACTCCGACTTTTCTTCATGGATGCTACACAGTTGCTTCCACATTTCTGCAGCCGCTTCGCAGATAATAAGATGTTCGAGCTGATCCGGAGTCACTGCAGTGGAGAGGATATACATCGCATTCGCGCTGTCCTTCGCCCACTGCGGTTCGACGTCCTTTGTCAGATCTGCCGGCGCTGTCCTAGTTCCGATGACGATTTCTTTCATGTCTTGAGAGACTAGAATCGCCTGGATTTGAAATTTCCATAGCTGAAAATTGGAGCCGTTGAATTTCACCATGTGGTTCGAGTTGAGCTCTGCCATTTTCTTGAGAACATCAAAACTTGAGTCTCACTTCTACCAGCTATATACGCCACTGAGATTACACATAATCTCACTTCTACCTTTCACAAAAAACTTTTCTTTACCTTAGTGCCTGGGCCCATAACCTGTTAAAGGTATTAATAAATTAAGGCACAGTTTATTTATACGTATTTATTATTAATAACACTTCCGTTCTTGTCAGTCTCGTTACAATATCGCAGGTAGAAAAGCGGTAGGAAAATGTGCTCCGAAATACGAAGTGTCGGCGTGCGTCTATTCTACACGGTATAGATATATGCGCGACAGTACTGCTCGGGAACCAAGATTTATCTGCCGCCGTGCCGCGTGCGAGGCTTGCGAGAGCGCGGGACATGCAGAAATATGGAGAGAGAGAACGACGCTTCTCGAAAATTCATAATAAGATAAACCTATATTTAACAATAAATTTTGGCCATATATAGGCATATATAAACATATATGATCATATATGGACATATATAACCTACATGTATATCCGATTTCAGTTTTTGTTATAAGGCTTGAAAAACTGGACTGTAGATAGCTCTAGTGCACAATAATGCATGTATCATGCGGGTGATAACACTCAAACTGACGGACTGAGCTTTGATATTTTTATTTTAATTTAATTCACCTCTTTAAGATGAATATTACTAAAAATAAATTAATTTCATGCATCCATATATGACCATGTATGGGCATATATAGATTCACATTAATCATATATGTCCATATATAATTATATATAGCCATATATGACGATTATATAATCATCACGTGCTAAAACACGTATAAAGGCACGTGCAAAATCATGTGCAGAATCACGTATAAAAGCGTGCATCAAATCACGTATCATAGCACATATAAAAGCACGGGCGAAATCATGTGCAGGAGCATGTAAAAAATGACGTGATGAAATTAACCCATTTAATCACGTGTTTCGCATGTACTTTAGCCTGTGTTCCAGCATGTGCTTCAGAGCGAGAGAAAAAAAAATATTAAAAAAAGTTGCCCTCACTGGGGCTTGAACCAGCGATCTTACAGTTAGTAGGCGCTTACCTTGACCATTCTGTTAATCCGACTCTTGAATTTTACTAACGTATTAGCAATATATATGCCGTAATAGAAACTGTATATTGTTGTTATATGATATATGAAAAATTGATTTTGATAAGGTAACAACAAGCTACATTTTTTATTATTTACCAATCAAGGGAATAGGAAATACTAACCCGATTTCTACCTTACTGGCTTGTTACTTTTTATCTAATCTTTATGTTCGTATACGTAACTTTAAAATAGTGTTGTAATGTTCAACACACAAATAAATGAAAGTAAATAAAACTAGATAAGTGAGTATGAGTTTGTGCAGGAAAGCATGAATTCATGTTGTGAAGTCCAACATGGATGCGTGCTGACTGTATGTATGGGTGAAGATGTTAAGACTGGAAGTTATCACTGTGTATGAATACAGTATAACCAACCAGCATTATTTTTGTTAATCCGTACCTGCAAACAGGAAATACTATTTATCTCTACAGGATTACGGCGTTTCTGGTATATTATTGTAAAAATAATGGTACATTGAGATTGTCCGTAATAGTTATTTATAACTTTAATTGTTATTTGTAATAAGACTCTAATACTCGTTTCATAGGGTATTTGTAGAAAAAAGATTCTATTCACCGCTGCGAGTAAACATTAAAATAAAAAAAAAAAAAATTATTAATTCCCGAACCTTGAAGGCGAACCGCACTTTTATTGCGGAAATCTAAAACAATCGAAGGGGAATATACAACAAATAATTTAACGGAAAATGATGACTACTGAGGTTAACAAAGTGAAATTACAATAAGCGTTTCGCCCCGGTTTATCTGGTGGGCTCGTCAGAAAGACGCCAAATAAACCTGTATTTAATTGTTATTGTAACTCTGGAATTCTAAATAAATAAATAAATAAATAAATAAAAATGTTTCCATTATTGCCATTCTAGAACCATTCTTTATACGCCTTTCAAACAAATAATTTGTTTGTTTGATAAAATATATATTCAAACTTATTAAAAAAAAAAAAAACAAGAAAATAAAAAACATCAAGTGACATATGATATAGAATTTATTTTTACCTAAAAATTGGTTTTTAATTTTTCAGTGGCTTAGGTGCGTTTAAGATTTTTCAGTGCATTTTTAGGGGGATATGAAAGGCAAGAGATATGTATGTTATCGGCTTAAGTTTTAATTTTTTAAAATATTTTTTAAAAAATTTTATAGAAAGACGATACATCCTGATTTTTATTTATTTAATCGCTACAAGTTTTACGTTCCAGATATTAAATACGATTGTTTATAACCGGGAACTTAAAGTTCGTAGTGATAAAATGAATAGAATTACTTGAAAATAATTTTGATTCTTATTTATTTAATCGCTACAAGGTTTACGTTCCAGATATTAAATACGGTTGTTTATAACCGGGAACTTAAAGTTCGTAGTGATAAAATGAATAGAATTACTTGAAAATAATTTTGATTCTTATTTATTGATAAAAGAAGTGCCTATGACGTAGTGTTTCTTCAATAATAATATTAAACAATTATTTAGAAAATTGAAAACGTATAGTCGGAATATTACAACACTTTTTTAAAGTAACGTATACGAACACAAAGATTAGATAAAAAATAACAAGCCGGTCTGACGGACGAGCGCGGGGCTCTCCAGTAGCATCTCCGATGGCTGCTGCCAGAGGCGCACTGGACGCACCGTCAGCAGGGAACACCGCGGCCGAGAGTTCGCGCGTGCAGAAGGTGCAGCGTATGCACCTCTGCACGCGCGACCGCTCGCCGCCGACTAGTCGCGTCGACGGCAGAGCGGGCAGACTACCGGCGACCACCGTAGGAGACGGAGCTCCCCAGCTGGATAAAGAGCATAACCTCAGACTGCCTTGCTTTCCTCCTCTCCCTGCAGAGAGGATTACCTTCCTTTCGTCACATCTGGCATCCCTCGCGGGTCTCTGCCATAACGCAGAGGAGTCATCGAAAGGCAAAAAAAAATATAATACATTTTGGATTTTTGCGTCACAGCGCAAAACTCGCATTTTTTTGCATTATTTGGGAACGTGCGACTTCGTCGCAAAAACGTAGAACTCCGTCTCTGGTCGTCGAGGCTCCAAGCCACTACAAGTCGGAGCTCAATAAAGAGAGGCCGTCAATCTCGCTGAAGTCTCACCTCAAAACTTATTAAGAGGGAAGGCGACGGCCTCACCAACCCGCAAACGCCGGCGTGCTTTGCGAAGAGTAAACAAAGCCCACCTGGCCCACAAAGCCGACATCGGCCAACAAAGTCCATCTGGACCAACGAAGCCCACCTGGGCCAACGTGCAGCCTGCAGCAGTCGCCAACGCGGACCAGTCGCCGCCAGACTTCGTGCAGCAGGCCAGTCTTCGCCAGCGGCACAGCCGCCAGTACCGACCAGCAGCCGACAGACCGCACGTCTCTTCACGCCGCACCCGTCACCGAGCCTTCATCACCATGCGCGCCGTATTGACCGCTTTCATCGTTCTGTAAGTTTTGGTTGTAATTCTTATTCGCAGCTTGGCTTTACCGGGAGTGACGTTTAAATAAATTAGTCGCGCGCCGCAGAATCAAGGCAGAGTCCTTTTTGAGTTCGCGCCGCGTTAATAATGGCACCACCCGGATTTTTCGAAACGGCTAAAAGCGTAATAAAGCGCCCGTCGCGAAGCGCAGAGCACATTCGGAAGCAAGGGAAAGACGCGCGAGAAATATTTATGATCACCAGCAAAATGACACCGCGATCCGCAAGAGCGGTATGGCGAACCAGCAGCAAACCGGCACTGATCGACAGCGAGTCGGACGTTGAGCAGCCCAGAACGGGCGCGTCAGACGGACAGCCGGCAACGCCGGCGAATCTCGAACGCTCCTTAAGCCCAGCTCACTCCGTGACAGGACTGA
This sequence comes from Gastracanthus pulcherrimus, assembly GCA_949152435.1. Lineage (NCBI taxonomy): Eukaryota > Metazoa > Arthropoda > Insecta > Hymenoptera > Pteromalidae > Gastracanthus > Gastracanthus pulcherrimus. The sequence continues at coordinate 101,345,410 of OX424575.1, read as the reverse complement.
ATGAGGTTCAGCCCGCGAACGGCAGGGAAACACCTCACGAGCGTGACGTGCGCGGGCTGGCAGATAGAATGAATAACCTGCAGCTGAACACGAACGGGGAGAGCGCGTGGGGCCCGATCGGACTACCACTCCCCAGCACCGACAGGCGTGCGATCGATGAGAGATGTCGCGAAAACATCACGAACTTGTTCGGGATTAAAAATATCGTGTGGGATACCCAGACCGGCATCCAACCGACCGACGAAATGCGCGAAGACCGTAGCAGTTGCATACGAATGCCGAGCGAGGGAGCAAACGCGGGGAACCGCGTACGCAACCCCGCATTTAAGGGAGCCCTACTCGGAGTGCAGTCGAATGGCGCGAGGTGATAAGAACGCCAAGACCGCGACGTGCCCGCCGAAAAAGAAATCCCGCTGGCAAAAACGAAAGCCGTGGAAAATCCGAAGCACATGTTTCACGACGAGCGGATCAGTAAGAGCGAGCTGCGATATTTGATCAAAACAATGCTCAGAAAAACCATCGCGTCGGATGCGGAGCTCGAGAGTCGCGGTTCGTCGGATAATAGCCGCGCCAGCCGGAAAAATTGAGAAGCGGACAGCGACCGACGCGCAAAGCGGGGCAGAAAGCGTTATAAAAATCGCAAGCTAGAACGCCCACGGCCAAAAGGGAGCAGCCGCAAGCACCAGTGTAAGCGAGCAGAGCGGCGACAGGAAAATTCGCCATCGCAGGCGTAGCCGCTCTAGTAACAGCAGACGCGGCGCGCCGGAGCGTTAGCCACCGCGCCGCCCCCGCGGAGGAAGAGACAGACGCCGCCCGTCGGACGATGAGCCGGAGTGCGATGCACGCGAACACGGCCGCCCGCAAAAGAGCAGGGCAAAGCCTCCTCGGTACTCCGCCGACGACACGAGCCTTCCCAGGCACGAGGGCGTGAAAATGCCGTTTCATCAAGCTGACAGCTTTATCCCGTTTTTCGACGGCGACCCCGACAACCTTAACCTGTTCTGCAACGCTGTGCGCGACGTAATGAAATCGTACGGCCCGAGCCACGAAAAATATATGCTGCTCCATATTGCCAATAGGCTGCGGGGCAAGGCCACCGAGGGCTATCGCGCGCGCACAGCCGGGTATAAGTCAGTGGAAAAACTGCTGCACGATATCACCTTGCATTTCGCGAACATCGGAATCGCGGACCAATTACACGCGCAACTCCGAGCAATCAGCCAGGGCCGGAAAAAAACCGTGGGAGAATACGGATTGCGAGTGGAGAAGCTGTACAATCGCTTTAATGATCGCTTAATCGTTGAGTCCGCGCCGAATTTATCGCTCGCGGATAGGAAAGCGAGGAAGCGCCACGCCAAATCAGACGTGCTGGAGCAATTTTTATTCGGGCTTAGAGCGCCGTTTGACCACCAAGTGCGCAGCAGGCGCCCAAAAGATCTGAGCTCCGCAATGTCCGCGGCGATAGAATTTGAAAGCAAGCCGAGCGGCAGGTACGGACGCGGCAGCGTCGATTTTCACGCTAAGCCAGCCGCAGCTCAGGTGCGCAGAACGGTGGCAGAAGACGTGCAGGAAACGGAGCCGCCAGCACAAGACACGGCCGCAGGCAAAGTCCTAGGCCCTTGCTGCTACTTCGGCAGGCGCACCCATGATGTGCAAACCTGCCGCGCCCTTTTCAGCCACGCGGAAAAAAAATTTATCACTAACCCATTTGCGCAAAACAGCGGAACTGGGTGTAATAATTATAACAATAATTACAAGAACGCGTCGGGCAACGATCGTAACGACAATTGCGGCAATACAGGGAATAAAAACAATAATTCCGGTGGTAAAAACCGCATGTTCAAACGTAATAACCGCAAAAATGATAACCGCGACGAATTACGCGACAACAAAAATCGCGACGAAAGTCACGGAAAATCAAGCGAAAGCGCGCAGAATTTAAACTACTAATCCAACCTCAAGCGTCGAGCGTCTAGTTACCAAACAGCAGCAAGAAGTTGAGCAAAGAACAAAGTCAGCAGAGATAAGATTCCTTACCGCGGGTAGGCAACCGCCAATAGTAGATATAACGTGCCCGCAAATGAAAGACAGAAAGGGCAAATTTTACGCAGATTCAGGAGCAGATATTTCGGTTATAAAAGTCGGACAGCTAGCACCCGGATACCCTATCGACAGGCAAACGAAAATAAAGGTGCACAGGGTAACCCCCGGCACATCATATATGCTCGGACAAGCAATTGTACAGCTTGAAGGGCTGCAGTGCGACATACATGCCGTTACGGATGATTTCCCAGTAGAAAATGCGGGAATCATCGGGTGGGACATAATAGAAGCCCACGATGGATGTGTCGACGCAGCCAGCAAAAGCCTCAGACTAGGGTCCATAACGATACCCATCGAGGTAGACGAGCAGATCACTATTCCGCCAAGGGTCAAAATGGTGATTGCCGCACGTGTGAGAAACGACGGCGCAAAAGTCGGATGGGTACCCTTAATGAATCTGCACCCCAATCTACTATTCGGCAATTTCGTAGCCGAAAACACCGATGGCCGTGTTTATGCCGAGTGCATAAACATCAGCGAGTCGGAGGTAACGATTGCCACCCCGACAGTGGAACTCCACGAGTGCGAAACAGCTGTGGAAAACCCACTGTATTTAGCCGATGAGGACGGCCCTGCTCAAACGAACGCCAACTTCGTTGCTACACTTCGCCGCCTGTTCGACACCGAAAAGCAGCAAAAATATAAAGAAGTGAGTATACCGAACGACAAGCTGCTCGCGGACGACAGCGCTAGGCAAGCGCGAGTAAACAAAATAATTGAGTTAGCAGATCTCGAAGGATGCAACGAGGAAGAAATCGGATACATTCGCGAGATCGTTGAGGAGTACTCGGGCGTGTTCGGCCTAGAAGGCGAACCGCTGCCTGCGACTCACTTATTACAGCACAATATAGTGCTAAAATCTGATAAAAAGATTCGCAATCAACGATTTCGATTTCCGCCAGCCCTGAAGGAGCACATGCTACGCGAGCTAGCAAAGCTGCGCGAGCAACGAATAGTCGTGCCCTCGAATTCGAACTACTCATCTGCGCTCTGGATAGTGCCCAAGAAGCCAGACGCACAGGGAAACAGAAGGTATCGCCTAGTGACGGATTTTCGGCCACTGAACGAGGAGACAGAAGGCAGCTGCCACCCGCTCCCGTTCACGAGCGATATACTCGAGCACCTAGCGGCGGCAAATTTTATAACGGTAATGGATCTCAAACAAGGCTACCACGAAATTGAGATGCACCCCGATTCGGCGCATTTAACAGCGTTTTACGCCCCCGAAGCAACCATGGCCACCAGCTACTCCAGTTCGAGAGAATGGCTATGGGCCTAAAGGAGGCAACGATAACGTTTGTCAGGGCCATGGCCCTGGCTATGGCAGGCCTACAGGGCGAAGAGGTCGAAATATACCTCGACGACCTGATGGTTTTTAGCCAAACGATCGGCGAACACCGAGCACGCCTACGACGCGTATTGAAAAGATTGTTGGAAGCAAACATGACCGTGGAGCCGAAAAAGTGCCAATTTTTGAAGCACGAGGCGCACGTGTTGGGCCACATAGTCGGTGGCGGGCTCATAAAGACTGACCCGCAAAAGGTGCGCGCAATGACCGAGTACCCCGTGCCGACGGACGCAAAAAAACTCAGGCAAGCCACCGGCCTGTTTAGTTATTACCGCCGTTTCATAAAGAACTTCGTGAAAATCGCGCGCCCACTGTTCAGGCTCCAGCAGAAGGACGTAAAATTCGTCTGGGGCGAAGAGGAGCAGACCGCGTTTGACACGCTAAAAAAACTCCTCTCCACCGAACCAGTGCTGAAAGCGCCCGATTTATCACAACCGTTTATTGTATCAACGGATTCTAGCGATTTCGCGTTGGGAGCCATTTTAGGGCAGGGTAAAATACCCTTCGACCAACCCTGTGCATACGCGTCGCGGTGCCTTAAGGGAAGCTAGCTCAAATATCCAACGTACGACAAGGAGCTTCTCGCGGTCGTGTTCGCGAAAGAACAATTTAGCCACTATTTGTTCGGGAGAAAATTCACAATAGTAACCGATCACGAACCGCTGAAACATTTTCACACGACAAAGAAACCCGACCTAAGGTTCAATAGGCTGAAGGCAGAGCTCATCGGGTACGACTTCGACGTAGTCTACCGTGCAGGAATTGAAAATCCGAACGCCGACACTCTGTCGCGAAACCCGGTACTCACCGAAGGCGAGGTGAACCCGGAGCTGCCACGCGTCGAGCTATACGAGCTAGCTGACAGGCAGATAAAAGAAACCCCGGATGAGGAGGCAGGGGCCCCGCCAGGCAAAATCTTCCGCGCGCGCGCGCGCGACGAGAGCGCATGGCGAAAAGCGCAGACAGGACGCGCCCAGCTCTGAGAGCTCAGAAGCTAGTAGCAGACATAGGAAACAGCGCAGCAATAAAGCACTTTATCCGGAAGGGGATGTTCTGGCTATCAGAAATGAGACCGGCGGGTTTTATTTAGGCCGCGCCCTACAAGACATTCGCCACGGCGATAAGAAGATCGCAATTCAATGGCTTACGGAATTAGAAAAGCGCAGAGGCATATACGTCCTCGACCACCGCGACGCGGTATGGTTGGAGTGTCTGTTGACAAGCACAACGCTTAAAAGAATCGAGAAGGGCAAATACCTACTAAGCAACAGTGAGCGCGAGCGCATTCAGGAAATTTTAAAATGGAATCATTAGAATTCTGCGCGGCCTCACAAGCAGCGCAAAGCAAGGTCACCGCGGCTGAGGGAAAAACCTCAGACTCGGACGAGTCAATGCGCACGGTAAAATCAAGCGCAGAACCAAAAGCGCCGTCACTCCACAAAGTGTATGACACGCGGCAGAGCCAAAGCCAGGCCCCCCGCAAGATTTACGAGCCCAGCAGCTCGCCCAGCGGCGAAGAGAGCGACCAGTTTCTGCCAGCAATAATGGGTGAGCAAGAGTTGGAACCCGTGCGAACCTTCAGCTTTCCCCGGCGAGCCGGCGTGGCTGCGCCAGCAGTTGAAGGCAGCCCGACACGCACCGTCCCAGTAATCATTGAAACAAGGCAAAAACGCGGCAGCGCTACGGCAAGCAGCGAAAGCTCCGCGGCTAGCGTGGCGCAGCCGCAGGGAACAAACGACTGGCCCACGCAAGAGTTTAAAAAAAAATTAACGGTCGAAATTTGTAAAAAAGAATTTTAGGGCAAAAAGGGCATGCAGATAAGCATGTGGGAGAATCAAACGACCGCCTAAGCGGAGACCCCAACGCAGCTGCTAAAGGCGCAGTACAAAGCTCAAGCGTAGGAAACTGGAAAGCGCACACAGCGAGTGAGAAAGCGCTGCACCGGCGAGAACTGAACACCCTTGCCGAGGAAAACGCGTCGGATGATCTAGATAGTAACCCGACGACGCAAAAAACCGCTGATGAGCAAGAAACGGTGCCTCATGCGGCAATCGAAGAGTATGCGGCCGCGGAAACCGAAACCACAGGACCGTGTGAGGACTTCAGCGGTATTCCTCGCAACTACGAGCGAAAACCCGAGCCATCGCTCGAAAACTCCTCGGCAAGCTCGGGTAACGTCTGCACGCACGCGTACATACGTAAAAAGTATTGCGCAGAACCGCATGTAAAATTGCGCCGTTCAGACGATATCCCCAACTTTCCGCCTGGAAACTGCCTATTTTTCTCCCTGCTGAAGCTAACGGAGATCGGCATATCGGCCACCGAGCTGAGGCGTCAGCTGTTAGCCTCGCCGTCAATCGAAGCTTGCGGCGAGCCGGAGGAAATTAGGGAGATCCGACGTTCGGGCTCCGAATACGGCAATGTCGATTGCGCATTTGTGTTCGCTCGCGAATTCAAAGTAAACATCTGCATTCACTACGCGGTGTCAAGGAGAAATCGTATTTTCTGCCACATATGAGCAGGAAGTCAGGACGAATTTCTACACCTGAACCTTTCCGGCCAGCACTTCACACCGTACTTGCGCGTGAATTCCACCTGTGAACCGGGAATAGGCCCAGCTGATCATTTCGCGCCCGAGGACGAAGACCCCGAGCGCCCTAAATCACCGGTGATCGGAGGCAAAAAGCGGACAAATGCGAAAGCAACGCTGGCACCCACGCCCCCGAGCAACAACGTTACCGATAGGCAATTTCTGGACCCCGAACCGCTAGATGCGCATACGCCGACACCCGACGTACCGAACGTTAATGCATATGCGAGCCCTAGCCGTGAAAGTCACGCCAACGAGAACGATAGCAGCAGCACGCCGCAGCGCGTAGCTGCGGCTCAAGCAGCTGACAGTGTCGTCACAGCCGATAACGACACGAGGTCAGTCGGCAGCCAGCAGCCATCTACCGCCGTAGCTGGTTGCGCTCGGCGACGATAAGATGAGGCGCTACGTAACAGCGAGAGCGAGGCCACCGCGGGAAAAACCGCCATGGGCCGTACCCGACGGGCAAGAGCCCGCTCCGTTCGTACACCTGCGCTCGTACGATGAGCACCCCTTCCGCTTCAGGGAAAACCTGGTGTACCTGATCTCGGCCGACGGATTCATTTCGACTGAGATACAGGGAGCGCTAATTGAACGAGGTTATCTAGATCCCATAGAGTTAAAGAAAGAATTTAAACAAGGGGAAATAAACATTTCCGAATGCAAGGGCTCAAAACTAATTGGGGTTTACATAAAGTCGACGTTTAACGAACGCCAGTTACGCGCAGATTTACGCAAATGTCTGCGCACATTGAATAATGTTATAGTGAAAGAAGAGATATCCAGCTTTGCTGTAATAAAAGACCTCGCAATGTTAACGATAGCCGAATGGACGCACTTCATCGAGTTATTCGACATCACGTTTACAGGGAAGCCTATAGTCGCAATTCTATATAAAAATAATTTACCAGTACCACCGGTCACCGAGCGCTTCAAACTCATAAAAGAGTATCACGAATCGGCAATAGGTAGACACCGCGGTATGTCTAAAACATACAACAAAATAGCGAACGATTTCTACTGGCGCAATATGCGCCCGGACGTCAAACAATTTGTTGCTCGCTGCGCGACCTGGCAGAGTAACAAGCTGGTACGGGTAAAAACACGGCTCCCTCTGGTAATAAGTAATACGCCAGCGACGCCGTTCGCACAGATCGCATTGGATTTCTATGGGCCGTTAGAAAGAACCAGTAGCGGAAATAGATATATTTTGTCGGTGCAGGATATGCTAACGAAGTATATTATTCTGACGCCGACGGAGCACGCAAGCGCAGACGAAGTGGCTCGAGTGTTCACAGAAAGAGTGATATGTGTGTTCGGCACTCCGGCAGCGATTATGACCGACCAAGGAATGCATTTCCAAAATCGTGTGCTACAGCACCTTGCAGATATTTTCGGTATCACAAAATTCTGCACAACTGCGTATCATCCGCAGGCAAACGGGTCGATCGAGAGGATGCATCATACCCTCACGGAGTACCTGCGGAAATACGTAAAAGATGTCGAAAAATGGGACGAATGGACTGCGATTTGTCAGCACGCGTACAACTGCACCGAGCACGAGAGCACCCTTTACTGCCCGCACGAGCTACTGTTCGGCATGAAGCCAAGAACCCCGTCGAGTTTTCCGCAGAACGGCGACAAAATATTATATAACGAGTACATAGAAGATAGATAGATAGATAGATAGATATACTTTTTATTCATCAAAAGACAAAATCTTACAATTTCATGTACATGTAGTTATAATTATAATTAAAAATATCAGTCGATTTAATATAATTGTTATCTTAACTTTCACTTATTGCATATTTCTTATTAAAATAATAATTCACTTTATCAGTTCGTCAGTTTATAAAATTTAAATGTAATGAACTAGTCACAGTCAGATATCACAGAAAACGCTTCGTCAAAAAATAATACATAGAATAAAAAATAAATACAATAGAGATAACATATAAATATAAAAGAATACATACACATACTTTGCTAAATTTTTGCGTATACTATCACGTCTAAATTTAAAACACACTCATTCATGACACTTTAACAATCACGCTAATAAATACATTCACACCTAACTAACACTAAACATATTTAATAAATAAATAAATTAATAAATAAATACGTCGAATAAATAAATAAACCAGATAAATAATTAAATTAAATAAATAAATAAATAAATTTAAATAAATAAATAAATTAAATAAATAAATAATTCAAAATAAATAAAAAGCTTAAATAAATGTTCGACTCACCTCTGTACATTCTCTTCACCATGTAATTGCTTAAGGTGCCTGCTAAACGCCGTTTTAAATTTACAAAAAAATGGCAGGCACCTCACACTGCTCGGGAGCGAATTCCAGAGGTGCGCACCTTGAACTCTAAATGAGAAAAGGCCCTTATCGGTGCGCGACCCCGGAGCCGAGAGCTCTTTCATACCACCCCTACTTGAAGTCCTGGCCTGGTTTTTTTCAAAGAGGGCAGTAAGATACGGTGGCTGCCGCATGACAACCGCTTTGTAAAGCAGCAGCCCCATAAAATACTTCCTCCTCACCTTCAGATCTAACCAGTCCAGTTTTTTCCTGTAGGCGGTGATACGCTCATCTCGCCTAACACCACATATGTATCTCACACATGCATTCTGTAGACGTTGTAGTCGTGTCTGGAGCTCCCCTGAATGAACACATCAAGAAGAACCACTGAGCCTAAGTGAGGTATATTCTATTATATCTAATCTATATCTAAATAGTCTAAGTGAGGTAGTACCAGTGCACATGCCAGTTGCTTCCTCAGTATCTCTGTGGTGCTTGAACGGAAAAGTTTTAAGCTATACAGAGCTCTATTTACTATTCTATTGACCGCATTCAGTTGCGGCTTCCATGTCAACCCTCCGTCCATCACCACGCCGAGGTTGGTGACTGTATCGACAAAGGGAACGTGTACGCCGGTCTGTATCTCGATGCCTTGCAAGTCAAGGTTCTGAACCTGTTTGATGTTGTGATCAGATCCAAAAATGATCGCCTTTGTCTTGCCGACATTGAGGCGCAGGCCAGCTGACGTTGCCCAGTTCGACACTGCTTGTGCTACAGCCGAAATGCGACCGATACCATCACGAAGACCCTTCAGGGTCACTTGTGTGTAGGTTTGCAATTCGTCAGCGTAAAGTATGTGTTCGACACCATCTAAGTCGAGTGCGTCTTGTAAGTCGTTTATGTACAGGCTGAAAAGCAGGGGTCCCAGGACTAAGCCCTGTGGAACGCCAAGATTGGTGGTTAGCCAACCTGAATCCCCGTTTGTGATTGTGACGAATTTCTGTCGTCTCCCCATAATATATGACTTAAGCCACAGGAGAACACTCCTGGAGAATCCCATGCGCATCAGCTTACGCACCAGTTTAGTGTGTGAGATGGTGTCGAATGCTTTGCTAAAATCAAACATTAACAAAATAGTCAATAGTTTTTTGTTGTTGTTAATGCCTGATCTTATGTCCTCCGTCAGTTTCAGTAGTGCTGTCTGTGTACTGTGATTCTGTCGAAAACCAGTCTGCATCGGGTCCAAAGTATTATTTTCTCGTAAGAAGTCAGTTATTTGGTCGTGTACAATTTTTTCAAGGACCTTAGAAAGGAAACTCAGTAGGGCAATTGGTCGGAAATCTGACACCGTAGATGGGACAGGCTTCTTCTTCAAAGGCACCAACTGAGCTCCCTTCCAAGTTTCCTGAAAAATGCCACTGGAGAGAGAGTTAAAGATCTTAACAATATGATCTCCCACAAACGGAAGAGCCTTAGCCACTATACTTTGGTGAATGCCGTCTTCCCCTCTGGCTTGTGATGAGAAGTGGGCAACAGCCAGAACCACGTCCGAGAAGCTGACTTCTCGGAAAACAAAACCGTCATCACTGGCAGTGGTCAGGACGTTGTCAAGTTCTTCATCACCCTCATTTCGGGAGATCGACACCCCTGCAAAGTGGGCATTGAGCTCTTCCGGTGAGAAACCATGAAGCTCCTCTCTTGTCTTTGGCAGAAGGCCCAGAGCCTTCAGAAATTTTATTTTGTAAAAATCTTTCCCTTGTTTCCTTCGTTCGTAATTCAGCTTCAGCTGCAAGGCCCTGATACTCCCGCCACAGTATGTCGTCATTGGTCCGCGCATAGCGTCTTCGTACGGAATCACGTTTTTTGTAAAGATGTATTAGTTCAACATCAACCCATGGTGGATTTGTTTTCTTTTTCGGCATGAATTCTTTTAACGGTGCAATTTTATCTATCACAGCCATGAGGTTGACACTGAGGCACTCTAATTGACTGTCAACACCCTCCGCGGGACCATCGATCCGCGACCAATCACAGTCAGCTAGGTGAGACAGGAGGTCGTCTTGCTGGATCGATTTAAAATCCCTGTAGCTGAAAGATTCAACCACAGGGGATGCAGCAGTTTCGACCCCAATCTCGACCTCTATGATGTTATGATGACTGGGAAAAGGCGCCGGCCGATTGTCCTTGCTCAGTACAACGTCATTATTATCTGTCAAGATCACATCAATCCACGTGTGAGAATCCGTGAGATGATGAGTCGCACCATGATCAATTATTTGAAGGTTAAGATCATCAGCCAACCGTCTACCAAATTTCGCATCGGCTGACGTTCCGAGTAGGTTCGCATTCAGATCTCTCATAATAATTTTGTGACTAAAGTCTTGAGTATGTATCGTCAGTTTGTCTATTAAGTCACAGCCCTGTAAAAACGGTACTTGTGGTGGTCTGTATATTAAAGCAACAAAGACGGGGCTAAGGCTGCCCTGCTGAACACTGCACATTAAATATTCAGGTATAAATGGCCTGCCCTCCTGTGTTGTTGGAGAGCTGCATAGTAAATTGGCCTTGAAAGTGTTATGAATGTACAGGACTAGCCCGCCCCCTAGTTTGTTGCGATCAAGTCTAAGTAGTGAGTAGTCATCGATCTGAATGAGATCACTACCAACATCAGGGTCAAGGTGCGACTCAGCAACCCCAAAGAGATGGTAGGCAGGACGAGCTGAAAGGTGTTGTTTAATCATGCCAATGTGCCCCTTCAGTGAGGTAACATTGACAAAACTTGCCCTCAGTCCCTTACAGTGAACCTGTGTGTCCAGAATGAAGTGGTACCTCTGGATTATGCTTCGTGCTTGGCTCCCGCCACTCTGCCGTGTTCACCTCACTTAACCTCAAAAAACACCTGGCCGGGTGTTGTTGCTTGGATGTTGAAAGCCGTGCCGATGGACCAGTGAAAGCTGTGATTTATTATCACAGCTATATTTAGTATGTTCCACTGTGCAGGCACCACAACAGACCGGCTCACAGACGCAGGGGGCAGCAGAGTGCGGTGTAAATGCAGGAGCCAAAACACGAGCAGGTGCACCCAGCAGACGCGGGACGGACGAGCGAGATAGAGATAGAAGATATGACCTCTAACCTCACGGCGCTGCAAACGACCGCCGCAATGAACTTGGTACAGTCTAAATATAAGTCGAAACATTATTACGACCGAAAGCTCAATTTAAAGCATTTTCGCGAAGGGGAAATGGTTTTCCTCCTAAAAGAGGCGAAAAAGGGGAAATACGCGAAAGAATACCTCGGGCCCTTCGACATTATCAGCGTGAACCGCAAAACAAACAACGTCACAATTCAAAACGTCGAAATGACCAAGGTGGTTCACGCGAATAAGCTAGAGCGACCGAGCGAGCTTGCACGAGAAACCGGACGTTTTTTTTTTGCTATTTTTTTTGCGCGGCACCGGACGGTGCCACGCAACTCAAAAAAAAAGAGTCCTCACCTTGGTGGTAATTCGCGAACCACTCCCAGCAAGCCAGCTGTAAAGAAAAGAAAATTTGTTTTGTCCTATTGCCTGATATATAGTTAACCATAGCGGTGCTTTCAGCCTAGCCTTGGAGGGCGGAGGAGGGAGCAGTAATAATACCCCCGCAAACCGCCCGGATCGCTTCATCCGCCAGCTACAGGACAATCTTGGGCTCATCTCCGAAAAAATCGCCCCCCTCGCAACGTCTAGCACGGACTGGAAAGTCATACAGAAAATAGATCTACGTGCATACTTTGTGGCTAGCGAACAGCTGCCCAGGCAGTGCGCCCTCATTACGCACGCGTGCGGTCCGGTATGCGAGGGAGAAGGGTTAGAAGTACGGGTAAAAGAAACGGTGCGCCAGGCAAATCGGGTCCTGGACCTCATCCTCGTGCACAGAATGGACCACGAGTCGCGTCGCGAGCGGCGTGCCCTGCTGCCATTAATCGGCTCAATACACAAGTTCCTCTACGGAACGCTGACCGAGGCCGACGAGGTAGAGATCCAGGAGGCAATTCGCGCAATCGCTAACGACACACGCATAACAGCGGCACTACTCGCGAATCAAACCGAGATCGTAGAGCATAAATTATCTAGCATAGACGACAAAATGGCCGAGCTAGAAGCCGCGTCAGCAGTGTTAGTAAACCAAACGAACGCAGTAAGTAGGGCGATACTAACGCGGGCCGCATTTGAGCGAGTACGAGATAGCGCAGCGCAATTCGCCCTAGATACCGAGATCCTTACCGACGCCATCCTGTTCGCAGCTAAGGGCCTAATACACCCGAGAATGTTGCCCCCGGAGGCGATAAGCCGGGCAGCGCACCTGGCCAAACGCGCCGTCGCGAACGCCGACTTCCCCTTCCCAGAAGGAGAATTCTCGGTAATCCCGATTATAAAAATCTCCCGTCTATCTATCTTATATTCGGAGGGGTTTCTTATCTACTATCTCGCAATACCCCTACTAGACATACGGAGATTCAACCTTTTTAAGGCCACGCCCCTATCAGCAGTTCAACAGGTACTCAATGTATCGAACGTCGCGACCTATATATGGCCAGAGTACCATTATTTCGCGATAAGCGAATCTAACCGCACATACATGCCGATTCCCGGCGAGAAAATTTCTAATTTACGCAAACTGGGAAACCTACTGATAGCCGTGAGCCCAGAGCCGGTGCGGCGAATACAAGACACCGCGACATGCGAGATAAAAATCGCATCTGGACACGCTATCGAAAGGCCCGGGAGCTGCGATATTAGGTTACGGCAGATGAGCGACACATTCTGGCTCCGCCTTCACAAAGTCAATACGTGGATTTTCTCTACAAGGAAACCGGAAAATATATTTATCCAATGTCTACACGCGGAGCAACTAACGACCGAGATAAAGGGCGCTGGAGTCCTGGAACTCCGCCCAGGATGCGCAGCGCACACAGCAAGCGCGCAAATCACAGCCGCGCGCTCACTGAACGTGCACCTGAACTCGTCATCCTTCGAGACAATTCAGGTAAACGTCACGGAGATCCTCTTGCAATTAAATCAATTCAAAAACGAAGCAGCCGAAGTAGACGCCGCGATAGCAGCAGAAACAGCAAGTCGCGTAGAGAACCTACACGGCATAAAGCTTGATGCGCTAGAGTCCGGCGCGGGCCTGCGGGACATCGCACAAAGGGCTCGAGAAATCGCGAACAGAAAAGCGACCACCTTCGAAATAAAATAGCTAAGCAGATACACAGCGATTTTCGGACTCTCGTCCTGGTCGATGATTATCTGCCTCGCGGTCGTAATTCTGGAAATTTGGTGCATAATGCGCCGCCGCGCTAACCAGCCGATGGGCGAATTGATCAAACAGCAGAAGGCAGTGACAGAACTAGATATGGCCCGCGAATGGCGAAACAGCGGCGTAGCAACCCCCGCAACCCAACCTTAGCGGACGGCCCAGCCCGCGTTCGCGGCCAGCAATCCTCACGGCGACCAACGCAGGCTAGCCGGCAGGCTTGCCGGCAGGCTAGCCTCGCAGTTGAGCAAGCGCAGCCCAGGCCCAAGCAAGCTATTATTTATTAACCTGTAAATAAAAGTATTTGACGGGCCCCACGGATGTCACATCCGTGCCGGGATAAAAAGTGAGACCGGCCGCCAGGAAGCAGGAACGAGCAGCTGAAAAGGACCGGGAAAAGCGGCAAATAACATACATAGCATATAAATGAACGTAAAGGCGCAACGCGCCCGACCTTTTATTACAAGTAAAATAGTTGGAGTTATGGGTATAGGGCAAAGAAAAGGGAACGCTATCGACACACAGAAATGACCGACGCACACCCGCGCCGAGGCGATCGTACGATTCAGGAATGCGCGTACGTGTCTTCCCGAGAACCGCGGAGCCAGCGCCAAAGCCAAGCCGCGATAAGAAAACTCGGCTCTTCACGCAGCCACCCGACATTAGGTTGAAGTCGCGTAGGAGTATAAAAAAAATTTATATACAGTGTAACTCTTATAATGAAAATGACTTATTATATCGGAATGTAAAAGCGAATAATGTAAAAACGAATAATGTAAATGCAGTAGCTTACTGCTATTCATACTTAAGAAAAAAATATTTTGTTATAATCTCCCATTTTCAAGGCCAGAGAGAAGAAACCTTTATAAAAACCATAAAAATAATGTAACATACTGTAAAAACCTAGAGCTCTGTCAACAATTTGTAAAGCAGTAGCGGCTGCTCTTAAAAAAAAAAAAGAAAGAAACACCCGCGACAAAAACATGATACTTGCAGAAATTCTATCACACACACACACACACAGGAAGGAACACCGTGGGTTAGAATCCAATGGACACACACACACACACACACACACACACACACACTCCAAATCATAAGGAAAAGAATAATTATGGCATCCATGGGACACATATATACAAGTGCGCGCTCGCGCGCGCACACCCACCAGCACGGAGCGCGCTCTCGCGCACTCCGTCGCCGGTACACACATACACACGGCATCCTCTGGCACGGCACCAGTGTTCCCTGTTTTTTTTCTGGGCGTCGCGGACGACTACCCGCGAGGCACCGGACGTCTGACGGACGAACGCGGGGCTCTCCGGTAGCATCTCCGATGGCTGCTGCCGGAGGCGCACTAGACGCACCGTCAGCAGGGAACACCGCGGCCGAGAGTTCGCGCGTGCAGAAGGTGCAGCGTATGCACCTCTGCACGCGCGACCGCTCGCCGCCGACTAGTCGCGTCAACGGCAGAGCGGGCAGACTACCGGCGACCACCGTAGGAGACGGAGCTCCCCAGCTGAATAAAGAGCATAACCTCAGACTGCCTTGCTTTCCTCCTCTCCCTGCAGAGACGACCACCTTCCTTCCGTCACACCGGTAAGGTAGAAATCGGGTTGGTATTTCATATCCCCTTGATTGGTAAATAATAAAAAATGTGGCTTGTTGTTGTTGTCTTATCAAAATTAATTTTTCATATATCATATAACAACAATATATAGTTTCTATTACGGCATATAATCTGAATACTTTTTCAGCTAAAATATTTTTCCAACAGCTCAAGCTCATTCTCATAGTAATTTTCAACGAGGAATTCAAGGGTGACCTTGAATTCGACCTTGAGATTGACCTTCAAGGTCATTTCAAGGTCAACTTTGGTTTTTTAAATAGTAACCCCCATTTTTGACACCGGAAATCGAAAGAGCGGGAAACTTTACGTCCAAATATTTGCTCAGGTCGTAGGTCAAGCGTGATCTTGAAGTTCAGCTAAAGGTCAGTTAAACTTATACAAGGTTTGGGTCGGATGGACGGGACCGATCTGTACTTCATTGGGTCAGGTGTTTCTGAAAAAGTTCAAGGTCACTCTTGAAGCAACTTTCAACGAGGAACTTAATGGTGACCTTGAATTCGTCCTTGAATTTGACCTTCAAGTTTATTTCAAGGTAAACTTTGTTTTATTTACATTTATTGTTACCCAGGAAGAACGACGTGGACGTAGTAAAATCTGTTCCCATTGGGGTGCTGTATTTACGTGAGTCCCCTAGCCTCTCACGATCGGGGTGCTAGATTTACGTGAGTCCCTTTGCTTCTAACATTTAAAGATTAGCATCGATTATCATAATGTTTTTGACGCATAATTTACAAATACTATGAGACGGCATATCATGTAATGATAAGAGGTAAGAGTGGGACACGTGTACCGACATACCGGCACACGTGTTACCATAAGAATTAAGCAAAGAGTACAAACTCGACCCACAGGTGGCGTTGAGACATATAACACGCAAGTGAGAGCACAATCTCGGGTATATAAACAGCCGCGCGGCCGCAGAGCAGTCATTCTCTCTCTAGCGGCAACGCTTATTAGAGTGGGCTAATCTTAACTCACTCTATATAGCCAAGTCCACCCTAGAATTAAATCAAACCTAACGCTATCCTATGTAGATACATTGAATTAATAATAAACCTTTTAAAATATATAAATTCTAACACTTCTTTAAACATCTCCTAACACTACCAAACCGGAGTTTGATACCCGACAAGTCACCTCTCGAGCCGTGCCTGTCGACGTACTTACTCTCAGCCGGGGTGACGTTCGTAGGCTCTTCGACCGTTGGACGCGCACCCTGAAGGTTGCTAGCTCCGGCTACCCGGGTGCAGAGTCGTTGGGGCCTTTTTCTCCCCCCCCCCCCCCACCTCTGAGTCTTCCTCCAGGCAACAACTCGAACAGGTTGCACGCATTGCATCGCGGTACCTGTAAGACTAAGGGGGCTAACCGCCAACCCTCCGCGATTTCGCATCTCCTATATTGACACATAGTGTCCGTTTCAACCAATCGCATAAATCTCCAACTCATGAACTTCTAACTCACTAATCTTAAACTTACAAATAAATAATTCTGTTTTTGAACAATTTTATAAAAGAGGAGCGATTTTGAATTTTCACGAATAATACAAAAATCAATCAAATAATAGTTTAATTTAACTATCTTCCCAAAAAAAATAATTTAAAAAATAAATAAATTGAAATTAGTAAACTGAATAGTTGCCACTTTGAGCTTCGTTCTAAACTGGTACTTGAACAGGCATCGAATTCAAAAATTTATGTCGTACAAAAAATTTCTATCAGTCTTGAGTGCAGTAGTTTACAAGTAAAAGAATAGCAGAGCTTTTACGTAAAAATACCAGATTATTATTTTAATTTTTTTTAAACGTTCATCTGCATTGTAAGTTTTCTGTACTTCAGTCTAATCGACATTTGGGTAAGATCTAGTCAAAATGCAACACCTCACTGAAAGAGAAAGAAAATCACTTCTCATGATGAGAGGCTGGGGTGGAATGGAGCGATCTTTCAGACCAGTAATGAATCTTTTCAATGAATCTTTTAGGGTTGGTAGAACTCCAATTGCAGTCTCGACCGTCCAAAAAACTGATAGAAGGTCTAATGATTTCGCAACTGTCAGAGAACCTAAATCAGGCAGACCGAGGTCAGCAGTAAATGAAGAGAACTCACTAGATGTTTTATTATCATTCACTGAAGATCCGCATAATTCTATCCGCAGGGTTGCTCCAGAGCATGACTTAAGTAAATCGTCTGTACACAACGTACTAAAAAGAGCGAATTTTCATCCATTTTAAGTAACACTGGTGCACAAGTTGAATGAAGGCGATTTCGATCAACACGTTGAATTTTGTGAAGACATGATGGCACGCATAGTTAAAAATCCTAACTTTTTATCAAACATAGCCTTCTCAGATGAGGCAACCTTTCAACTTGACGAAACCTTAAATAGACATAATTGCAGATATTGGGTAGATGAAAATCCTCACTGGAAACGAGAAGAAAATTCACAGTATCCGCAAAAATTAAATAATTGGGCTGGAATACGTAACAATAGAATTATATATAGGACCGTTTTTTATTGACGGTAACTTAAATGCTGAAAAGTACGAAGCTATGCTACGAAATCAAATAGTTCCTGCAATTAGAGAAATAGCTGAAGAGAACTTAGAGAAGACATGGTTTCAGCAGGACGGTGCAGCACCTCACTATGGACAATACGTTCGTGATTACTTAGACGAAGTATTTGTTAATCGGTGGATAGGGCGTACAGGCACAATTGAATGGCCAGCTAGAGCACCTGATTTGACACCTCTCGATTATTTTTATTGGGGTTACCTAAAAGATCGGGTATACAAAACGAAACCCCAAAATGTAGGTGAATTACAGCACAGGATCATAGATGAATCAGCTCTCATTACCACTGAAATAATCTGAAATGCAGTTGATGCTTTCTACCATCGATTATCTTACTGTCAAGAGGTAAATGGAGAACAATTCGAGCACTTAAACTAAAGATATTGTGCTTATCAATGCTAATAATCAAATGTGAGAGACAAAGGAACTCACGTAAATCCAGCACCCCGATCGTGAGAGGCAAGGAGACTGACGTAAATCCAGCACCCCAAAGGGAACAGATTTTATTACGTCCACGTCGTTGTTTCTGGGTAACGCTAAATGTAAAAAAAAGTTTACCTTGAAATAACCTTCAAGGTCAAAGTCAAGATCGAATTCAAAGTCACCATTGCATTCCTCGTTGAAAGTTTCTCCGGGAGTGACCTTGAACTTTTTCAGAAACATCTGACCCAAGGAAGTACAGAGCGGTCCCGTCCATCCGACCCAAACCTTGTTTAAGTTTAAGTGACCTTTAGCTGAACTTCAAGGTCACCCTTGACCTATGACCTGAGCACATATTTTGACGTAAAATTTCCCGTTCTTCCGTTCTATCGCTCGTCCCCTCGACATCTGGCTTGGACTGACGACGCTAAATGTAGGCTCGACACCAACGTATGTTAGGCCTGGATTTGGCCGATCCATACCAGACGTGACGTTTTCAAGCGAAGGGCTGGCTAGGAATATTCGGAATTGGCACGTAACTGACGACGAGAACGGTAGTGACCATCAGTACATGCGATTCGAGATAGGGGGCGCGGACGAAAGGACAAACACGTCAAGACGAAGCGAGCACTTTCCGCGATGGAACGTCAGACGTATGGACCGCGAGAAATTGGTAGAGGTGGTAATGGATGCGGAACCTCCCTCTGCGAGAATTCCGCGTGTACCAGTAGGCCGCGCTAACCAGCCGATGGGCGAATTGATCAAACAGCAGAAGGCAGTGACAGAACTAGATATGGCCCGCGAATGGCGAAACAGCGGCGTAGCAACCCCCGCAACCCAACCTTAGCGGACGGCCCAGCCCGCGTTCGCGGCCAGCAATCCTCACGGCGACCAACGCAGGCTAGCCGGCAGGCTTGCCGGCAGGCTAGCCTCGCAGTTGAGCAAGCGCAGCCCAGGCCCAAGCAAGCTATTATTTATTAACCTGTAAATAAAAGTATTTGACGGGCCCCACGGATGTCACATCCGTGCCGGGATAAAAAGTGAGACCGGCCGCCAGGAAGCAGGAACGAGCAGCTGAAAAGGACCGGGAAAAGCGGCAAATAACATACATAGCATATAAATGAACGTAAAGGCGCAACGCGCCCGACCTTTTATTACAAGTAAAATAGTTGGAGTTATGGGTATAGGGCAAAGAAAAGGGAATGCTATCGACACACAGAAATGACCGACGCACACCCGCGCCGAGGCGATCGTACGATTCAGGAATGCGCGTACGTGTCTTCCCGAGAACCGCGGAGCCAGCGCCAAAGCCAAGCCGCGATAAGAAAACTCGGCTCTTCACGCAGCCACCCGACATTAGGTTGAAGTCGCGTAGGAGTATAAAAAAAATTTATATACAGTGTAACTCTTATAATGAAAATGACTTATTATATCGGAATGTAAAAGCGAATAATGTAAAAACGAATAATGTAAATGCAGTAGCTTACTGCTATTCATACTTAAGAAAAAAATATTTTGTTATAATCTCCCATTTTCAAGGCCAGAGAGAAGAAACCTTTATAAAAACCATAAAAATAATGTAACATACTGTAAAAACCTAGAGCTCTGTCAACAATTTGTAAAGCAGTAGCGGCTGCTCTTAAAAAAAAAAAAAAGAAAGAAACACCCGCGACAAAAACATGATACTTGCAGAAATTCTATCACACACACACACACACAGGAAGGAACACCGTGGGTTAGAATCCAATGGACACACACACACACACACACACACACACACACACACTCCAAATCATAAGGAAAAGAATAATTATGGCATCCATGGGACACATATATACAAGTGCGCGCTCGCGCGCGCACACCCACCAGCACGGAGCGCGCTCTCGCGCACTCCGTCGCCGGTACACACATACACACGGCATCCTTTGGCACGGCACCAGTGTTCCCTGTTTTTTTTCTGGGCGTCGCGGACGACTACCCGCGAGGCACCGGACGTCTGACGGACGAACGCGGGGCTCTCCGGTAGCATCTCCGATGGCTGCTGCCGGAGGCGCACTAGACGCACCGTCAGCAGGGAACACCGCGGCCGAGAGTTCGCGCGTGCAGAAGGTGCAGCGTATGCACCTCTGCACGCGCGACCGCTCGCCGCCGACTAGTCGCGTCAACGGCAGAGCGGGCAGACTACCGGCGACCACCGTAGGAGACGGAGCTCCCCAGCTGAATAAAGAGCATAACCTCAGACTGCCTTGCTTTCCTCCTCTCCCTGCAGAGACGACCACCTTCCTTCCGTCACACCGGTAAGGTAGAAATCGGGTTGGTATTTCATATCCCCTTGATTGGTAAATAATAAAAAATGTGGCTTGTTGTTGTTGTCTTATCAAAATTAATTTTTCATATATCATATAACAACAATATATAGTTTCTATTACGGCATATAATCTGAATACTTTTTCAGCTAAAATATTTTTCCAACAGCTCAAGCTCATTCTCATAGTAATTTTCAACGAGGAATTCAAGGGTGACCTTGAATTCGACCTTGAGATTGACCTTCAAGGTCATTTCAAGGTCAACTTTGGTTTTTTAAATAGTAACCCCCATTTTTGACACCGGAAATCGAAAGAGCGGGAAACTTTACGTCCAAATATTTGCTCAGGTCGTAGGTCAAGCGTGATCTTGAAGTTCAGCTAAAGGTCAGTTAAACTTATACAAGGTTTGGGTCGGATGGACGGGACCGATCTGTACTTCATTGGGTCAGGTGTTTCTGAAAAAGTTCAAGGTCACTCTTGAAGCAACTTTCAACGAGGAACTTAATGGTGACCTTGAATTCGTCCTTGAATTTGACCTTCAAGTTTATTTCAAGGTAAACTTTGTTTTATTTACATTTATTGTTACCCAGGAAGAACGACGTGGACGTAGTAAAATCTGTTCCCATTGGGGTGCTGTATTTACGTGAGTCCCCTAGCCTCTCACGATCGGGGTGCTAGATTTACGTGAGTCCCTTTGCTTCTAACATTTAAAGATTAGCATCGATTATCATAATGTTTTTGACGCATAATTTACAAATACTATGAGACGGCATATCATGTAATGATAAGAGGTAAGAGTGGGACACGTGTACCGACATACCGGCACACGTGTTACCATAAGAATTAAGCAAAGAGTACAAACTCGACCCACAGGTGGCGTTGAGACATATAACACGCAAGTGAGAGCACAATCTCGGGTATATAAACAGCCGCGCGGCCGCAGAGCAGTCATTCTCTCTCTAGCGGCAACGCTTATTAGAGTGGGCTAATCTTAACTCACTCTATATAGCCAAGTCCACCCTAGAATTAAATCAAACCTAACGCTATCCTATGTAGATACATTGAATTAATAATAAACCTTTTAAAATATATAAATTCTAACACTTCTTTAAACATCTCCTAACACTACCAAACCGGAGTTTGATACCCGACAAGTCACCTCTCGAGCCGTGCCTGTCGACGTACTTACTCTCAGCCGGGGTGACGTTCGTAGGCTCTTCGACCGTTGGACGCGCACCCTGAAGGTTGCTAGCTCCGGCTACCCGGGTGCAGAGTCGTTGGGGCCTTTTTCTCCCCCCCCCCCCCCCCACCTCTGAGTCTTCCTCCAGGCAACAACTCGAACAGGTTGCACGCATTGCATCGCGGTACCTGTAAGACTAAGGGGGCTAACCGCCAACCCTCCGCGATTTCGCATCTCCTATATTGACACATAGTGTCCGTTTCAACCAATCGCATAAATCTCCAACTCATGAACTTCTAACTCACTAATCTTAAACTTACAAATAAATAATTCTGTTTTTGAACAATTTTATAAAAGAGGAGCGATTTTGAATTTTCACGAATAATACAAAAATCAATCAAATAATAGTTTAATTTAACTATCTTCCCAAAAAAAATAATTTAAAAAATAAATAAATTGAAATTAGTAAACTGAATAGTTGCCACTTTGAGCTTCGTTCTAAACTGGTACTTGAACAGGCATCGAATTCAAAAATTTATGTCGTACAAAAAATTTCTATCAGTCTTGAGTGCAGTAGTTTACAAGTAAAAGAATAGCAGAGCTTTTACGTAAAAATACCAGATTATTATTTTAATTTTTTTTAAACGTTCATCTGCATTGTAAGTTTTCTGTACTTCAGTCTAATCGACATTTGGGTAAGATCTAGTCAAAATGCAACACCTCACTGAAAGAGAAAGAAAATCACTTCTCATGATGAGAGGCTGGGGTGGAATGGAGCGATCTTTCAGACCAGTAATGAATCTTTTCAATGAATCTTTTAGGGTTGGTAGAACTCCAATTGCAGTCTCGACCGTCCAAAAAACTGATAGAAGGTCTAATGATTTCGCAACTGTCAGAGAACCTAAATCAGGCAGACCGAGGTCAGCAGTAAATGAAGAGAACTCACTAGATGTTTTATTATCATTCACTGAAGATCCGCATAATTCTATCCGCAGGGTTGCTCCAGAGCATGACTTAAGTAAATCGTCTGTACACAACGTACTAAAAAGAGCGAAATTTCATCCATTTTAAGTAACACTGGTGCACAAGTTGAATGAAGGCGATTTCGATCAACACGTTGAATTTTGTGAAGACATGATGGCACGCATAGTTAAAAATCCTAACTTTTTATCAAACATAGCCTTCTCAGATGAGGCAACCTTTCAACTTGACGAAACCTTAAATAGACATAATTGCAGATATTGGGTAGATGAAAATCCTCACTGGAAACGAGAAGAAAATTCACAGTATCCGCAAAAATTAAATAATTGGGCTGGAATACGTAACAATAGAATTATATATAGGACCGTTTTTTATTGACGGTAACTTAAATGCTGAAAAGTACGAAGCTATGCTACGAAATCAAATAGTTCCTGCAATTAGAGAAATAGCTGAAGAGAACTTAGAGAAGACATGGTTTCAGCAGGACGGTGCAGCACCTCACTATGGACAATACGTTCGTGATTACTTAGACGAAGTATTTGTTAATCGGTGGATAGGGCGTACAGGCACAATTGAATGGCCAGCTAGATCACCTGATTTGACACCTCTCGATTATTTTTATTGGGGTTACCTAAAAGATCGGGTATACAAAACGAAACCCCAAAATGTAGGTGAATTACAGCACAGGATCATAGATGAATCAGCTCTCATTACCACTGAAATAATCTGAAATGCAGTTGATGCTTTCTACCATCGATTATCTTACTGTCAAGAGGTAAATGGAGAACAATTCGAGCACTTAAACTAAAGATATTGTGCTTATCAATGCTAATAATCAAATGTGAGAGACAAAGGAACTCACGTAAATCCAGCACCCCGATCGTGAGAGGCAAGGAGACTGACGTAAATCCAGCACCCCAAAGGGAACAGATTTTATTACGTCCACGTCGTTGTTTCTGGGTAACGCTAAATGTAAAAAAAAGTTTACCTTGAAATAACCTTCAAGGTCAAAGTCAAGATCGAATTCAAAGTCACCATTGCATTCCTCGTTGAAAGTTTCTCCGGGAGTGACCTTGAACTTTTTCAGAAACATCTGACCCAAGGAAGTACAGAGCGGTCCCGTCCATCCGACCCAAACCTTGTTTAAGTTTAAGTGACCTTTAGCTGAACTTCAAGGTCACCCTTGACCTATGACCTGAGCACATATTTTGACGTAAAATTTCCCGTTCTTCCGTTCTATCGCTCGTCCCCTCGACATCTGGCTTGGACTGACGACGCTAAATGTAGGCTCGACACCAACGTATGTTAGGCCTGGATTTGGCCGATCCATACCAGACGTGACGTTTTCAAGCGAAGGGCTGGCTAGGAATATTCGGAATTGGCACGTAACTGACGACGAGAACGGTAGTGACCATCAGTACATGCGATTCGAGATAGGGGGCGCGGACGAAAGGACAAACACGTCAAGACGAAGCGAGCACTTTCCGCGATGGAACGTCAGACGTATGGACCGCGAGAAATTGGTAGAGGTGGTAATGGATGCGGAACCTCCCTCTGCGAGAATTCCGCGTGTACCAGTAGGCCGTGAAAGAGCGGAAGTGCTCGTAGAAAGAACGACGAGAGTGATAGCGAAAGCGTGCAACGCCGCTATGCCACGGACGTGCACGAGAAATAGACGACAACCGGTATACTGGTGGACCGACGAGATCGCGACACGCAGACGGGCGGCACAGCGTGCGCGACTCCGGGAAGGAAGCGACGATCTCATGCAGCAGTATAGGGTGGCACGGAAGCAGCTTCGCTACGCGATCAAGCACAGCAAGCTTCGTTGCTGGAGACAACTTTGCGAGGACGTCGACGGCGACCCTTGGGGGATGGGCTATAAGATAGTAACCCAAAAACTGAAAGCACGAGCGGCCAATTCGGTGATGAGCACGCGAAAAATCGAAACGGCAATTGACGGGCTCTTTCCAACCCATCCACTTAGGGACCACGCGGAATACACCGACATACGCGCGGACGATATCCCGCTGTTCACGGTGGGGGAGCTTTTGGCAGCTACCTCCTCCCTGAAGGGCGGAAAGGCACCAGGACCGGACGGAATACCAGTAGAAGCAATAAAGATAATCGCGAAGTGTAGGCCACAGATACTGCTTGAAATGTACAATACATGTTTGGTAGAGGGGGTATTCAGCTACCGCTGGAAGAGGGGCGATTGGTTCTCATCGATAAAAATAAAGGGGACCCAAATTCTCCATCCGCTTACAGACCTCTTAGTCTGCTCGATACGATGGGGAAAACAGCTGAGCTGCTTCTTAGACCAAGGATCCAGGGAGCGATTCGGGAAGCGGGCGATCTTTCCGATAACCAGCACGGTTTCAGGAATGGTCGATCGGTGATAGGCGCGGTGCGCGAAGTAACAGCGTCGGTCGCTAGAACAGATGACGCGTGTCATGCGGCTAGACCGATAGTCGTGCTGGCAACGCTTGATGTTAAGAACGCCTTCAATTCCGCGAGATGGGTCGACATCCTGGCGGCTCTTCGAGCCTTTGGGGTGCCAGACTATGCCTTGCGATGGATTGAGGACTATCTGAGTGACAGAAAGCTTTTGTACGAAACGGACGAAGGACTCAAAGTCAGACCTGTCACGGCCGGCGTGGCGCAGGGGTCGATTTTGGGTTCGGATTTCTGGTTAGTATTATATGACGCAATGCTGAGACTCCAGATGTCGATCGGGGTGTCGCTGATAGGATGCGCGGACGATGTAGCGGTGGTAATAGTTGCGCGCGATGTAGATACTGCCCAGTTCCAGCTGACCGTGGCCATGCGGCGCATACTTCGCTGGATGCGTGAGCACGGACTACGGCTAGCTTTAGATAAGACGGAAGTAGTATTGCTGACTAGGAAACGAATCCAGACAGCAATGGACATAACGGTAGGTGACGCGGTGGTGAGGACGCGTCCGGCGGCTAAGTATCTGGGGGTGACCCTAGACAATAAGCTGACCTTCGCTCTTCACCTCCGAATCACGGCGAATAGGGCGGCGAAACGGGTAGCCGAATTAAGCAGGCTCATGCCCAACGTGCGCGGGCCACGACCTGCAACGCGCAGACTGCTCATGTCAACCACGAACTCCATTCTCCTCTACGGAGCGGAGGTCTGGGCCGATGCCATGAGCAAGGAAAAGTATAGAAAGTGCATAGCGGCGGTGCAGCGCAAGGGAGCACTTCGAATAGCAAGCGCGTACAGAACGGTTTCAAGGGCAGCGATATTCGTTATCGCCGGAGTTATCCCCGTATATCTGCTTGCGCAAGAGCGAAAGCGGATATACGAGCGGAGCCACGAGTTCGGGAGGGCCCGCGCAGCGACAGAAGAACGGGAACGGACAATGACGGCGTGGCAGGACGAATGGCTGGGTGAGAGGCAACGACCACAACCACGTCGCCAGCAACAGGCACGATGGACCTACGAACTAATATCGGAACTGGCTCCGTGGCTGGGCAGGCAATTCAGGGAGGTGAGTTTTTACCTCGCCCAGTTCTTGTCTGGGCACGGATACTTCAGACAATACTTACACAGAATGGGGAAGGTTAGAACGCCGGCGTGTACTTACTGCGGGCACAACAAAGACGACGCGGAACACACGTTTTTCGTGTGCCCGCACTGGACCGAAGAACGACGAAGACTGGAGACCATTACGGGGCCGACAGTGCCAGCCAACATTGTTGCAACGATGTTGGAGAGCAAAGACAAGTGGGACGCGGTAGCATTGTATATCGAAAAGGTCCTCCGCGCGAAACGGGAAGACAAATGCTTGGCCGACGGGCCAGGATGACGAAAAGACAAGACAAACGAAACTTGGCAGGACTGACTGAGGACGAAAGAAGAAAAAGACAGGCAGCCCCCCACTCGAAGTAATGCGAAAGCGGTACCGGGTGGGGGGCGTTCGCGGCACACTCGTTTTTAGTGGGTAGGACACGGCGGCGAGCCCGCATCGGCTGTAATCCGGCATTGAGCACGGACATCAGTTGAGGATGGACAGCGCGCCAGTGGAGTCCCACACTACCACCCCAGAGTGCAGGAGCTCAGGGGATGGTGTCCATGATGATTTTTGCGAGTTAAAAAAAAAAAATAATAATAATAATAATAATAATAATAATAATAATAATGAGATACAATTTGGTATACATACCTCCCCGTAAGGTGGCAATGATCCTTGACTACGTGCTCCAGGTATTCTCTCGAGAGTTGTTCACTCATTGAGGAACTTCTGATACTGAGGAAATCTCGGATCTGCAGCTCCTTATATTCCCCTCAGAGGATGTGGGGGGGGGGGGGCACGTGACACCGAAAATCCCGATCGAAACTTGAACTACGATGCAAGTTCGAACGAACGGTGGAGTACCTGCATCGACTTGCAAAATTTATGAAATTTCGGCCGTGCACACGCGCATGCGCAGAGTTACCGTAGGTGATGGTGGGGGTAGGCTCGAGAAGGGTATAAAAGCGACGACGAAAGCCGGAAATTTCAGTTTTAATCGTGATGGAGTACGTGGTGGACGTCCAAGGCTTCAAGAGGCCTATGAACGACTTCGTCTACAAGAAGTTCGTCGTGGTCCCTCTGGAGAAAGAGGCCCTGGCATCGGTGAATCCGTTCCAATCGCCGTTGAATTGGGAATACTTACCTGCCAAGTACAAGAGCGAGAACAAATGGCTGGAGCTCAACTACCACGGGATACCCTGGTCCTTGGGTGACATCTCCTATGACGAAGTCTACGACACGGTCCAAAACGTCCTTCGAAACGCGAGCAAAGTCTACGTCAAGGGTCTCGAGAAGAAGAGGTCGTTGGAGTGAGTGGTGTTGCAGAACGTGTACAATCTGAAGGATTTGGGGTGTCCTTCGCTGCAGCAGCTCCAGGAAACCGCTCCCACCACTGCTATCCTGTGCATACACCACACATCCTGTTGGAAGACGGTCTGCGATGCCCACAACGTCAAGATACTGAAGACGTGGCTGCTCGAGCATCGAACCATTGAAGATATATATGCAAAGACGAAATAGAATACGTTAGCACTGAATGCATTCCTTCCTCATCCCCCCTCCAAGATTATTTTAACAATATAGAATGAGTCTTGTAATAAATAAATAAACGAATAAATATAAAGTAAATAAATACAAATTTTAATAAATAAAAAAGAAATAAAAAAATAAAGAATAGAGAGATAAACGGAGAAGAATACGAGTTACGAATACGTCACTCATTACCAATCCATACGTGGTAAGAGGCAGATTCGTAACGATACAATTGAAAGTGCCTCACAGGCCGAGGGTAATGGTGGGAGCCCCCGCCATTTTTCTAAAAAAATAATAAATTAAAACTAGCAGATTGAGTAGTACGCAATTAATCGATAATTACCTCATTGTTAGAGCGCATGCTTCCCATTCTCGAGTTCTGGGTTCGAGCCCAACGTATGAAACTTTTGTTTTTGTTTGTTACTCGTTTAGCGCTTGTTTATTTTGAAATATAAATAAATATATAATAATAGCACTATAGTTGATTAATAATTAAAAATTCTATTTTATTCAATTTTTTCTTAATTTATAAATAAATATTAAATTTTTAAATTCAAATATTTATCGTTTTCACGCCTTAATGAATTCAAACAAGATCACCTATATATTTATATATATATTCTTTTTTTGAGGAAAAGGTGAGAGGTGGAACGCCATCCATGGCTCTCGACCTCTGTGGTTCTCCGTATAACTCATAACTTGTGAGTCTCTTACTTCGAATAAAAAATATTTGAAGTAGGAAACGCACCCGGGACTCGTAAACCACTCCATTGTCTTCCGTTTTTTTTCAAATACACTCACACGCACACGCACAACTTTATTCAATGAAAACCTTGACACGATTCACATCCACTGGCATTGGCCACATAATCTTGCGTTTGCAGAGATCATCGTTGTCATCCACAGTTTTACGTTTGAGAACTAGACGATGACAACGATGACGATGAGCAGGCACATTCTTCTCATCCGCAGAACGGACATCTACAGGAGAACTTGCATTCTCCTTGTTATCTGAGCGTACATTCTGCGGATAAGAAAAACGCGCCTTCATTAACTCCATCATCTCGAGCTCCCCACTACTGCTGCTCGAGAGATAGAGGTCCCTCTCCAACAGGGCTCATTTCCCCAACACTTCCTTCCTCGTCTTAGGAAGAGGACGGAGGGAGGGTTTTCGAATCTGAAAAAGAGAGATAGAGACTTATAAATTTGTAATATTAGCTAATTTAACACGACTTTTATATTTATCAGTATTCTAAGCTAATCGTCTATATATATCCGTATATTATATACTTGTGAGCAACCTTGACGATTCATCGCTCGTCCCCTCGACATCCCACGCCTCCCCTCTCCCCCTCGACCCCCTCGGCCGCCCCTCATTGCTATCTCAGCCCCCTTCCAAATAACGTTAAAATCTATTTCTAAACGCTATATTTTTATACATTTTCCCCCCCTCAGATCACCACCCCGACCCCCTCGTCATCCCCTTAAAAACCC
The DNA here is from genome assembly GCA_949152435.1 of Gastracanthus pulcherrimus. NCBI lineage: Eukaryota > Metazoa > Arthropoda > Insecta > Hymenoptera > Pteromalidae > Gastracanthus > Gastracanthus pulcherrimus. The sequence goes on along the minus strand of OX424575.1, from coordinate 101,316,102 downwards.
TCTGAGTCCTTACTCGACTCAATACGGATGACCCTCAATGTCCCTCAATTTAATTTAGCTTTACTAAGTATTGTATAAAGGAACTAATTATTGTGCATTATAGCGTAGTTAAACTGAATGTTATTCTTGTGAGTAATAGTGTATGCTGAAATTATGTTGAAACTGTAAACTTTTAGTTCAATACTTGAAAGTTGATTCAATATAATAAAAATTAATTGCAAAAATATAAAAATATTTTTTTTATACCATAAGTGGGTCTACACTGATTTTTGAACAAAAAATCGAAAAAAGTGTCATAACACTTTTTGAAGCTCTACATTTGTAAAAGCATTTTGGGACCTGAGAGAATAAAAAAATTTCGTAATCAACAAAGTTATAACCATTTAATGACAATAATTAACATTGCTTCTTCTGTAGAACTGAATATTTAAATGCGTTTTTCTCGAAACTTTCTTTTCTAACATCAAAAAGTTGCTCGCGCATTTAGAGTCGATGAATCTAGCTGTAACTCGCAGTAAATCTTTCTGTAACGATTGTTTAAAAAAGTTAGTATTTTTTTTTCAAGAAGTACGTCCAACAAAATGATTGCCGATTAAATATGTATACAAAAACATGGTATTTTTGTCATACATTTAATTAAAATGAAGGTATATTTTTTTCAAGCTATTTCTGAAAATTAAAATAAAAAATACTAACTTTTGTTTGTTACGGATTATAAAGTAAGTAAGAATTTATTAGATTGATATTGTCAAACTTAAATACGCAAGGAACTTTTTCAATTAACCTCTGTTTTGACTGCAAAAAAGTACATTTCATTCAATGAATTAGGATTAGGAAAGTGAAAACGGCTCAAAATTGGTATATGGGGCGAATCAGGTCAACTCTCCTAGCGCGGCGCGCGAGCGCTTAATACTGTTGTTTTCAACTCGCGTTTGCGGTATGAAAAAAAATATCTAAAAAATATCCAATAAACTATTTCGATGTATTTTTTCCTCAGCTTTCCAATGGTGTGGTCAGATTTTCCAAAATTTTCCATTTTCCTTAAAAAAAACACAAAACGCGTTATATCTCGAAAAGTCTATTTTTAACATTTTTTTAAATACTTTTAGTCGAAAGCTGAGGTTTTTTTACATAAGAAAAGTTCTTTTGCACAGAGTGCCCGATTATATTTCAGTGAGTAATAGAACGCCTAAAAGTAGAAGTACCGCGCGCGAATTGGCGCGGAGCGGCCGCCGTCACCGCCACATCATGCTTACTTGTAAAACTAGTTCTTTTTTCAGTCGGTAGGTGGCTTAAAGATAAAAAACTTTAATCTATAAATGAATTGTCAGAAAAAATTCATATATACGGCGATGTTTTTTTTAAATTTAGATTTTTTATGATTAAATCATAAATCTATTGGTTACGTATTTCTCCGGTTTATTGTAGCAACTACAATGGGTTCAACTTGGAAAATGAAATGCATAAATCCTTTCTCTCGAGAGAATCACCCTACGTCTAAAGATCTGTTTGACTTTCCTTCAACTTTTAGAAGTATATTTCCGTTTGTACCCGAAGAAGCGAAAATATGTGGTACATGTCGTAAGCAAATTTACAAACGTAAAGCAGATTTACCTATTTCGGATACAAAAAAAAGCTAACATAAATTGTTGTAATGAATATCATAAAGCTGGCGTAACGGTTCTCGAACAAATTAAAAGAAAATTTTCTAATACTATATCGAAGCAAGATAGAATTCAGCTACTCACTCTTGCTCCCGATTTTTGGTCTCGTAATTATTTAATCAGAGAGTTTGGTTGTACTGAATGAGAAGCTCGAGAAGCAAAAGAGTTAGTTGCTGAAAAAAGAGTTTTCTCAGTTCCTGAAAAAAAACGCGGCAAAGTACTTTCGGTGGAAACTACAAATTTAGTTAAAAGTTTTTATGAAAAGGATGACATAAGTCGAATTATGCCAGGCTTGAAAGATTGCATATCCGTAAAGCGGAACAACGGCAAACGAGAACACGTTAAGAAAAGATTACTTCTTGGGAATTTGAACGAAATCTATTATTTATTTCAAAAAGAATACGAACACGTTAAAATTGGGTTAACAAAATTCATACAATTGAGACCAGTACACTGTGTTTTAGCTGGAAGCTGTGGTACATACAATGTATGTGTATGTGTACATCATGAAAACGTTAAGCTCATGCTAGAAGCTGCCGAGATAGAGTGCTTAACGAAAAATTGTAAACTATATCTTACAAATTATCATGACTGTATTCAGGCAATCGTTTGTAAAAATGCACGTGATAAGTGTTTCTTGGGTGACTGTCTAAATTGTCCTAATACGTCTGCATTACGAGAACATTTGCTTGAATGTTTTGATAAAAATAATGTTTTTGAAATTCAATTTGAATCGTGGTTTCAAACAGATCGGTGTACGATAGCTTCAAAAAGTGAGAACGTTTATGACTTTCTCAACACGCTGGGCGACAAATTAATGAAATTGAAGACTCACGATTTTTTTGCTAAGAAACAGTCACAGTATGTGAATAAGTTGAAAGAAAATCTTCAAGAGGGGGAGTTTATTGTCTGTTTTGATTTTGCGGAAAACTATATATTTGTAGTACAGAATTCTACGCAATCTTTCCATTTGAATAATAACCAACTATTTTTACTGTTGTAATTTATTACGAAGAAAATAGTGATCTTAAACATGTAAGCATTGTTGTAATTTCTGATAATCTAAACCATGATACTGTTGCGGTTTATGAATATCAAAAAATTATCATACTTTATCTGAAATCTAATTTCGTAGTTAAAAAAATTTATTATTTAACGGATGGAGCAAGTCAACATTTTAAAAATAAGAATAATATGCAAAATCTTCTGTTTCATGAAAAAGATTTAGAAATCTCAGCGGAATGGCACTTTTATGCTACCGCGCACGGCAAAGGTGCATGTGATGGTATCGGTGCGAACTTAAAAAGAGGTGCAAAACGTGCTAGTATACAACTTTCTTCCAAAAATAGAATTTTAACAGCAAAAAGTCTTTACGAATGGGCTAAAAATTATTGCAAAGAAACCTTATGTATATCTCGTAATGCAGACGTATTAGGACAATTTAGACAGTCACCCAAGAAACACTCATCACGTGCATTTTTACAAACGATTGCCTGAATACAGAAAATTATGGCGTTAGAAACTATCGAATCGAGCGATAAAAGTAAATCTTCCACTTCTTACTCATCCTCGAAAATCAACTCATATAATCCATCTAATGGTCAGTTGAATAAGCCTCAGACTGTTTCAAAGAATTTTCATGCAACTCAAAGTTCTAACAATAATACTAAATGTGCCCTTTGTTCTAAATCACATTTCATTTTACAAAGTGAGAAATTTAAGGCCTATACAGTAACTCAAAGACACGCCTTTATCAAGAGTAGGAAACTTTGCTATAATTACCTAAGAAATCATCTTATAACGACTAGTGGAATTACAATTGAGAATTGTAATTCCACTAGTCGTTGTAAAAAATGTAATAACAATTACCATACCTTTTTGCATTTTTAACCTAAAACTAATTTAGAAACTAATAGAGTATCTATCCACATTGGTCAAAATAATGCTTCAAATGAGTTGAAATCTGTTAGTTCAGACGTGCTTGATACTAGTTCTTCTACTAATCACTTTGTCAAGGTAATACACTCAAATCCCGAAACTGTTGTGTTACCTACTGCCTGGGTGTATGTCTCTAACGATGCAGGAGAACAGATTCTCGTTCGAATGCTGGTAGATCAGTGTGCTCAGTCTTCATTCATTTCGGAGTCATTATGTCAAAGACTTAGATTGATGAAAAAACCAATTGTTTTGACGATAACTGGCGTCGGCAGTGAACGTCAGATAACTTGTGAAGCGGTTACTGAATTTACGATCAAACCACACTTTAATTCTACTTTTAGCTGCCAAGTGGTTATCTATGTTTTACCAAAGGTGAGCAGCTATTAGCCAATCACGAAAGGCAAAGAGTCCAGCTAGAGTCATCTGCAGGGGCTTACACTGGCTGATCCCAACTTCAATAAGACTGGTGTTATTGATATCCTGCTGGGTGCTGCTGTACACGCTCAAGTTGTGGAAAGTCAAGTGATCAACGGCGAAAGGAAAGAGCCCATCGCTACTCAAACGCATTTAGGATGGTTAATTTCTGGAGAGACAACCAAACAGGATCCACTAAGTTTGACAACCTCAACAGTCTTGCATGGTACTGTAGAGATGATGACCAACATTGGCAGTTAATATTGTAGCGTTTTGATACTTCTGAACCCGTTCAAATTTATAGGTTATCAACTGTAACGTATGGAGTAGGTTACAGGAATATGAAACAGCTAGCTGATGATGATAAGGAGAGATATCCTTTAGGCGCGGAAATTTTGAAAAATGAAATTTATATGGATGATGTTTTGTCTGGAAGTCATTGCCTAGAAGATGCTAGGTTTAAACAAAATGAAGTGATAGAATTGTGCAAGGTGGGCGATTTCACTCTGCGCAAATGGCTCTCAAATGATTCATTGTTATTGAATAACTTGCTTGCCTAGTAATGTTCTTGCTGCAGAACCAAGTATCTTATTAAAAAATGATTTATCATTTGCAATATTAGGGCTTAAATGGCATCCAGTAGACGATTCGTTTCATTTCGATATAAATATTGATAGCAATGTAGTCGATTGGACAAAGAAACTAGTGCTTTCTAAAGTTGCTACATTATTTGATCCGCTGGGATTGCTAGCTGCTGTCATAGTTACAGCTAAGATATTTTTGCAGAAATTATGGCTCTTAAAGCTAGATTGGGATGATTCTTTGCCTGATAGTGAAGCCGACCAATGGAGAGATTGGTATTATCAGTTGCCTTGTCTTAGTAAAGTAGAAATTATTCGATGGATAGGCTTCATACCCAATTTCATATCACTTCAACTTCATGGATTTGTAGATGCCTCTAAATCTGCTTACGAGGCCGTGCTTTACTTGAGAACAATTTCAGATTCATCAATTTCGATTGCCCTGCTTCAATCTAAATCTAAAGTAGCTCTATTAAATACTCTAAGTGTATCACGATTGAAATTATCGGCTGCGCATTTACTTGCCAAACGAGTTAATGGAATTCTGTCTTTATTTGCAGCTAACAAACCTCAAATATTTTTGGAGTCAGATTCTTTAGATACCTTGGATTGGTTGAAGGAAATTCCATCGAAATGGCCTATCTTTATTACCAATCGCTGCGCAAATATCCACAATTTTGTGCCTGAAGCCCGATGGTCGCATGTCCGCTCTGAAGACAACCCGGCGGATCTTGTTTCTCGAGGAATTAAACCGTCTGGAGTTAAAGGAGCCACAGATTTGGTGGAAAGGACCTAATTGGTTGTCCCAAGAGCAGGACACTTGGCCTCATTCTTTATTGCTGACTTTCTCAAACGTAAGTTTTTCTACCAATGTACAGTCTTTTGTTTTCTCGGTGGTAGGAAAATCAGATTTAGCTGATGATACTACAGTAGGTTTGGATTTTGCTAAAATGAAAGATCAATTTATTTGGAAATTGTTAAATGATTGTTCTTCTTTATCTAAATTTTTGAGAGTTATGACTTACATTTTAAAATTCATAGATATCGCTAGAAGTAAAATTAATAAACTTAATAGCCAATCATCAATACTTGAACACAATTGGTATAAAATTAAAATTGCCGACTATAAAGGGGTTTTGTCTGCCACAGAAATTTCTAGAGCTCGTTATACTTGGATTTATGTAGTGCAACATTTGCATTTTTCAAGGGAATTTCATTTATTAAGGCAGCAAAAGCCACTTCCAAACACTTCGTGCCTAGTAAGTTTGAATCCATTTATACAACAAGGTTTGTTGTTAGTAGGTGGACGGTTGAAACATTCATTGTTGTTTTTTGACAAAAAACACCCTGTTATCTTGCCTTATAAATGTAAATTTACGGAACTTGTTATTCAAGATTGTCATGCGCGTACTCTTCATGGAGCCGTACAACTCACATTATGTACACTTAGGAATCAGTACTTGTTGCTTAAGGGAAGACAGCAAGTCAAGTCGACTATACACAATTGCCTTATTTGTACTCGTTACAGAGCCACGCAGAATTATTAACAAATAGGCAATTTGCCATCTCGTAGAGTTGTGCCTAGTCGACCGTTTAGCCAAGCGAGAGTTGATTATGCTGGCCCATTTCATATTCGCACCTCTCTAGGAAGAGGTCATAAATCAGTAAATAAGTCATAAAGCTGCAGCGTTCCTGTCCGCCTTTCGACGTTTCACTAGTAGATGAGGCCATTGTAGCTTACTACTCAGTGACCAGGAAACTACGTTTGTGGGAGCTGACTCGGAACTCAAGGATTTTTACAAGCAAGGAACTACGCACTGTCAAGAATTGTCGTTTACATTGGCTAAAGACGGGGCTGCATGGCGCTTTAACCCTACAGCTGTGCCTCACTTTGCAGGCACTTGGGAAGCAGCTGTAAAATTCACTAAGGATCACATACGTCGTGTTATTGGTGAGAATAAATTAATGTATGAAGAATTTTCCACATTACCCTGTCAAATTGAATCGTGCCTAAATTCTTGTCCACTTGTGCCTATGTCTGATGATCCCGCTGACCTACAACCACTTACTCCTGCACATTTTCTTATTCACTCTTCTTCTTATATTGTTCCAGAATCTGATTGTACACATGTCAACATTCCTACCTCTAAACGCTGACAAATCATTCAGCAAATGACGTAGAATTACTGGCGCCGTTGGTCTCAGGAGTATCTGCAAGCTCTACAGAAAAGAGATAAATGGAGAAATCCTAAAAAACCAGTTCAAGTTGGTGTTCTGGTCATCCTGCGCAGTGAAACTACTCCACCAGCACAATGGCCATTAGGGGGGATTTTACAAGTATATACAGGTGACGATGGCTTGCCTAGAATCGTCACAGTTCGTACTGCTGGTATAACATTGAGAAGACCAATTACTAAGTTAATTATTTTGCGACAAGAAGATTAGAATTTAATACTTTAATTGTTTTTAATTTCGCTTAATTTTGTTCTTTAAATTGTTAAAATTATATGAATTGTTGATTATTTATAGACTAGAATCTATTCTTAAATTATTAAAAAAAAAAACGATTGATTGCCTTTGCACTATTGTTAATTTGTATCTTCTGCGAAGATAGGTGGGCGGAATGTGTGAAATTCATTTAACTATATGATATAATGTAACGTTTCGGACTACTGTAATCAAAATTTGAATATCAATTTGACTAAATCGTGTATACGTCACTTCCGTTCTATTGCCTTTTCAGCAGTCGCCACGAGGATTGCGAGCGAGAAACACCTATTTAAGTATAGTCTTACAATAAATTCTAGTCCCAGCATATTTGATTGTTGTTTTCATTAATATCCAATTTAACGCAATAATAAACACTAAATAATACAAAATTTAGGGTTTATATTCAGCTTTGTATAAGTGATCTATTTAACTGCCAGGGTAGTCTAATAATTTTTTTCTTTAAGATCATACCAAGACGAAGAAATTCTTTTTTTGTACTTTCAAAATGATGCTATTAGGCATCCTCCAGAATTTTTTTAAAATAACCATTTTTTGGCCATTTTTGAAAATTTAAAACGGTTTACTAGGTTACACATGGGTTCTAGGGAGCTGAAACTTGTTTTGAGAGCATCTTTTGATAGGTACTTTCATATAAAAAATCGTCAGAGAAAGCTGAGAACTAGGTGCGCACTGATTTGTTGATATATATATATATATATAATCAACAAATCAGTGCGCACCTAGTTCTCAGCTTTCTCTGACGATTTTTTATATGAAAGTACTATATATATATATATATATATATATATATATATATATATATATATATATATATATATATATATATATATATATATATATACGAGGGTAGTTCAATAAGTCTTTAGAATAAAGTATAAAAACAATTTTTTTTGGGTAAATTTTTTTTTATTTTTCAACATAATCTCCTTGGAGCTCTATACACTTGGTCAATCGCTTTTTAAGTTTTTTTAATCCTTCAGAAAAGTGCGTTTTCGGAAGTTCCTCAAAATAAGCACTTACAGAGGCAATGACGTCTTCGTTGTCCGTAAATCTCTGTCCACCGAGCCATTTTTTCAAGTTTGGAAATAAGAAAAAGTCACTGGGGGCTAAATCTGGTGAATACGGTGGGTGTTCGACCAATTCGAATTTTAGTTCTTCAATTTTAGCCATTGAAACGAAGCATGTGTGAACTCGGGCGTTGTCGTGATGAAAGGGAATTTTTTTTCTCGCCAAATGTGGTCGTTTTTTTTTAATTTCTTCTTTCAGCTGCTCTAATAATGATGCATAATACTCACCAGTAATTGTTTTACCCTTTTCCAAGTAGTCAATAAGTATAATTCCACGTGCATCCCAAAAAACTGTAGCCATAACCTTACCAGCTGACTTTACGGTCTTTGCCTTCTTTGGAGCTGGTTCGCCTGTGGAAATCCACTGTTTGGATTGTTCCTTTGTCTCAGGAGTGTAGTGGTGTATCTATGTTTCATCCACAGTCACAAATCGACGAAAAAATTCCTCAGGATTCCGACTTATGCGCGCCAAAAGAGCCTCAGAGGCGACCACTCTATTGCGTTTATTCTCAGCTGAGAGCAAACGCGGCACCCATCTTGCCGATAGCTTTTTCATGCCTAATTTTTCATGTAGAATTGAAACAACTGCACCTATAGATATCCTTGTGGCCTCAGCTAACTCACGCACTTTTAATCTTCTATCCTTCAACACCATATCGTGGATTTTATTGATGATTTCGGGAGTAGTTGCTTCTACGGGCCTTCCTGAATGTGGTTCGTCACTTATTGATGTACGACCACGCTTAAATTCATTTACCCAGTTATAAACCGTTGCTAAGGCAGGGGCAGATGTGCCATGAACTGAGTCCAATTCATTTTTTATCTCATATGGAGTTAAACCCTTTAAATGAAAATGTTTAATTACAGCTCTGAACTCGTTTTTTTCCATTTTTCTTAACAAGCAATTTTTTTTTTCAATTGGTTATAAAAACACGTAAACTCAGAAGATGTGGACTGTGACTGCACCATATATCTAGTCGGGAGTGGTGCTGACTGAAAACAGATGATTTGGAGCGATTCGCGCGTCATCTGTTGGTCATTCTAAAGACTTATTGAACTACCCTCGTATATATATATATATATATATATATATATATATATATACACATATATCCAAATTTTAAGTAGCTAGGTTCATGGATTTTGGCCGGAACCTAGCTACTTAAAATTTTGATGGTATATATACGAACTTTTAGTCTTGATATGATACTTTGTAAAAATCAGCGACGGGTGATGTTAGTTAAAGATACAATACTTAGCTTTAATTTGAGAGGCTGGAAGTGTTCATTAAGTGATTACTCTTAAAGTTATTTTGAAAATCATAAGTTTAAATCAGAAATTTTACCCCGAGTTTGACTCGTCTTAAACAGGAGGGAAGTTGCAAAAGTATTCCAAAAATTTTAAGTCGAATACTTGATAATCTTTGCTTTTCATATGACATTTTACTAGAGTCTTTATTGTATACTTATTAACATAAAAGAGAAACCATAATAAAAATTTTAATTCTAATTATTTATAATATTTTTATAAATTAAGTGCATCAATATATATATATATATATATATATATATATATATACAACTTTTTAACTATTATAGGTGAAATAAATTGTACATCAGAACAATTCACATGTCGTTCAGGATATAACGAATGCATTGCATTAAACTGGATGTGCGATGATAATCCAGACTGTACAGATGGGTCCGATGAAGCTGATTGCAGTAAGAATATATAGTTTGAATATTTAAATGACATTTATATTTACGTTTCGAATAAGATTAATGCATGTAATAATTTATTTAAATCCAAAATCAATACATATTATTAAGTAGATAAAGAATTAATGCAAAAGATTTGTGTATTAGCTGCAAACCAAAATATGATAGAGACAAATAATAACGTATAACATATGTATTTGAGTACATGCAGCTGTGCACGTTTATATTTAATTAACAAGACTTTTAATTTGTGAGGTCTAAGAGCTTATAACAATAATCTGGTCAAAAGCTATGCCTAATTTAAGGGATCAGCCTGAGTTAAATTCAAGAAAAGAACTTTTTTTTGAGTCGATAAAATTTTTTTCTCTAAAAGTAAGTATTCTGTTAAATATTTTTTGCTATAAATACTTGAGAACATCTGTATTGTAACCGTTACTTTGCTGAATACTTTGCTGCGTGCACGTTTCTAGTTGACTCCTTATGACATGTACTAAAACGTTTATGATTTACTTTTTCGTTAAAAATTCGTTTTAATATTATTTTTTTAGAAAACAAGTTAATATTTTAAAAATCACAAAGAAATCTGTTAAAAAAATATGTTTATTCACTTAAAGATAATGATAATAAAATTGTTAACGAAAAAGTAAAGTTTTAGTATATACTAAAAGGAGTCAGATTACCATCCAAATAATTTTTTTGTTAATTATGTTACCTAGAAACGTGCACGCCGCAAGGTTTTTCCGATAAATATAGTATTGACAATGATAATATCTTCATCTTATATAACGTGGGAGCAAGATTTTGTGGTTTTATAATGGTAAAATTATAGATATTATCGAGTACTTATAGTAAGAAAATTTTCAGAATGATTTCGTTTAAAAAATAAATTTTTAACGGCTCATAAAAAATTTATTTTTTCGAGTTTAACTCTGGCTGGTACCCTCAAGCTAAGAAGAGAATTATGGTAGAAAATAAAAATATGGAAGATACCGAGACTAGTAGAGAGAATATTTTTCTTTAATATCGTTCTTCTATTATCACCGAAATTAAGCGTAACTTTTTACACAATTGTCTATTAAAGCTCATGAAGCCCTAAAATTAAAGGTGTTGATCTCACTGTCTCAGCTTTCACATAACCTTATTAGGTGAAATATCCTAGTTCACGTGTACTAAATTACCTAGAATAAAACACGTCAAGATATTGTAGCGTTACCTTTAATTTACATGAAAAAAACTGATATAAATACACTGCTATTCTAGCGATTTGGAAAAAACAGTTATTAAAAACCCCCTTATAATTTTCTCTTCCTGCTCCCCACTGCGTTCCCGGAGCCGCCTAGTTAGGAGGTCCGTAAATGCAGTTTAGCTAGCTCTCTTGCGAGGCGAGAGGCAAAACCCCGTAAAAAATACTCCGAAAGGCATACACTCGAGCAGTGCGCTGACCGCTCTGTAGTGCGCGCTTTCTTAATGGGACTTTTCGGCGCGTGGGCCCCCTCGATAGATACCAAGGAGGGTTCGGTGCTTCCAAATTGGAAAAGGATAGGAAGAAACATCTACATGAAAGTTAAGTCTCGCGTCTCCCTTTATACTCGCGCTGCACATCTGTGACATAGTTCTCCGTTTTCACTACTCTCTCCTTCTTCTCTCCCCCTATTCTGCTCAAGATTCGGGCGTTTCTGCACGCACCGCCGGACTTTTCGCATATTCGTGCATCCCGCGTAATTACACTATGCTTTTGTTTTATGTTTTGGCTGAGCCATTACAATTATTTTTATTTTTTCTTACATACTACAGTGTCTATACCAGCCGTCACGGCACAATATAAATTAAACATTCATCCTGGAACAAAAGACAGTCGATAATATGTATAAAAATAATAAAAATGAATAGATAAAAACATTACAAAATAATCACAAGTATTACCGTAAATATATTATAAGTACGTTAATTTTGAATTTGCGGGTGTGTATCAGAGACCTCCACATGTTATGTGTGAAATTTTAAAATTGACTAGAGAAACGTGGATATTTAAATAAAAAAATTGTAATAAATTAGACACTATTTAATACTACTATTCTTAAAATCATTGATAAAATTATTGGAAAGACATTTGCATGTTTAAGGACGATTATTCACACAATCTGCTGGCTCATTAAGGTTACTTTTTATCATTCCGGAATCTTCATCTATTCTGCGCATGTCCCGAGACTCAGGTACGTGCTCGTAATGGTGTAAGAGCTCAGCTGCTTATCTCTCTAAGTTGAAAATAAATACACGTTTTTATCACATGTTTTTATGGTTTCAATTTAACATATGATAAAAACATGTAATAAAATCATATGATAAAATCATATAATAAAAACATGTGATAAAAACATATGATAAAGGGATGTGATAAAAGTATATTGTATTAAAATTATATTCTATGTATACTAACAGACAGAATAGTAATTCTTTACTTTAGTGAGATCACTAACTCCAGATATTTTATTGAAACCAAAAATCTTACAGCTTATTAGTAGTTATTTTATAACTCGATGACTCGAACTTGAGACAAGTTATTTTACCACTCGAATAGGAGATATTGAGTGATGGTTAACAAGTCTGGAACTGAGGAGACCTAAAAAATATTTATAAGATATTTTAATTTTGAGAACTGTGACTTGTCAACTTTTAAAGGTATCCTAAAAGATTTTAGTCTAAGTTGAAACGTTGCTTTGGAGTTCTATTGTATCTGAAACCAAATGTAGAAAAAATTAATTTTTGAAAATCAACTTTAAAGGCGTACTTAAAAATGTAATGGAAAATAATTCTAAGATACCAAAACAAATAAGTTGTAACACCATGCTTTGTGCGTATTACACATAATTAGAGTTAGCTAAACTTGTATGCAGTCAATGCATGCTGCCCAGTACAAACCCAATTGTTCGCCTTGGTTATAATAGTATCTATAATGAACTAACTGTAAGAACAAATTCTTAGATTGATGAAAGGTTCTAAGCAGCCTGCGAACTTCACTCTAATGTAATATTTTGTACCCAAGCATTACCGTAAACATTACCCTGTAGTCAAATTTATACTTAATAAATTTATATTCAGCAATCAAGCTCTACGTGGCCCTGAAGCCGAAGAAGAAAACAAAGTAGCAGCCATCCGCTAGTGTATACTGCGTTGTAGCCTTGAAGGAGCTACTCAGCCTTAAGCACCTTTCGCTCCCTTGTACCGTGGATTCATTTATTCTTCCCCTTCTTTTGTATCCACTTAAAATTACAAACACAGAAAGAGATTAGTTTCTTTAAAGCAGAACAAAATTATTAAAATTATCTCCTTACATGATAGACTGGGCACTCGAGAGTCTCACAGCATTCGAACTTTCTTACCTTATTATGAGGTCCTGCAGTTAAACTTGTTTAGGTCTCTCCCTGCAGTCGTATACATGCAGTGTCGCAGATTGACTTCTGCCCCCCATAACAAGAGTAACACACATGTCACATAAAACATCTAGATCAGATCTAGATCAACGATCATTTTATAGAATAGCTACAGCATTACACATATTATAACCTCCACATGGCTCCTCGCTGTCACACAGAAAGTATACTTTCTCGGGCCAGTAAAACTAGACTTCTTCGTCGTACTTACTGTACATTCTTGCAGCAGTTACTCTCGTACACCAACTCAGCGTGCTTACTCGCCCTAAGCAAGTAATTGGCCGAACCTTCAAGACAATTTAAGTGCCGCCCATGATATTGAACGGCGATATAGGAAGCGCATGCAGGTAAGGGTGAATTATAATCTCACACTCCTGGCAGCATTCATGATCCGAAGCGCCATCTGTAAATTTAGTGCAGCGACTCCGTAAGAACTAAATCGAAGGGGCCTACATGTGGTCCCTTTCCTAAGGTTCTTACGGACTCGCCGCACATGATTTACAGATGGCGCTTTTTGCTTGGGATCAACGGCTTTACATTGTTTTATCGTTTTTCCAGTTATCAGCTTAGGTTGAGGACTAGAACGTATGTCGAGTTGGTGTATGGGAGTGGTTGCTACAAAAATTAACAGCGAGTGAGAGGACGAAGACTAGTTTTACTGACCGAATAGAAATTTACTATCCGCGTGACAGCCAGGAGCCGCGTGGAGGTTATGATATGTATAATGGTGCAGATGAAAAGTGTTTCTGATACTGCTAGTGTTATCATTTAGGTAAGATCACTTTGCTTTTCTATTAACTAATCAAAGAATTCATCCAGATGTTGCTGTAGGGGTGGAGGGGGCGGCGAGCCAGATGTCAGGCTGCGATACTGCATGTATACGGCTGCAGAGAGAATCCTTAGCAAGTCTACTGTAGGACCTCATACTAAGGTAAGAGAGTCTGAATTCTCTGTCTTATCCTCAGTTATTATAATTCAAACGTATAGTTTCCCAGACAGATGCTGCGAGACTAGAGTGCTCAGGAATGCGGCTGCTCTGGCCACGTTGAACCCGTACCATGCTCTCCAGGGCATCTATCATGTAGGGAGATAATTCCAATAATTTTGTTCTACTTTTAAGATACTAATCTCTTTCTGTATTGTCATTTTAGGTTTAATCAAAAGAATGAGAAGGATAAAGGATGCCAGGGTACGAGAGAGCGATAGGTGCTTAAGTCTGGATAGCTGCTTCAAGGCTACAACGCAGTCTATGCTAGCAGATGGCTGCTGCTTTGTCTTCTTCTTCGGTTTCAGGGCATCATAGAGTTTCATTGCTGAATATAAATTTAATAAGTGTTAATTTGACTACATGGGATAGTGTTATTTTGGGATTAAGTTAATGATTGGGTACAAAATGTTACATTAGGGGGAAGTTCGTAGGCTACTTAGAGTCCTTCATCAATCTAAGCATTTGTTCTTACTGTTAGTTCATTGTAGATAATATTATAATCCAATCGAATAATTGGGCTTGTACTGGGTGGCTTGCATTGAGTGCGTACAAGTTTAGCTGACTCTAATTATGTGTACATAAGACATACAAAGTGTGATTTTACAACTTAATTGGTTCAGTATTTTTTGCATTATTTATCATTTTTTAAATTACGCATTTAAAGTCAATTTTCTCAAAATAACTTTTTTTTTAAATTTGGTTTTAGATACCATAGGACTGCAAAACGACGTTTCAACATATTAGACTAAAATCTTTTAGGACACCTTCAAAAGTTTACATGTCACAGTTCTCAAACTTGAAATATCTTGTAAATATTTTTTTAGGTCGCCTCAGTTCCAGACTTGTTAACCATCACTCAATATCTCCTATTCGAGTGGTAAAATAACTTGTCTCGAGTTCGAGTCTTCGAGTTATAAAGTAACTAATAATTAGCTGTAAGATTTTTGATTTTAATAAAATGTGATTGATTAATTGACATAATTTTTATTTTTGAATACTCGAAAAAGGTATGTAAATTATTTCAATCGTATATATTTAAGATGACTTTAGTTCAAAGCACATAAATTTTAAGAAAAACAATATAAATTGTCATTATTATAGGAATGACATAAAAGAAATTCTACAGTTAGATTTATATTCTGTAACATTATATTAATATAATCATAGTAGTTTTTTAATAAGATGTATTATTGTTTTAGTAGTATATATACATGTATATACACAATGTAACACCACATTTTGTGTGTGTTACATATTAAACAGTCGGTCGAACCTGTAGGCATAGTCGAAACGAGCTGTTCAGTACAGGTCCGATACTCGACAAACCATACATTAGAAAAACCTAATTCCAAATGGAAAGCGCAAATTGGAGATAGGCTCTACGCAGCCTCGCATACTACTCTCTACTACATTGTGACCTAATCCCTGATCCACAATACTATCCTACTCACTATACACACACACACTAGTCACTGTCACAACACTTCCAATTTTTTCACGTGATAGAATGTAAAGTAGAGAAAAAAAGCTTTAATGAGAGATGTACCGTGTTCAAATCATTGACAATATCAACAGTTATAAACGATCAAAGATAGTGAATAAGCACAAAAGAGAACACTTAATTTCATGATTTCTTCTTTTTCACTATTTTTTCGTGTTTATTCACTATCTTTGATCGTTTATAACTGTTGATATTGTTCATATTTTTTAACGTGGAACGTCTCAAATTAAAACTTTTTTCTTTACTTTATATACTATCACGTGAAAAAAAATTTTTTCACCTTTACAAGTCAAGTGATTATTATATTAATGATGACCATTTTTAGTCCATAATTCCCATGTTAAATTCCTGTAAGAAAAATTTATATACAAAAAAAAGTGTCACAAGGTCTTTTTCGCTTGTTGGAAATTTTTCTCGTACATTTTAGGACCTATACAATAAGAAAACTCGTATCGCTGAAGCGTGCCTCATCATTTATTTTTCGTCACTTTTCGAACCACTTATCCGACGATTTTTTGTAGAATTCCTCTTATATTTTGCAGGTACAAATGGTTTTACTCGTATCAAATCATTTAAATTATTATACAGAATAAGTCCACAATGTTCTGTTTTGATAGGAATTGAATGCAGTTTTTCTTTAGAGACATTTTCTACTGACGCAATGATGTGATACACCTGTGATGATACACGCCTGAACGTATCGATTGTTTGCTATATGTTATTAGTTGTGATCAATCATAAATTGTTTAGCATTGCGGAAAAGTGTTTTTAAAATATCCATGTATGTAAATTGTAAATATATTAATGTTATCATAACTAATCAGTGATCCGATATTGATGGGTCCTAATAATAAAGTCGTATCTCGCGAGGTTCAAGTAGAAAACCCGTATCTCAACCCTTGTCAATTAGAAACCGCGTAGCTCGGCGCTGGTGAATTAAAAAGTCGTATCTCGCAGCAACCTTCTTAAAAACTGAGTAACTCAATTTTTGGCGATTTCGCATTAACTAGTAAACTGCTACAAGTATTTTTATGTTTTAAAAGCAAAGATATTTTATAAACCGAGAAACTCGTGTTTGCGTAAAATTTTCCCGTGAAGAACGTAGTAAGTCGCTGATGCAAGCGCCATGGCATGGCAGCGAACAAAACCTAGACCTCGAAAAAATCAACAACGTCGGCGGTTCAGGCTTACTCCTGAATCAGCGTGTGCGTATTTTTTTACTTTTTTTTCATGAAAAGAAGTTATAAGAACAAAAGACCGTTGGAACATGGAGAACGATCAGGCGTTCGTCCAAGAAAGTAAGAATTTTTTCTGAAACTCAAGTACGTTCTACATTAAGTCAAAAAGCAATAGGATATTACTGCAAATCTAATACATAATACGTAAATTGTACTTAATAATTAATAATTGTAGTCTACTTCTCGTGATACACTGAATGTGATATTAAGTACTAAGAGTAGCTGTAGTAGTGAACAAATCGGTACATAAATTAAAATTTATTAATATAAGGTTTCAAATAATTTAATAATAATATTATTGTTTATAACATAATATTATAATATATATTAACTGATAATACAAATTCTATTGTTATTTTATGTTATTTATTTAAATAAATTCACTAAAAATAATTGTTACAATTATTACGGAACGCATAACCTATTTCCTCATCATCTTTAGTATTAATTATCTAAACCTTATTGTTCTTAAAATAATAGTCAAACATTCTTTTTTAAGTAAAGAATTACCTACTTTAACCTGTAGTTGAGTTTCTTAATGATCAGATTAAAATTGTAATTGTGAGAGACAAATTAAGTTTATTGTCTTCCTAGTACAAAATTATGAAAAGCGAGTTACTCGGTTTTTAAACGGGCCGCTGCGAGATATGACTTTTTTAATTCGCCGGCACTGGGTTATGCGGTTTCTAATTGACATAGGTGCGATACGCTTTTTCTAATCGCTCCTCGCGAGATACGCCTTTATTATTAGTACCCATCAATATATACAGAGATATCGAACAACTGATACAATCCGGCGTATAGAAAAGAATAGCACCGGAAGTTATTGTGAATGGGCTCTTTTTCGTAAGATATCTGCTATTCTGCTCCAAATATGCATTATTTTATTTAAAAATGGTACCCTTATCTGTGACGATAACTCTGCATATTTTTGCATTAAAGAAAACTGTCTAAAAGTACGTAAAAGTAGTCAAAAGTAGCTTTAAGGTGGCTCCGTCGGTTTTTTAAAATCCATCATTAGCAAAAAATAGAAATTTCACTAAAAGTGAGCGTTTTATACATTCTATTGCAATTTTGCTTGGGTGGGGTTGGCAGGTAAACTGAAAATAGAACTTTTAACATGGGCTCTTATGGCGAAATATCTGTATGCCTGTATGCCTTTATGCCTGTAACTACACGAAAACCCATGATTTCTTTACAAAACTACCAGGAGATAGTATTTTTTAATTGTAGATTACGATTGTTTAAGAAGAATACTCGGATGTCAGTCAAATATAAAAAATATTTAATAAATAAGTAAAATGAGTGTATTTTTGTATGCATATATATGCGTATCGTTATTATTTCTCATATATTAAACATATATTTAGGTCAATAAGCCTGACAATTGATATTGAATCATTTTTATTAAAATTGCATTGGTTGTAAGAAAGAAAAATTATGTGCCCTCCACGGGGCCCCGCGTATATACGGGACTACGCGACGGAGCCACCTTAATTGAAGATCTGGAACGTTCAAAAATATTAATCTAAGCTAAAGTTATTAACAATTGAAGATATCAACAAAAATACTTGAAAAATTAACGGATTTTAAATACTTCAATTTCTACGAATATTAAAGCATTTATAATTGATATCTTCAATTATTAATAACTTTTGATCAGATTAATATTTTTTAACATTTCAGGTCTCAAATTAAAGCTCTTTTTGACTACTTTTAGGTACTTTCATACAGTACCTTTAATGCAAGAACATACAGAGTTATGATCACAGCTAGAGGTACCATTTTTTAATGAAATAATACATATTTTGAGAAAAATAACTGATATCTTACGAAAAAGGGCCCATTCACAAAAACTACTTGTGCTAATACACTTCATTTCTAGCGATGAATGAATGATCCTCAGTGATGAAGTTTCAGAAAATTTCGGGACCCGCATCTCTGATACTCTCCTCGTAAGTTGGATACGAAGCAAACTTAGATAAAGCGAGTATGTATAAGTAGTAAGTAAGCTGTATCATCATACGTCATCACTGCGCGACCTCTCTAATGTTAATGGTTTGTTGATAAGATAAGGCTATCTTAATGGTTTGTTGACAAAATAAGGCTCAAGGTCACATTCCATAGAAGCGTTTACGTATCTTATTAATTACTTTTTAATCGTTTATTTATGTAAACTAATAGATAAGCCATATAAACAACACCCCTTATCTTTGCCGCAACAATGACTCACCCATGCGCGACCCCACTTTTATCTTAATGCTTTGTTGTCAAGATAAGATAAGACTAAAGGTCACAGTTCTTAGATGTGTTGCTGCTTATTAGTTGTTTATTTATATAAACAAATAGAAAAGATATGTAAAAAAACCCACCTCCATTATCTTTGACATGACAATGATTCATCCTTGTATGATTTCCATTATCTTCATGGTATGTTTACAAGATAAGACTCAAGGTCACATTTCAGAGATGTGTTACTTATTAATTACGTTTTAATGGTTTATTTTTATAAACAAACATACAAGGCACCTAAACATCCAATCACCCCTACACAACCTTATCTTATCTTATTGGCTTTTTGATAATACATAATCTTATCTATTCTGAACAAAGATAGCAAATAATGTTATCTGCATTTACGCAAACATAACCTAGAATCTTGACGGTAATCTTAACGGTTTAGATGCCGGTGTCCAAAAATGATTTTAATGTTTTATGGTAATAGTTTGTTGTACTACGTTTTCAAAATATTGTGGTCCTGAAAAGGACCGGTTTTTATTTTAAATCTCTTTATTCTTTAAAACTTTTGTATCCCTTACGCTCGGGGAAGGAAAATGTGTTGGTGGAGAATTTCCATATATAATATTTTGACTTCTGCGATTCACCATTCGTCTGACTACTCCGGTCTTTGACTGCGTTACTTTTACTGCCCCGCTCTGGAGCGATGATGATTTACCTTCAGTTTGACCCATATTACGATAAGATGTCTCCTTGAGGAGAATAAGATGAACAATGAGATCTAAATCGCTTTGCTTATGTTTTAATATAATTTATATTATATAGTGATTATAGATTTTTGAAATGGAAGTTCAAGGATATGGTGGGGTGGTGGTGGTGGGGGGTAAAAAGTAAGAATAGTCAATAAAAACATTTCAGTTATTTTTGATTTATTATACTGTAAAAAAGTATGTGTACAAAACGTTATTAGAAATAGTAACATTACGCTCGATTTCAAGGTTCAAGCACATATGCATACAATTCGTTGTATATAATTGGTGATTCTTAAGCAGCAATTTCTAAGAGTAACGCATTTAAAATTGATAAACTAACATCATTATCCTGCAGAAATTTTTCATTAACAAACATTTTAATATTATCACTGTATAAAGTATAGTATTGATGAAACGCTTAATATGTCTTCATCGTAGTTGATTTAGCGCGTTCGAGGGTACCGTCTTTTCTAATACATTCTTCTAGGTACTCTTTGATGAAAGTGATAATGGCATTTACCTTAGCGACGCAACTTTCCAGTTGAGCAAGATGTGCATCGATACATGGCAAGAGAAGTTGCATCCTATCAAACGTAACTTTCTGCATACAGATAGCAGATGGCGAGTAGGATGTAGAGTAGGATGTATTCAGTTTCTTCTTTTATTTAGATTATTGAGGATAACCTTCAATTGCAACTGCTTCTTCCTCTTCTACAGGATTAAAAAAAGTCCCAACTGCAGGTCTTTTTTCGATCTCGCATGATACTATAAATTTAGCAAGTTGTAATCTACCTATAGGCACTTGATCTGTAGTTTTACTTTTCAAACTATCCTCTATTAATTCTATAATATTCGACTGAGGAATAACATTGTTGTCCAGGGTAACAGTCCACGAATTATCCCATCTTAGACGATCAGATGCAGATGATTTCCATTGTTGAAGCAATAGACGTCCTTTTCGTGCAAAAGCCTTGGGCATAATGTCTAGAATTGACTCTTTAGAGAGAGGTGTGTGTCCTCGTCATTCTCATGATCCATATCGGATATGTACTCATGACGCTCAAGATTTTTAAAATGGAGATACCTCCGAAGAATCTGTAAATATTTCAGACATTTTTTTCTTTCATCAGTGAGAGCTTTAGAAAAAAGAATGTCATGCATTTGAACATCGAGTCGCGATAGATTATCACCTCACGATTGTACAGTTCGTAACTCAACTTTAGAGTCGTCTTCTGCTAAGCTCTTTTTCTTATCATTAATATAATCTTGCTGTCGATATGCTGACGAATTTTGAATTACTTTGTCGTACGTTTCTTCTGGCACAATTACCATTTTACGTGAACGTTCCATGTTTTTAATTAGTATGAATTTCCAGAACCACTATATATTTTTGAAACTAATGCACCTATTATAGGAGCCAGTAGCATAGGTAAAATTGCCCCACCGTCTTGTATGATGACACGTTATTTCTTCTGCACCTCAGTTGCAGCAGTACTATCCGTCTTGTTTATGTTCGGCTTCTTTTTCTTCCTCATCGACTTAGTCTAGCAGCGCCATCGGCACAACTTGTTTCGTTTTCTCGATGTCTTCGCAGGCATAGTTACAGAAGGACTGTGATTGACTGGAATTGATCAGCTTATTACACAGCTTTTTATCGATATTTTGATTTTAGTACATACACGTGTCGCACCCTATCACCGGGAAATTCACATGTTCTAAAACAAAATTCCTCTTTAGTGCTTTGTTTTAAGTCGAGTAAAAGGTAGCCATGAGCAACTGCAGTACTGTCTACATACGCTTCTTACAAAAATTTTGGGTCTTCAGGATGAACTTGTCGAGCAAGATACTGAATCTGAGAACGACCTCGAGGATATTTAAAAATTATAATATAATTAGCGTTTAGCGAAATATCACGCTGCCCTACACCTTTATGAAAAATATTTTGAGTAATAAAGATCACGCTTATATTTGTATGATGACTACCCTTTCTGAAGAGATCGAGAATAGTATTCTTCGACTATTCTCGAATATTATTCGATGATTCTCGCATCAAATCGTCAATAATTATTAATTTCTTTTTATCATTGTCGTGAGAGTAGTCTGAAGCCTGTGGCAGACCTTCGTGAAATTCGATAATTATTTAACTATGTCCAGCTGGTACAAATTCCGTCTCATAAGTAAGCTGCCATTCTGTGTAGTAAAGCAATATTCTATCGAACACCTCGCCACACATTGCAGGTTGATGTACGAGGAATCGTTTTACAAAAACAGTTTTTCCATAACCGGTGGGACCACTGACTATGCACGTAAACGGATGCTTGAAACGTGTATCCATCCGTGTATTATATGTACAAAAATATATAATCTCTTGTAAAGTGTGGATGTTTCCAGTACAGTTTTAACATTCGTTCAGAAGGCTGGTTAGTCTCCGTTATTTCATCTAATTTGCCGCTTATTTAGCTATTTTCTTGTAGTTTTAGCTAATTTTGATCCGCACACACACATCAGTCAGTTGATACCCACTGTGCACACGTATTAATCAGCTGATATTTACGTGTGCCGCGCCGCCGCCGCCGCAGTCACTGCCCCCACTGCTTGTTGCTTGTCGTGTTCTAGACTCTGATGCAACGCGTCACATTCTCTACCAATGAATATGTGTAAATGACCAATAGGAAATTAACCTCTCTTACAAACGTATGGATAAAGAGAGCATATATTTGTGTATCGGACTTTTCACCTTCTTGAATTTCGTATTCAGTAACTATATTCTCCGTCCTACCACCGAAAAAAAGCATCCCGAGGATTCAAACTTACGCGACTCATTAGAGGATGATGATTCACGTAATCATTAATTTCACGATTTTCTGCTTTCATTCCATCAAATGCACATTTCCACATCTCACGTACCTCGACACCGTGTGACTTCATTTTTTCAATTTTTTTACATGTATTTTTGCACGCTTCATCAATTGTTCGCCCGTAAGCCATTGTTTTGTCGCGTTTTTTATTGAAACATCGAGGACAAACATGTGTGTAACAGCCCTGGTATTAAAAAACAATTCCTTTAGCATATTGCTGCTGTTGCTGCTCATCGTCAAGTGGTGGTAAGAAGCCATCTACGTGAAACCGTTCAGGAAGCATAAATTCGCGAGTTTACTTAGCGTGTATTATCGCACGACCAAGTTCGCACTCACATTGCACCAACCACTGCAATGATTTTTGTGAATGTTTGTTTGCGCAACGATGCCCACCATCAAATTTTGATTTTTCACGAATAGTCAGATCGAGCAAACATTTTACTGGATGTTCACGAAAAACATGTTCACGTATACCGCACGTGTCACAAAATTGACTAAGGTCTTCCATAGAGAGACATTCATTACAAAATTGTTGTACGACGCACAGATTCGGTATGGGAATTTTTATCGTAGGGTGATCTCGGAAGGACGAATCTTGACGAGTCTCAAAATCATAAGAAACAAATATATTTTTCTTGAAACCACGTTTTTCGATAGAATTGGCTAAATTAGTTTCACGATCAGTCGGTTGAATGTAACATAAATCGTTTACACTATGTTTTTATAACATACATTTCACCAATTATAACCACATTCATACTTCGATTTATAAATATTAATACGCTTACAGCATACGATACAAACTTTCATTTTGTCACATAATTTTTTATTCTGTTTCTTATACGAACCATGTTTTGTGTGATTGTAACAGCACATTTGACCGAAAAAATCTCGAATACAGTCTTCGCATTTTATCAAATCTACACCTTCATAACAACATGGCGCTTTACAAAAACACATTCGACACTGTGCTGTGCATCTGTGCTCATCTACGTATTGATATCTTTTATTACAATTTTCGCAGAAAAATTTAGTACGCGCTGCACCTGTTAATTTTAGCAGTTATGAGCATCACTTATAAGTGCTCGACCATAAAAAAAGGAGGGTCGCCATTGCCAAACGCTAGACTATCATAAATCACGATTGCTCATCTCTTTC
Organism: Gastracanthus pulcherrimus; assembly: GCA_949152435.1. Taxonomy (NCBI): domain Eukaryota; kingdom Metazoa; phylum Arthropoda; class Insecta; order Hymenoptera; family Pteromalidae; genus Gastracanthus; species Gastracanthus pulcherrimus. Next base: position 101,292,045 of record OX424575.1, on the reverse strand, counting down.
TGCGAAATAATCTTGTAAAGCTTTAATTTCTCACATACCACTTCCTTTTTTTAAAATCAGGACATTAGCACCAGCAAGAAGAAGTTTCGCATAATCTTTGTACATTGAACCCCCGCTGACACCTACATTGAACCATTTTTCACACGCACCATCTGTGGCTGAATTTTTGTACGTTATAAATATATCGCCTACAACTAATGCCCTTGATAAACACATATTATCATTATTATTTATGGAAATGAAAGATCTTTGGCCTATCACGTCGATAGTCAACTTTTTTCTACATTTACATTCTCCCTCACCGTTTGGTACATTCACAAGCGTTACTGTTAAAATAAAACTTTCATCTATTTGAAAGGCATCGTTACTCTGAGTCAAACCGCTAATCAAAGTCCATAAATCGTTATAAGAAAAATTGTTGACTGGTCGAAGTGATAGACCGCCTGGTCCGCGAGAAAAATTTATACTTCTTACAACTACACCTATCATATCATTCCCATGCATCAACGAAATTAAATATGAATAAATATTACGTATAACTAGTTCTAACCATAAAATGAGGTTTATAGTATTATTTGACGGAGGTGGTAATAGAATTTTTAATAAAAGACGTCTACCATCCAACCTATATTTGGCAATATAATGACCCCCATTTTCAATAATAAAAAAACGTTCACCCTGAGGACGATTTGCTAGAAGATCGTCGTCCATTTCTTCTTCATTGTTAGAGTTTCTATCCTTGATCTGTTCTCTTTGCCGTATGTCATTCTCTTCATCCTCCTCCTCCTCCTCCTCCTCCTCCTCCTCCTCCTCCTCCTCCTCCTTCTCCTTCTCCTCCTCCTCCTCCTCCTCCTACTCCTCCTCCTCCTCCTACTCCTCATCCTCCTCCTTGACAATGTTCGACGCTTCACCAGTGTCTGCCTCAGAGTCTACGAAGGTATCTCTATAATCGTTGCTATCGTTGGTGATATCATAAACACCTCCACCAATTTGCATTGATCCCATATTCTCGTCGGCGTAATATGCAGCGTTCAGCAGGGCAGCCTTCCCGCCGTCTTTGTTGCTTTGATATATCGACCACCACACGTACCGTTTCTACTGGATTATGACTTAATAGACAAACTTACTATTCATTAGCTACGAGGTTTATTTAATTCTTATTTTCCAAATATCAAAAATATTCACCAAAATTAAAGACGAAAAGATATTAATAACCGGAGTTCTAGATCATTGAAAACTGAGCATTGCATTAAGAAAAAAAGATTGTTGATAACATGCACATATAAAATAAGTTAATGTTTAAACGTTTGATCCAAACGGTCATATTGTAACTGTTACAATATGTATTAAATCTGGGGCTAAGTTGAAAATTATGTGTACTTTAAATAGTCGGTGTTTTTTGTTTTCTATACCGACAGCTGTGATAAACTCACGACTCAGATTTGACATCCTTTTGATGACGGATTTTGCTCTACTAAACTGAGGAAGATACTTTTATGACCAACAAATAAAATCCATGTTTCAGTATTTTTAGTTATAAACAAGCATCTTAAGAAATTTTAAATAGCTTATATTAAACGTCAATTACGTATCTCTTAAAATCTTTTTCTTTCTTATTCAATCTTGACCAATTTACAGTACGCCAAGAAAATATCCAACAATACTTTAATCGATCAATTTGATAATACGTACAAACGAAATAAATAAAGTGAGTAATATTGTATTAAATATTATAAGAATTTATAAAATATAATTACATATTCGTTATAATAAAAATATTCAACCCTACTATAGCCCAGCAGGAGAAATCGTCATGTGCGCGCCGGGGTCGCGCAAAATCAGCTTCTGGTGCTTCTAAAGTTTGTAAAAAAATGAAGAAATAGGTGGCCAGTAGCAAAGACTCGAGTGCACATGAATTTTTAAAATTGGTTTGGAATGACTCATATATATATATATATATACTATATATATATATATATATATATATATATATATATATATATATATATATATATATATATATATATATATATATATATATATATATACATTAGGCTGACACACAAAACATGAAATTTTGAAAATTGATATGCGAAGGGTTTCAAATAATAGCCTTATAAGTCAGAAAGCTGCCGGAATTTTTTTAGATTTTTAAAATAATTTTAACAACGAGCTCTTACTTTTTTATTTTAATGGTATGTAACATATGAAACCGGAGTTTTCATTTTTATTTGAATTTTTACTCTAAAAATATATACATTTTTGGATTTGTTTCTGTTTCATTAGATTAGAGAAATTTCGGGAAAAAAAAATTAATTATATTGAATAATATAACATGCTATTTTTGTCAAAAACAGGTATTATCGAAGAGTGATTAATGCCTTTTTGCTTTCTCAAAGAGAAAGCTTTGTAACGATGATTTGTTTGAAATCTGAGCTTACTATGTTTTTGAGGTCGCCAGATCGAAATAAATATGTTTTAAAATACATCTGTCTGTATGTATGAATGTGTGTGTGTGCGTGCGTGCGTGCGTGCGTGCTTGTGTGTGTGTGTGTGTGCCGAAATTAGAGCGAAAGAGAGCGAAAACCGGGAGAGCAAGAAGTCTTTACGCGGAAGAGAGAACTCCGGCTCGTCACTACACACCCTGCGGATAGGCCTCGCATACACACACGCATACACATAGCCACATATACACACATGCGTACACACACACGCATACATACACACACACACTTTACTATACATTTTCTTTCTGAGTCAAAAGCTTCGAAAACATTGAAATTTATTAAAATTTCTGATAGAAATATTTTCATCGTTATAATACTTTTCTTTTGAGAATTGAACAAAAAAATATTTTTGATATATAATTTTGAATAACAAATTTTAACTTGCATTTTTATATAAAATTACAGATAAATTATTTTAAATGAACGATTGCTGTTAGTTGGAAATAAAAATCAATTGTTTTAATATAAATATCGAAAAAAGACAAAAGTGTGGCAGAGGATTTTCTCATGTATTGGTATTTAACAAGAATCCTTTGTAAAATTAAAATCTGATCAATTTAGAGTAGAGTTCATAGTTATAGAAAATACAAATTGTTTAGTATATTCCAGCTGTCTCTCTTCTCAAAATTCGTACGCTACAATTACTGCACAAAAAATTCGCCCCACTAAACAGAATGCCATTGTTATTGACACGGTTGAAGGTTTGACCAATGACGATTATATCAATGGACTTGAACAAATAGTAGATGTAAATCACATTCGATATTTATCAAGAATTTCTGGAAAAGAACACATAGTTTACTTATCAAGCAAAGATTTAGTTAAAAAACTTGAAAACAAAACTTTTACTATCAAAGGCTACACTCTTAAAATTAAACCGTATGTCAATAATAATAAAAGAGTCGTCATTTCCAATGTACAACCGATTATTCCAGATGAATTGATCGTCAATTTATTAAAGCAAAAAGGCATCAATATCGTCTCGCTAATAAGTGACATTAGAGCAAGTTTTACTAAACCAGATAGGTCGCATGTTTCTCTCTCTCCGTCGACAGTTTTACATCAAAGAGGAGGACGAAAGCAAGCTCCCTGAAAGCTTACAAATTAACTTTGTAAGTATGTGTGTGTGTGTGTGTGTGTGTGTGCGTGCGTGCGTGCGTGCGTGCGTGCGTGCGTGCGTGCGTGCGTGCGTGCAGTCGTGCGTGCGTGCGTGCGTGCGTGCGTGCGTGCGTGTGTGTGTGTGTGTATGTATGTATGTATGTATGTATGTATGTATGTACGTATGTATGTATGTATGTATGTATGTATGTATGTATGTATGTATGTGGTCAAATTTTGTGGTCACCATAACTTTTGAAGGCCACTATATATCGGGCTAAAATTTTACAGGTATATCAAATATGACCCAATATAGAACAGATTAAATTTTGAAATCAATTTGTCGAAACTTATTGCTTATTTCAAAAACTTCAAAGTTTGATAAAAATTGGTTAAAAATGAAAAAATTTTGATTTTTTGTTTTATGAGCTTGATATGTCAAACATATGTATATATTCGTTAAAGAAACATCATTTCCTTTTGCTTGGTGTATCTTAGAAATACTTTTTTTTGTTAAACAAATTCGATTTTGCACTTTTAAAACTTGTAAATATTGAAATATTGTTTCAGTCAGTTTATACGCTATATATATATCGAATTAATACAAACATTCATAAAGATGACTTAATTTCCTTTTAATTGATATACCTTGCATATACTTTAACATTATTTTTGTTAAACAAATGCAAATTTAAATTTTGAAAGTTTGAAAAATTAAAATAGAAAATTTCTGTAATTTTATACGCTAAATATGTCAAAATAATGCATACATTGGTGAAACTGACTTAATTTTCTTTCGATTGGTGTATCTTACATATACTCTGAATTTATTTTTGTTAATGAAATGCGACTTTAAATTTGTAAAAATATAATTTTCGTTTTATTTTATACTGTAGATACGTTTCATATATCTACATAAAGTGTCTCGTTTATTTATTTAAACCAGAAAGAAGTACAAAGTATTGTCTACCCCGTAATTCCCTGTAGAGGTAAACAAAGTTACCTATGCACAGGTCGGGTATAAGTACATCTAACTTAAGTACTACTTAAAACTATAATTCTAAACTTAAAACTACAATTCTAATTCTAAACTGAAAACTAAATATTACAACTGTGACTTTGTACATTTGTTTTAACTTAAATACTATTTCAACAGTGTTGTAAAATTTGTTATATAAAATTTAACATTAATTTAGGCGATTATTATATCTTTAACATATCATCAGTTCCTATAGTACTCTCCTTGAGTACGTTTCAATAATATAATTTCTATCGGATTTAATCCATTTCTTTAGTTTGTTTTATTGGTATAAATTACTAATTTCTAGTTCTTTTAAATCATTTGGTAAACTATTGTAACTTACTATTGCTTTTGTATAACTGTTTTTGGTACTGACTTTTTTCTGACTTTTTGGTATGGCTAAACTTTTATTTCTTGTTATACTGTTAGAATGTATGTACTTATCTTTAAGAGTATTGTAATGAAATTTTAGAGATTCAAATGTAAATATTTGTTCTATATTCATTGGGTAATCTAAAGTTATAGGATAATTTTTATTCACAATTTTTAGAATTTTATTTTATAACCTTTGTAGACAGGTTATATGGAATTTGTAAGCTCCGCCCCAAGCTATTACATCATAGCTAATTATACTATGAAAAAATGCATAGTATATCATTTTTAAAACTTCTTTATGCTTTGATTTGGAGATTTTATAAAATATATAAACTAGGTATTTCGTATTTTTAATAATGTATTGTATGTGTTTATTCCACTTTAGATTATAATCAAAAATAATGCCCATATATTTACATTCTTCAACTCTACAAAGGTTTTTATTTTTTATCTTAATATTTATATATTCAGGAACACTATCCTTGTAGATACCGAAAGTCATGTATACTGTCTTTTCAATATTTATGGACAATTTATTTAATGCTAGCCACTTTTCAATTTTATTCAAATAACTATTCATACTTTCTTGAGCCTCGCTCCAGGTATCAATTTAATATAAAAACAATGCACCATTTTTATATAAGTTTACAATGTAAAATTATTGTACATTCATAAAATAACTTTATCAGAGTAAATATTCAATAAATAATTATGTATCCAATTTCTTTGAGAAAGCATTATGTTTTCAAGCTTGTAATTTTTACACAATATTCTTTGATTCATGGAAAAGCGATTTATTATTAAATTTATACAAAAATGTATTAATATCATAGTAAAAATCATGTTAAACTTAAAAAGTATGTTCGAAAAAATAGGTGAGTGCTGCACATTTTTTCTGGGAATCGACTGACATGATACTTTAAATGGCACTACCCAAACGGCACCATCCCGAAGCACAAGCTCGCATCTTGACGCGTCGGGCCTTTTCCCTCCGTCTCCAACGCTTTAACCCCTCTTTCGCTCTCTCTCTTTCTTTCTCTCTCTGTCTCTCCAACTCTTTCTAAAAATAATTTGTATATCGTACAATTCTTTTGCAACAATTTTTTTGAAATTATTATTTATTTATAATTTTTCATCATTACAAAAAATAAATAACATATATTTTTTAAGTTGACTTATTTCAAGATGCCTTTTTTAGTTAGCAATGTACTGTTGGATAAAACTATTGCTTAACAACCTTAAATTAATTAACATGAAAATGTTAAAAAATGTTAAAAATAAAAGTCGGTAGATGGCTCAAGTTGTAAACGCGTACCTCTTAAGATAATGGCCGCTCAAGAGGCGCCGGTTCAAATCCCTGTCAGTCAAAATTTTTCGGGGACATATTAAGAAAACGTTTTTCCGGATATTTCGGTAGCGGAAATCGAGCCTGCAACCCGCTATTTGGTTAAGGTTATTAATGGCCAAATATGTAATTAATAAAAAATAAAATAAATAATAAAAGTAGTATTAAATAGTAAAATTGGTTTTAATTATAAAAATATACAATTCTAGTATTTGTAAAAACTGATTATTCTACGGAAGATTTTTTAAAAAAACATGAAAGTTAATATATTATGAAACAAGGGTTCTTCACATGACTAAAAGAATTTTTTTTAGCGAAATTCCGCTATTGCAAAATTAGATATTGTTAATTCGAAACAGAGCTGACAAAATCGAAGTAACTTCTTTATTCTTCATCCGATTTTTATTCTGAAAGTCTAATTTTATTTTCTGAACTATATCAGGGAGACTTTCGTTACCTATATCAAAATTGAAAAATAATCATCACTTGAAAAGTTATATTGCTTAGTTTATAAGCGTGTACATATGTAAGTATGCATAATTCAATGTAACTTTGGTGATATTGATTATTTTTAAATTTTAACACCGGTATACTATGCAGGGGTACGAGTTTGCCAAGGTAGGATACTAGTTGTATAGCGTAGGTCGATAAGTAGGATTAGTATGGTAAGATACATATAGCTTGACGATGAGACGATAAATGTGAAGCGATATTCTGGACGTAACAGGCCGCCCCTGCAGATTCGCGTCGCCGGTGCGATGCAATTTGAGGTACAGCCTACTTGCCCCTGCAAGTGGTCATGATTTCGAATATTTTTTTCGGGGTATCCTGCCGGTGATTGGCCGGTGCGAGAAGCGTAGCCGGATGATGAGGTGTGTTTTTAGGTCACTTCTGTTTCTGCGCTGTAAATGTCTGTTGAGAACCCAGTTTTCTTGACGCAAAGCTAGGTTTTATGACATTTCATCAAAAATGTATGTTGAAATTATTACATATATATGGTAATATGGCCTTCTCTTTTTATTTACCATTACAAGTGAGTTTTGCATTTGTGCAGATTTTTCATTCATTTTCTTATAAATTCACATAAGATGTAGAACTGATCGTATGCAGTGGATATGTAGTTGTTGCTTGTCTGAGGGGGATTTTATTTCAAGGAAAAAATCGGGAGTGGTGTGATGGACATGTCGAAATATAGGATAAACATACTATTATTAAATTCCAGGTATTAATCGTTACAAATGTTGTTTGCGTTTAAACCCAGTTTGTTATATCAAGCGACGGATTTGTAGATATTGATACATTGATAAAACCATTTGCACTAAGTGAGTGATTCTTTAAATTAAATATAAAAAGTTGATATAACAAACTGTTTGTGTTTGATGCAACTCCATTAGTACATTACACGTTGATTGAATATAAGTTGAAAATTTTAATCTAATCAAGTACATAGGTTTTTTCTTTTTTCTTTTTAATTTGTTGCTTGTGAAGTATATATAAATGTGAGTATAAGTAATTTCGTATAAGCTAATGAGTTGAGTGATCTTAGCTAATTTTTAATTAAATATATTTGTTAAGAACTCGAAATTGGAGGACAATGTTTATTACATTTTTAATAATGCTAGCTTTGCTCATATGTTAGCGAGCTTTTATAATTTTTATTTAATAATTTTTATTTCATTCCGCTATCATGGCGTCGAACGCGAAAGATTCTCAGGATATGTCTGATCGTAAATATTATAAGTGTCACCCTACTAAAACAGTTAAAACAGTGTTTTGCAGAATCTGTGAAAATGCATACCATACGAGTGATTTCGATAAAACGAAACACCCCAATTACGTAGGTGAACGTTTGATAATTTTTCCAGACCATATTCCAAGAGACATAACCTATAAATCAGATTAACATATGCTAAGTGATATGACAAAAAATATTATTGCACTAATAAAACTGAAAAAATCTGAAGAAATCAGAGAAGAATTTCTCCAAGAACTACACAACAAAACAGTGGAAAAATATAATGTAACAATCAAAGAAGATGAAAGTGAAATAGACAATTTAATAGCTGAGAATACCTTACTCAAGCAACTAGTGACAGATTTGCAAGATAAAAACCAATTGCAGAAAGACTTTTGTTACGTCGTGCGTAAGCAATAAATGGCGCGAAGTTAATATGGAATTAAGTCGCGTTTGCCTCTGGTTTTGGTCAATACTTGCGTAATATACCTGGGTGTCGAGGCCGTAGCAAAAGCAGGATAGCGAAGATGATATTCAATACGATAGTAGTGAAAATAGGATTCACTAGGGAAAATTGGTTCCTTAGTCGGGCTGGCTAAACTGCGCTGTGCTGCGGTATCGTACTCGAGATGGTGGCGGGATATATGAATAGGAGCGCAGGTAAAGCGAATAAATAATCGCGAGCAAATAAATTTAAGAGCAGATTTATTATATTAGAAGTACAAAGTTACATATGAGGGCGTGTCCCTTTTACAAGTGAGAAGTCAAATAACAAACTAATGCGTACGTGCTTACGGCTCAAAGTTCGAATGCAGAAGGCTTTATGCTGAAGGCGAAAGTGTGAGGGCAAATGGCGAGGAGCCGTTGGGAGCTATGCCTTTTATAACCGCGCGGGGGTCGCATGCTTAGCCTAAACTAGGAATTGATTATGCGTACTCGAGGAGGGGGCGACAAAGGTATAGAGTCGCAGAAGGTAATTCGGGAAATATTGGGGTGAATGAGTATGCCATCGTGGAGTATGAGGTAGGCAAGGTAGGATACTCGTTATATAGCGTAGGTCGATAAGTAGGATTCAGTATGGTAAGATACATATAGCTTGATAACGAGAAGGTGTATGTTAGGCGATGATCTAGACGTAACACTTTATAGAACTGCAAAAACAAAAAAATACTGAGATACCGATAAGTAATAAAACATATGCAGAAGTGATGAGTGATACTAGGACGAAACCGAAGCGAGTTCCTAGAATAACGATTAAGGCCAATGACCCCAACCAGAAAAATACAATGCAATTACTCATGATCTGCTTAGTTTCAGAAAAGAATATTAAAACTAAGTTCATTCTCAAGAAGAATGATAAAGAAATAGAAATTAGTTGTATGAATATGAAAAGTCTAGAAACAGCGGAGACTGTTCTAAATGATAACCTAATAAATTGTGAAATCAAGATAGAACAACAAGGTAATCCAAAAATAAAAATTATCGGTATAAACAATACTACACATATGGAAGAACAGGATATAGAAAATGATATCATTGAAAGAAATTTCAAGCAATTTTATAACAATGGCTCAGTACTGCACATGTACAGGAATAAAAGAAACAAACCCAGTACAGTTCCAATGGAAGTATCACCAGAAATTTACAAGTTTATACGTGAAAACAATAACAAGATCTTTGTAGGTTATCAATTGTGCAAAGCTTATGATCTGATAAACGTCACCCATTGCTTCAACTGTGGAAGATATGGTCATAATGCATTCAAATGTAGAAATGATTCTGCATGCATTAAGTGCTCTGACACACACAATGTGAGTCAATGTAAAAATACCAAAACGGAATGTATTAACTGTAATTATAAGAATTCTAAATACAGAACAAGCTTACCAACGGATCAGGTACCAACACACAGACTCAAGTGTAGTATACTTAAAAATAAAATAAAAAAATATATTAACTCTATTGATTACCCGGTCGCGCCTACATTACCGGTATGGGATGAATCAAATTCACTACAACAAATACGTAATATACAAACTAATAAACTACTTTACTAAAGGCAAGTAAAATCAGTGACGAGTATAGTGAATAAACTAAGCGCAGCCAATTCCCCTACACAACAACAAAACAAAGAACAACTAACATTATCAACAAGTCCAGAACCTACACCAGAACCAACAGCAACTACATAATGGAAGCACAAATAAACTTAACTGAACAAATAGAGAATAGCATTCACAAACAAGAGAGATTATATAGGGATCTTGAGACTTTTAACAAAGAAAGAAATAGTAACAGTAGTTTGATTTTATACTTAAATATTAGAAGCCTAAATGCAAATTTTGAAAAGCTTCAAATATTTATTAAAAGTCTTAAGATAAAACCATATGTTATAGTATGCACAGAAGTATGGAATTTAACTCATTATCAGTATTATAGAATTATTATAGAATATTATACACTCTAATGAAACGATAGAAATAGGCAAACTAAAAATATCAAACACTATAATTACATTAAATGATAATAAACAACTAGAAATTTCATCTCTATATAGATCACACGGACTGAATTATATTGAATTTAATCTGAATTTCAAAACTTATTTAAAACAAAAAAGAAAAGCACAAAATCATATTACAATTGGCGATTTTAATATAAATATAGAGGATTATAATTCTATCAGCGTTGATTTCTTAAACAATTTATTGGAAAAAGATTTTCTCTCAGGATTTACAAATACCACAAGACCATCAAGTATAACTACGGATAAAGGAACGTGTATTGATAACATTAAAAAATGGTAGACCTAACTCAAATAAAGAGACAAAAATTGACAGGTATTATTATAATTATAAAAAATTATTCAATAATGCTATGAAAATAAATTGGTCAAAATTGAAAAATACGAAAGATCCAAATGAAACTATTAAGGAAATAATAAAAGAAATTAAAGTTGTATTGAAAATTAAAAATACAAAAAACCAAATTTGCACAACTCCAAGAAAACCCCCAGGAAAGAATGGATAACAAGAGCAATATTAAACTCTTGTAATACAAAAGAAATACTATACAAACGACTAAAACATAATCCAGATAATGATGAACTCAAAGACAATTACAACAAATTTGTTAAAACTCTAGATAAGGTTATTACAGCAGCAGAAATAGAATATGATAAGAAAACATTAGAGATTAATAGAAATGAGCCAAGAAAACTCTGGGCTTGCGTAAATAATAAAATTGAGAAAAATAAAATCAGAAACGATACTACTATTACTCAGTTAAAAACTGAAGATAATAGAATAATTAAAAGTAGGAAAGAAATTACGAACAAAATGAATAAGTACTATTGCAAACTTGGTGAAACACTAGGTAAGAAAATAAAGATACCAAAACCTAAAACATTAGAACTACCTAAAAGTAATCCAAAAACAATCTTTATAAAATCTACAAACGAATTTGAAATTATGAAGATAATAAACAATTTAAAACTGAAAAAAAGTGGTGTAGATAATATTAACACAAAGGCATTGAAAACTATAGCTACAAGCAGGAGAAAAAAATGATATGGGAAACTGTAGACCTATATCATTAATATCAAATATAGCAAACATTTTTGAAAAAATCGTACACAATAGAATTATAGACTTTATAAGCCATAGTAATATATTAAGTAAAAAACAATTCGGATTTATCAAAAATATTGGCACTAAAGATGCATTAAGCGTTATATCTAAAACAATTTATGAAAATTTAGATCAAAGTAAACCCATAGCTATTACATTCCTAGATTTGGCAAAAGCTTTTGACACAGTAAATCATAAAATACTGTTAGATTAGCTTTACTCATATGGTATAAGAGGAAAGGCGCATACACTAATTACAAGTTATTTAACCAATAGAAAACAAAAAGTAAGAATAGGTTCACATGTAAGTAAATTTGAAAACGTTAATATTGGTGTCCCTCAAGGGACTATACTTGGGCCTCTACTTTTTATACTTTATGTGAATGACTTGCTAACAAACATGCCAGACAATTCCATCTTGTCCTATGCAGATGACACTGCTGTAATAGCCATTAGAAAATCTTGGTCTGAAGTTGAAAACATAATGAACAAATACTTAGAATAAGTCTCAACATGACTTAGACTAAATAAATTAACATTAAATATACAAAAAACTGTTTATATAACTTTTGGAAACTATTGTAACAGTGTACCACAGAAAATTGAAATTAAAATCAATAATGAAAAACTAAAGAGAGTGAATGAAGCAAAATATTTGGGTATAATTTTCGATGAGAATATGAAATGGACCAAACGTATTGAATATCTTATAAATAAGACTAAAATTTGTAAATTCATGGAAACTAATACTTTAAAAATTATATACTATGCTTTCTTCCACAGCCTCATTAGTTATGGCATAATTGCATAGGGTGGTGCGTATCAAAATAAACTACACTTATTGCAAACAGTTCAAACAAAAATTTAAAAAATTATAAATAAAAAGACTTTTCAAAAAATAATTCCACTTAACCTACAGCAATTATTTGCAAATGAGAGTCTTCGGTATAACTATGAAAATTTTAAAGATCAGTATATCAACTTGATGAGTAAAACAAGAAACAAACTATTAATTTTACCAAAATATTACAAAACTGTTTGTACTAAAAATAGTTATATTGAAGCAATCAGTATCTTTAATAAATTGCCAAATGAACTAAAAATGTTAGATATACAAAAAAAAACAAATATAAAAAAGATACAGGATTGGTTGTGTGAAATAATCAATGAAATAAACACTGCAACGACAATAGATTGCCAACAATTTAAATTATGGCTTTTATCGCTGTGCAAACGAGATGAATGTGTATACCAATGCCAAATATCCTATAAATTTCAGTTTTTACTGCAGCAGAGAAAAGCAACACTGATTGAAAACAAACTGGACATTAGTATATATGATCTAGAGAAGACTCAGTATTGGCTAATACTATAATGCTTGATATTAGAACATACATTTGTGCTAAGGGCAAATATAAATCATACAATAATCGCAAACATCGGCGTATCTCCAACTACAATTACAATAAAATGATAAACTCATATCCAAAAATCAGCAACAGTCTATATAATATAACAAACGAAATAATAAATATATGGACACACAAAACAGAAAACGGAAAAGCGAATATAAAATACATAAAATTTGTTAAAGGAGCAAATAATGATTTAAATGTTAATAAAGATCCAAGTATAGAAAAATATAAACCAGTAGAAACAGTCTTCACCAAGATTGATGAAATGGCTGAAAAGAACAACAAGAAAGCTAGATAAATGGAAGCAACGGCTGCACCTGGACAGAAGATTAACAAATCAGCAAGTCGCAGAATGACATCCGGAGATATCAACTACCTAGGATCGAACAAGGCGATTTTTTACTTTGACAGAGGAATAAGTGGAAAACATATTTTCACAAACTCTATGTATCCACTTAAACAACAATCATCTTATAATGATATTGTAGTTATTGACGATATAGTCTTTACGTCAAACTGCAAATGTGATTCAGCTAACTAACACAAATAGATGTTCCCACATTACAGAGTTACCTATGCTGTTGGACTTATTTGCCCGGCTAGGCTCAACACCATAGAAAGAATATTATATGCAAGATATAAACACGCGACAACAGAAAAATTTACGACGGCAAGACCCATGTTAGTGAGGTTAGTGAAATGCTGCATAGTGGCATTTATTGCTGGAATTCAATAAAACATCACCCTAGTTTCCGCCGGGCCATCGCGTAACGAACGTAAGATTATTTGTAATTCTTGTTCATGTTGAGTACTAGGGTATTCCATAGCTGTAATAAAGATGTCGTGACCTATGTGCATAAAAAATTTCATCGCGCAATCTGAACATCCTCTCCAGACTGGGAGTTCATCTCCGCATATTTGACATTCGCCGTACGTGCTTTTGTTGGCGAAGTCTTCGCATCCGTATTGCTGTAATTCCAAGAGATAACCATATGTGACTCCCCTGCTCTCGTTCTCGGCCTCTTGGAGTTGAGCAGCGTGTATGGCTGCGTGTACTCTCCTTCCTTGCTCACGTAGTCGAGCTAGGCGGTACTGGCGCAAGATATCTTCCAGGACGTAGTCTTGAAAGAGTTCCTCGTATATGTGGTCGTCTTCTTCCTCCAGGTCGTAGATCGTCTCGCTGAAGTCCGGATGCTGGTTAAGCTAGTTCGAGCGCGGATGACGTCGCCTCCCACATGAAATTGCTACTGTAATAGGCAATGTGTGCTATAAAACTGATTTGTCCACTTCGCGACGATTCGCGGCCCTCTCGTCGTGCGGCTAGTATGGCCATCGCCTCCCTGACAAAGTTAATTAGTGACATTTCAGGTTAACTGAAAATGAATGGTGATAAGAAGTGTTCGCTACCGATGTTGAGGGTGTAAGAGTTGATAGTCGAATTTCCTGCAGTGCGCCTTTGTTGTATCGCGGGAAAAATTTTCGTTTTTTTTTGAGGTAATGGTAAGTCGAAGGTAAGGGAAGGAAGTAGCTTAAGTCTTTTCTCTCCGTCCCTCTCGTGGCGCTTCGGCGGTTCCGCTGGTCAAAAGTCGTTATTGTTTAAGTGTTCTTTTCTTTTATATACCAACAACTATTTATCAAATATAATAATGTTTGCTTTTAGTTTGTAACAATATTTATTAAAAGGTGAAAGAGTAATTAACGAAAATGTAATTAAAGTAGTTTTTAACATTTGCTAATAGTACAGACTATATTAGTAAGGCATAATGTTTATTTATAACTATTACTCGTTGGCATTGAACATTTGTTTCACAAAGTTTGTGTATTATTTTCTGGTATGTCTACATAATCGTGCACTCTTTTCGGCGGAAAGTGCATAGGAGACGCGTATAATGGAGTGAACCGGTGAAGCTTAATTTTATGTTTTTATCTAAAGGCGTCATTGGTATATGTGTATCGTTAGTATCGACCGTTTGTATAATATCATAGCGGAAGGTATTAATATTATGATTATTACTTTAATCATGGAACCTACATATAACGTGATTTGTACATAGTTTACTAAATGCTCGCGGATGTAAATTGAATTATGTTGTACACTATGTGTTACATGTGTTTGACTAAAGTCGTTATTCTGATAGTTTTTCTCGGCTTGCAATATCGTGTCGATTTTATGTATAGATAATTGTAATGGTTGAATTATTGAGGTGAGTTTCTTTACGAAGCCGTTTGCTCCTTGATAATATTCATTTTGAACGTTAATTGTACAAGTTGAGGGTAACTCAATTATTTCTGATCCATTAAATGGTGCATAAACAATTGAGTTTCCACATCAGTGGATGCGTTAGTTTTTTTATGATATAATTTTGCTTTTCTAGTGTTAATCCGATATCGCAGCCTTGTAATGCTTTGTATGTAGGTGTTTTTAATAATATGTATTCGCAAGTCGCTTGTGTGATGAATTCGATATTCTTTGTGCATAAATATTTATCATTTAATTATTTAAAATTTTGAAGTTTCAATTCGCTCATATAAAAATGCGTGTCGCTGCCACAGGGAGTCGCAATATAGTCGCTTCACGTATTAATATATGCAGCTACATGTGAGTACTGCACTTGAAGATCCGAAGGTTATGAACTTCCCCCAGATTTTATTCCTAGCTGAATCGACAATTTATGACAATGCGTTTTCGTTGAGCAAACGCGCGATCGATACGTCACCCAAGGTTTTCCTCTTTCCGGCGAAACCTACTGCTAGTTGATTCAAAATTTCAGTTTGCTCGTTAGGAAAGGTTATGAACGGTTTTAATTTTTCCATGTCTCCGTACGTGTAAATGCCACTATTGGCCAAATCTAAAGGGATTTTATATTTCCAAAATTGTTTTGATACGGCCTCAAGATTTGCGGCGCATCTTGTATGGTGATTTTTTGCAAAGCTTTGTAGCATTGACTTTCAAAAACATAATAACCGGAATTACTGTATCACAAATTGTGCGCGTTCCGTATTCTCGTAAAATATGCGTGCGAGATGATAAAAATAGATCTTGATTATCTCGAGAAACGGGAAATTCTTGGTAGTATTTTTTAGTTTCGCGCATCTGCACCTCGACTTGCACACATTTCAATATATGCACGACCTCCCCGTCTAACAAGCTGATATAACCCAGTCTGGACATTAATTGATACGCTAATAAATCGGGAGCTATAGTTGCTAGACTTAACGCATTAGCAATAATTTTTCGTTGTAATTGACATTGTTGTATAAGAACATTTTGATAAATTTTAGTCATTTAACCCTTTATGTGTTTTTCTGTACAAACGAATTTAGAATTCACATATGCAAAAATGTCAATATTATTTACATCTTTACTTTGAGATGCTTCGAATCTTCCTTGGTCGGGATTTTCTAATATGAATAATTTCGGATGCTCGGTGCTAATTAATTGAAAAGAACACACAGTCACGGTTCCCATATCCTTAAACGCGAATGAGAGCCCCTCGGCTTCTAACACATAAAGCGGCCGCCGCTCGTTATCTCTCTCTCTCTCTCTGTCTTTGTGAACTTAGCCACTGGCCCGGTATATAGGATCGTATACCTGTTGGATTGATACGCGTGCGAAGGCATTACGTCCCAAAACGCCTATCCGAAATTCGCGTCGATGCAGTTATCTTCCGAAAAAGTGCATGTGGTGCCGCTCTTCAATTTTATTTTATTATTATTCAAATTTATCGAATTATATAGTTCTTCCAAATGAAATGTTATATATCCGGATACTATCATGTCATAGAATTCACCGAAACGATCCGCGTAATAACCGGCGTTTTTGCAAGTTCCGTCACTTTTGAGTGTACCCGTGGAGGTCATAGGGTGCGTTGTAGTATCATTAATTCTCAAGTTCTGAATAATATCAGTTGAAATTGATATAGAACGATGCAAGTGCATTTTATAACATTCCTCTCGTTAAATTTGTGTTAAGTAACGGACCTCATCATTTCTTACTGCGGCTGTGTGGGAGCACATTCCACAATATTGCATGGTTCTTTTAACTTCGATTTTACAATATCGAACTTGACTGCTTGCGAATTCGTTAATTTGTAACAGCGAAACATCAGCTCGAGTATTATTAATTATAGGATCAGGGATGTTACATTCCCCGATGTCTATAAGTGAGAAGGTAGTAAAATTAGTGAATTCTTGCGCGCAATCGTATCCAATCAGAGCCTTGATGAGCACGAAGTTGATTGCTGACAATAAAAGTGGTAGCATGGACTTCATCTGCAATCAGCAAGATTATATTATTATGCACAACATTTACACAATAAATCTTTGGAATTAATTAATAAAAGCTGACATTGAGCAAGCAGAACAATTATTTTAAATAACATTGAGCTTGAACATCAGTAAACAAAAAAAGAGATTATAAATAATTCGAATTATCGCTTATTTATTTATATTTCGTTACTAATAATTAACTTTTTTTGTTATACATATATATATATATATATATATATATATATATATATATATATATATATATATGGGTCAATCCATGCCAAAGCGCACACGGCACTGCCCAAAAATGGTAAAGACTTAGAAAAACTTGTATAGGGTCAAAATTTAGGGTTTTTTTATGTAGAATCAATGGCTATGTGGCGCTTTTCAAAATTTTCAAAATGGCGGTCCCAAAAACCCGATTTTCTGACCAGTTTTCCGAAAATTTTCCGATTAATCGTTCATAATAATATAGATAAAAGACGAAAATTGTGAGTAAATGTAATTTTATATGTTTTCGGATACGCTGAATCCGAATCCGCTGACCGTTTAACCTTATCACTCCAGGATTTGCTATAACCTCAAAAAATACCTCAAAAACGCTCAAACAGGCATAATTATGACTAGATAAAGGTTCGTGACGATGCATTTGTTCGTTTCAAGGGTCGCGTATTTCAAATCCAAGGTCCGTTTAGCTCGTTCAGTCCAAAATTTGCCCCTAGCCTCAAAATATTTTTCAAAAACGCTCAAATAGGCATGGAATTGTGGTTCACGTCTTCATTATGAGTATCATTACTAGTATATGATATTTTCCTACATTCACTGCAAATCATATTCTCTGCAGAAGTAAGCCCGAAATGTCTGCAAAGCCTAGCTAGTAGTGGTCGTAATGATTTGCCTATGTGAGCTACCAATTTGAACGGATTGCAACAGCGATCTGTTCGAAAAGAAACGGACCTTAGACTTAAAATCTGTGCTCTCGAAAACGTATAAATTTATGGTCACGATCCTTAATCTGGCCGTAATCATGCCTATTTGAGCCTTTTTGAAAAATATTTTGAGACTAGGGGCAAAATTTGGACTGAACGAGCTGAACGGACCTTGGATTTGAAATACGCGACCCTTGAAACGAACAAATGCATCGTCACGAACCTTTATCTAGCCATAATCATGCCTGTTTGAGCGTTTTTGAGGTATTTTTTGAGATTAGAGCAAATGCTGGAGTGATAAGGTTAAACGGTCAGCAGATTCGGATTCAGCGTACCCGAAAACATATAAAATGACCTTTACTCACAATTTTCGTCTTTTATCTATATTTTTATGAACGATTAATCGGAAAATTTTCCGAAAACTGGTCAGAAAATCGGGTTTTTAGGACCGCCATTTTGAAAATTTGGAAAACGCCACATAGCTATTGATTCTACATGAATAACCCTAAATTTTGACCCTTTATAAGTTTTTCTAAGTCTTTACCATTTTTGGGCAGAGTCGTGTGCGTTTTGGCATGGATTGACGCATATATATAAATGTTTTTGTTATTGCCGTTTAACATGCAAAAAGCGCAAGCGGTTCATATGCACTACCTTCGTTTGATTTTCTCTTAATTGCATCTTTACGTTTTCATGCATCCAAATATGTAACACTAAATAGGGACCAGTATCAGGATTATCGAATTTTTGAGGCTTAAGCCCCTTTTGCAAACCAAATGTAATCACCTAGTTTTATTTCTACGTGGTTGACCTTTAAGTCGTAATATCCCTTCGCTCTCTTCTTAGTTAGGGAGATTCTTTCTGCAGCTATTTCACTTAAGGCACTCAGGCATGAGATAAGATCTTGCATGAAGTCGGCGTACGCAGGTAAGAGGTCGTCGGCAGCGGGAGGATCGTTAGACGCCTAAATACAAGCTCGCAAGGTGTGAAAATAGCCGATTCACTCCGCCCGGAATTATGGTTAAGCATGGCTAATTAAACCCATTCATCCAATTCCGCTTCTTTGGAAATAAACATTTTCAGAAATTCACTCAGCGGCGCGTGCGTTCGCTCAAGAGAACCGTTTGACTGCGGGTGAAAAGCGGTATATTTTATTTGCTTGATTTTAAACCTTTTGGCTATGCGTGCCATTAATCTCCGAAAATACAAACTAATCTTTTTATGAATCCGTCAGCTACTGAGATCGCTGATCGGGAAGAGGAACAGAAATTATAAATTTCGAAAATTGATCGTGCATGCTAAGTATGTATTCATTGCCCATTTTAGTTTTAGGCAATGATCCGACTATGTCAAGAGCTACTTTAGCAAACGGGATTGCTGGATAATCAGTAAAAATTAAATTTTGCTTGGTTTTGAGTCGAACTAATTTCTTTAATTGACATTGCTTGCATTTTTTAATCATTTTTTGCATTTCCTGCTTAAAATTTTCCCGATTATATTTATGTCTAATTCTATTATAAGTTTTATTTACGCCCTTGTGTCCACAAATCATAGAGCAATGTATTCCTTCGATAATTTTGGCACGTGCAAAAAAAGGAGAATGTTCTATATGACCGAGACATATAATGATTTTAATGTTTGTTGAATATAATTCTTTTTTAATAGTATTTAATATTAGATTGAATTCAACATTTTCAATATTTTTTCTTTTTGCCATGCTAAACGTATTAATTACTTCTTCAATTTAAATTAAACTCAATTTATTAAGTAAAATTTTCAAAATATTCATGATATTTATTACACTTTTGCGTCAATCGCTTCTAAGTGGCATTACTATATGCAATCTAGTATTAACTTTAATTAATTTAGGTTCACCAACACTTAAATTATCAGGTCGTGGTAGTTTATTTATTTCATATAATTGCATTGCTCCTTCATTTAGGGGTTGGCCTATGGAATTGACGAAATATAAATAATTATCTTTTCGCATAAATAATTTTATTCTACAATGAATAATATTTTTACTAAGTAGTTCGTTTGCGTGTGAGTTACGATGTGTGAACTCAGAATTAAGTAGCTCATTAGACTCGCTTGAATTTCTATTTAAAAGAGTAGTTACATTAATATCTATATCAAATTCTGCAGTGTTATCGGCGCTGTAGTGACGGGGCTGTGTGCGCGAGTTCCCTGCATTTCCTCAGGGTGCATGCTTTCACCGCCCCCTCCCCTGAAAATTTCCGCGTCGCGCGGCTGAGAGTGAGGGCATTTCTACTATCTCTGTAGCTGCAGTGGCCGTGTAATGTGTCACCGGCCTCTCTTCCTCAAATATTTTACGACCTCTGTCTGTCCTCTTACGTGGTGCGAGGGCTTGGATGGCTGCTGCGTACCGGGTGCTTGGCTGTTTGCCTGCACGTAGGCGCGTCATCATGCCGGGTGGCCCAGCGGCTGCGGGCTTTACCTGCCTTTCTAACGATTGATTATTCATCTCTCTGTCTAGCTTATTCTGGCTGTTAGCTTGCTCATGCTCAATTGCTAACAAATTGCTATGTGTGGCATCGTTAATGATTAATATTTGTGACTCTACTGGATTTCGCCAAAGTGCATCGGCATTAGTATTTATTGCGCCGATTTATATTTAATTTCAAAATTGTAATCTGCGAATTTTAATCTCCATCTCTTTACTCTAGAGCTTAGATCTTCGTGCGAATTTAGCCAAATTAATGGTCTATGTTCTGCTTTAAGTATGAATTTTCTGCTATATAAGTATGGTCTCAATTGAGTTATACAAAATACTATAGCTAAAGCTTCTTTCGAGAAACTGCAATAATTTACATCAGCTGGCGTGAGACCTCGTGATACAAAAGCTATCGGGAGTTCTTGTTGCGAAATCACTCCCCCAATCGCGTACCCGCTAGCATTGGTCGAAACAGTAAATTGTTTATCAATATTAGGATGTATTAAGATTAGCGACTCACACAATCGATCTCTCAAATTTTCAAAAGTTTCCTGAGAATTTTTTTCCCATATAAATGGTTGATCTTTCTTTAGTAAAAGATTTAAAAGTCTGGCTATTTTTGCAATACCAGGTATAAAACGTCTTTGGGTAAATTAAATAGACACGGCAGAATATGAAGAGTGGTACGAAGAGCATAAAGAATCATGTAAAAACAAACACGAGGGTTCTGCAGGAAAAATGGAGGTAGATTCCACTGCCGAAATGTTTGAATGCTCTGAAGAATTACACCGAACAAAGTATTCCTATTATATTGAAGACGGCGACAGTAAAACATTTAAAGGCATTGTAGATGCAAAACCTTAAAAAAATTTCATTTAAAAAAAAAAGAGTGTATCGATCATGTTCAGAAGCGTATGGGCACGTGACTCCGGAATTTGAAAAAAACAAAATTAATCGATGAACTAAGCATATATTTTGAATTGGCGATAAGAAGAAATACAGGATCTACTGAAGATATGAAAAGAGAAATCTGGACGACACTCTACCATTAACTTTCCATATACGAAAATCGGTAGCACGACAAATGCCTTAGCGGCGCCGACTCGTGATTTAGTTGGCAGAAAGCAAAGGCTACGAATACTCTCGATTCTTACCGCCATAACTGGCGGCACAATATGGAAGTTTTCAATGCTATTAAGTCGATTTATGAAGAGCTTTCGAATGACGATTTACTTACTCGCTGTTTGGGAGGTTTCACACACAACAGCAACGAAAGTTTCAACTCGACTTTGTGGAGCTTGACGCCCAAGAGCACTTCGAGTGGCAAAGTGGTTCTTGAAATAGCTGCTGATATTGTTGTTTGCATTATTAATGATGGCCTCAGCAGTGACATGGAAATCATGAAAGTTTTAGGCATGACTATAGGGCATACCTGCTACAATTTTTGCCTGGAAGTCGACGCACAGCACGTCAACTACGCTGAGCGCTCACTAACCGACGCGGTAAAAGAGGCGCGCTCAAGCGCAAAATCGATGAAAAAATCTGAAGAGGATCAAAGTCTTGAGTTGGAAGGACAACTTTATGGTGCTGGCATCGCAGACTAATGGTAAAAATTAATTTTTTTGTCGATTTTTCGATTTTAACAACAAAAAACATGTATGTCAAACTTTAAACGCGTTTTTCTCAAAACAGCATTTTTTAAATCTGCATGCAAAATCACGGCCACAATTTTTATCCGATCGACTTAAAATTTTGACACAATCTTTGTGATTGAATTTCAGAGAGTAGTACGTAGGAATTTTTTGATTAATTAAAAACTTCTCATTTTATGTGCAGTTTTATACGAAATTTTTCATGAAAAAATCAAGATTTTCAACAAATCTTCCGTACTTCTCTAGCTAATTAGATGTAAAATAACGAAAAAAAATTTATTTTGTTCCAGGTCCAAAATTACGCATGTAATTTTGCATGCAGAATAGCGTAATGAAAAAGAGGTGCTGCCGGAAACGCGCTGTGGGCGGCCATTTTCTTTTTGAAAAAATTAAAAAAAAATTTTTTTTTTATAACTTCAAGACACGTATTATACCATTGTTTAGTTTTATTAATAAACTTTTTTTTTATATTAAAAAAAATTTGAATATGTACATGATTTTATGTCTGCTACTGTGGCCATACCCCTTAAAAGAAGAAATGAGTAATCGCAGCTGTTATTTTTAGACTTTATGCTTACTGTGTACTTAACTAGTTTTTTCAACTGCATAATTAATTTTTTGATTTCATTAACTTTCTCAAATTTTAGCATATTTAGTATTACTAGAATATGTTTACACATGATTTGAATATTCTCAAACTGTTCAGGAAGAATTTATTTGTTTGTTGACTTTCTTTAATAACTTTCAATAAATAATTCAATTTTTCTAAAATTTCATTTTCAAGCTCACTCTTATCGCAATTTTTAATTTCATCATATGCAAATTTACTTCCTTCCAAAAAAGCGGCATCCAGAGATTTGAGTGCGCCCATTCGCCCTTTTATAACCCATTGCAAACCGCGAATAAAATATGCCACACTATCTTTTTCTAATTCTACTTTAAGATCCGGTTTATGCCTTTTTTCACGTAACGCGGCTTCGTAAGGTTCTTGTGCGGCTAATCTTAATCTACTTGAAAGTGAAATTACGTTTTCGTCGTATTTTTGCTTCATGACTGCTAGCTCGTCTAATAATTCGTTAAAACGTTTTGCAGAACTACGTACGCTCAAAATACGACCAATTGAAATTAGCGACTCAAATTGCCGCAGACTTGTATGAACTTGACACGATGTATGCAGATGGAGGGGAAATAGCTTGATTTGAAGAGATACAGGGCGAGCGATACTTAGCTAGGATGGAAGAAGTACAAAGACACCCACACCGATTCCCAGACTGGCGAATCGAAGATAGCATGTTGTACAAATTTCGTAGTGACCCCCTATTAGACCCAGTGACATCTCGAGAAGAAGGGTGGAGACTTGTCGTCCCAGTAGAGTACCGTGAGAGAGTGATGATAGAGCCACTCCATCACCTCCGCCGGACACCTGGGACTTGAGAAGACCTATGATCGAGTGGCCCGCGAATACTACTGGCAAGGCATGTACTACGACAGGCGCCACTTCGTCCAGGCTTGTCTCGAATGCCAGAAGCACAAGGCCTCTCAGACGGGACCCATAGGGCTACTAGGCAAGAGAATTGTAGAGCGTCCATGGGCCGTAGTGGCAGCAGATCTTATGGAATTTCCACCGAGTAAGAGTCAATTCAAATACTTGGTCATATTTCAGGATCTCTTCACGCGGTGGATCGAGTTGAAGCCGCTGAGAAAGGCTGATGGCAAGTCGGTGGCTCGCGCTCTAGAGGAGCTCATCTTGCTTCGGTGGGAAACGCCAAACTACGTACTCACAGATAATGGGAAAGAGACCATTAATAAGCACCTGACCGACACCCTGAAGGAGTATGGAGTGACCCATATGACCACGCCACTCCAATCCAGTGGAGAGAAGCAACCGAACCCTAAAGACCATGATAGCGACCTTCGTGAAAGAAGACCATCGGTATTGGGATGCCCATCTTCATGAGTTCAGGCATGCAGTCAACACTGCGATGCAAGCGACCACCAAGGTATCACCAGTCTTCTTGAATTATAGACGAAACCCAAGGCCGGTGAAGAGTTTACGAAGAGAAGTAGAGCCAAAGCGACCAATTGTTAGTCGCGACCCCGAAGATTGGATAGATAGAGTAAGAAGACTGGATGCCCTACGTGACCTAGTAATCAGGCATATCGACTCTGCAAAGGAGCGACAAGCCAAATACTACAATTGGGGCATGAAGGATGCGCCATTCCAGGTAGGAGACTTAGTAATGAGGGCAACCCATCACTTGTCAAACAAAGACAAGCGGTTCTCGGCTAAGTTAGCTGGCCGGTTTGACGGCCCATTTGCCAACAAAGAAGTCAAGTCTCCGCTGGCATATGTGCTAAATATGGGGGAGGATAAAAGGATACCCGACGTGCACGTGAAGGAATTGAAGAGATATATACCCCCAAGGGGAAGAGCTCCGTAGTAGCGACCCATCCGTAACAAGCGACCTTGAAGTTGTTATATTTTTGTTGTTGTTTTTTATATGTTCACAGAGTGGAAGAAGAGAATTGGCCGTAAGAATGTTTAGAGCTAGAGGAGTTCGCAGGGGCCGAGCGAGCCGAGGGGACCACCACCCGTATCCCGCGTTTGAGTATCCAGCTAACTGCCGTATCCCGAGTAACGAAGGGGTACAGCAGGTGGGAGATATCGCACCTCTTCGTGGGCCTCCACCTATTCCCGAAGATGACTCCATGACCGCCCACGACTGGGAGACCGCGCTACAGCAGGAGTGGGAGCAGCAAGAGAGCAATCGGGCCTTCAATGCCCTGACGTTGGCGATCAAACCCCAGGAGTCCCCACGGTGATTGCCCCCCACCTATCCTTCCGTGGTAGAACCCATGGCCCCCGCGGACGTCGGAGTTGAAGTCGACACTCCACCGGGGCACGACGCAACCCGGCAACCTGGAGAGAATCGAAGGGTTCAGGACGTCATGGAGGGGATGGCGGTCCACGATCTAGTCCATCACTCCGAGCCACAGTACATGCCGTTGGTAGCGACCCGGATTAGCGACCCCGCAGACGATGAGCCACCAAGAGACGGGTCACCTGGGCGGATGAGCAGGAGGAGGAGAGAGCCATCCGGGAGCGGAACCGCCGACTCGAGCCAACCCAGCAGCAGGTGGCCGAAGAGAACACCCTTCTCCACCAGTGAGGAGTTTGATAGCTCGCTTGATAGCTGCTCGGGCTACGGGAGCGGTATCTCGTCGTCTGGCCCAAGAAGCGGAACAGACGGAGAGGCCGAATCCAGAGGAGGATCCTCGCGACGCACGACCTAGCCAACGGGAGGTTCGAGAGGGTCAGGAATCGGAGGAACCTTGTCCTGAACCCGACATACCCCCGATTTACCCGACTCCTCCAACAATTCCCCTGGAAATAGGCCTGTCGGAGACCCCTTTGGCATGGGACCTGGAGGAAGAATCGGCCGTGAGTCGTGAGGTTGCCGGATTGAGGGAGGTCCCTTACCCTCCCCTTATCTCGGCTCGGAGGCACCGATACAACCCGCGGCGTCGGCTCCAGTTGGACGATTATGAGTCGCCAGTAGCTGAGAAGGTGGCAGCCGTGCGCGCGCAGTCCCCACCACCGGGACCGGCGTCCCTCGGCAGTCAGCGGCGTGCGTCCGTCGATCCCGCGGAGACCCGCAAGGTAAAACTCACGGGCATCATGTTCAGCCATGGGCTGATTCCCATTCCCTCTGACCCAATACTTGACCCTCCTGATGGGGCCTGCAACAACTGTTGGCAGAAGGGGCACATCTCGTGTAAGTGTCCGAGGCCCCGCCAATATTCTTGGTGTCACAATTGCGTCAGGCGGGGCGTCAAGGTGACGAGCCGCCCCAGATGTAGTGAACCTCATCGGGAGTGGGATCGATGAAAGTACGAGGGGGGATCGGCACCGCTGGGCATGGGCCTACGAGACGAACCTCGCAACCCTCCGCTGGGGACGGATACGGCGTCGTCGACGGCCGAGGAACCGGCTCCGGCGCGAAGGGTCTCGCAACCTTCGACGCTGCCCTCAGCGACGGTGGTGCACTCGGAGCGGACTCATAGAGGTTCAGAGAGACCGACGCCAGCACCGCGTCGTGTATTACCACCACCACCAGGCCCATCAAGCGACCCATCCAGGACTGCAGCCCCACCAGAAGATATCATGGGGAGATTCCAGCGACTGGCGGAGAGCCTTGCGGACCTTCCGCCCCACGACCGAGCCGCTCTGCTACGCGCCACGTTGGAGGCCCATCGCCTCGAGAAGAGCCATCGAAGTGGCCAGTAGATGAATACTCCGAAAACTCTAGCGATCACAACTATAGTGACCCATCCGAGACCCTAAGCATCGGCGACCAAGGGCATAACCTGAGAACCCAATTAGCGACCGAAACATGGAGTGACGGAGGCATACCCATGCCCAGTAAGTTGTTAAAATTCTTGTTATTTATTTATTTATTGAATTTTTTCATTAGGATCTTATAATTTCCCCTATGGTCGCGCGATCTATCAACGCCATTGCTCTGTGGTCGGATTGGGAGTAGTAAGGTGGAGGTATTAATAATTTTTTCTGTTTGTTTTCAGCCTGATGAGTTATAAGTATAGATATATATATAGTCGGCTCGGCTCGGCTGCGCTGCGCTGTGAACGGTCTCATGCTCGAGACGGTGTAGGGAGACATGAATAGGAGCGCATGCACAGTGAATAAATAAGCGCTAACAAATAAGTTTAAGATAAAGTTTATTGTATAAGGAGCACAAAGTTAAGTATAAGGGCGTGCCCCCTTTACAAGTGAAATATCAAATAACAAACTGGTGTGTACGTGCTTACGGCTCAAAGTTCGAATTCAGAAGGCTGCAGCTCGCTGGGGGACCCTGGCTTATATAACCACGCGGGGGTAGCATGCTTAACCTAAATTAGGAATTAATTATGTGTCATTGAAGGGGAGCGACTGAGGTGTGTGGTCGCGAAGGGGAGTTAGGTAAAAATTTGTGTGGATGAGTATAATATGCAGGGGTACGAGGTTGGCAAGATAGGATACTAGTTGTATAGCATAGGGCGATGAGTAGGATTTAGTATTGTGAGATACTTATAGTTTGACGACGAGACAATGAATGTAAGGTGATGTTCTGGACGTAACAATACTATGTAAATTTTAGACGTATAACGAAAAATACATCGCGAGGTGGAAGTCACAATGGTAAAGTTCGCTCCGGCCTCCCCTTAAGGATGAGACCCTCTTTTTGGTAATAAAAACCTTTTTGCTTCCTCCTAACAGGAAGCTTTATAATAGTAAAAAAGATCTCTTAAGAACATTTTCTTAACAATTCATAGAAACATGATTTGGACCATTGGTAATCAAAATACACTATTTTTAGAAAATGTCTGTTTGAATGTGTGTGTGCGTGTATATGTGTGTATATGTGTGCGCGCGCGCGTGTGTGTGTGTATGTGCATGTGTGTGTGTTAGTGTGTGTGCGTATAAGATAAGATAAGATAAGAAAATGTGTGTGTGCGCGTGTGTATGTGTGTGTATGTGCATGCGTGTGTAAAAAAAAATCTTTCAACGAAAAAAAATAATAAAAATTTTAATGAAAAAGTGCTCCGCTCTTTTTGTAATACATGTCAAAAGGAGTCAAATAACCGTAAAAGAAAAATGTTGTTCGTCGTGTCACCCCGAATCGTGTGAGGATCAAAGTTCCTTTAATAAATATGGTATTGAAAATAGTGATCTATTCTGACGTGTTAGGTCAACATTTCGAGCTTTTACAACGGTAAAATTTAAGATATTATTGTGTTTTGATAGCATAAAAACTTTTAGAATGATTACTTTTAAACATAGAAAGAGTTTTGGACTCGTAAAGAGATTTATTTTGTTTGTTTAACCCAGGCCTGTCCCCTTAACCAAATTTAAGACGTTAAATTATTTTAATCGTTAGGCTTGTATGCATTACCTACAAATTACGCAATTTCGAAAACGTGGTTAAATTTTATGGATAGAAAAAGGAGCATACGTCCTTAACGGGTTAAAAAACGTAGAAATGTAATTCTAATAAGTATTAAATGATACATAAAATAAATATTATGTAATATATAATAGTAATTAATAACCTTGGTGTTTTTGGTGCACTTATTCAGCTGTCGACATTTTTGTTAAATCGTAGCTACCCGTATCAATAAAACATTGAAAATTTCCGGATTTTCCATTCTCTTATTGAGCTTTTAAGAAAGGTTGAGCCTCTTTCAAATTCTCTGCATAGATTGTTTGCAGAGCAATGTCAAATAAAACATCTAATTTTAAAGTAAACTGTTTCTCTTTCAACACCTGTGCCGGTGAATTCTAACCATTATGAGTTTTTAAAAGTAATTTATATTGTTTAATTAAATTTTCAAGCTAAGTCACACAGTGCCATTCTGCTCTAATGGAAATTTCCGCAGTTTCTCAAAAGACAGCTATTTTTTAATAATTATGTTTGCAGCAATATGGACTGTTTGTTTTGGCAATATTTTTTGGTACAAATAACATTGCAACACCTCTCGATTTGATGGCAACTTTGAACCACGCAGTTCGTCCTCTTCATGTCCGATCAATATAATTTAATCTAAGCAAGCTAACGGTGAAATTTGAAAACATTACTTAATGTACCCAAGTTAAGGATGACCTTAACCTTGTTTGATAATTCGAGTTTAATGAAGATTCTTCGAAAAATATAAATATTTCAAAGCCTTTATCTACTCAAAACAATACTACCTAGAGTTCATCTTAGCAGAGTATTTATTTGTGCATCGAAAGTATCATAATTACAAATGATTCAAGCTTAAGGTAAGGTTACAGTAATTTTTTATACAAAATTGATTTTTTGACAATTTTGTTTCCAAAATGCATATTTTTATATTTAAGTGTCTTTGCGACGAAGTTTTTTACGGATATCGATGAAATTTGCAGGAGACATTCTTAAAGGTATTTTAAGAATGTCTTATTGTGATGAAGTATGTCTTAATGTTCTGTATTGGGATGAAAATTTGGCTTAGATAATTGTAAAATTCATCCATTCTCGGTTAAATACAGTATTTCAAGACATTTATTATAAGTACAGAATTGACACGGAGCTCGAATAAAGGCTTCTACAGACTTTAATCGAGCCGTGTCCTGTCTCTTTATCCTTCACACATCCACATCCTCTTAGAATCGCGCAGGCGCATTTTTGCTTTTATTACATTTACCCTGGTAGCAAATTATTTAGTTTTATCGAGGCCCTCGATTATTCCCATAGCAAACTAGATAGATCTACATAGTTCTAGATTATTTTTCCACCAGGGTATCCGAGGATACTAAACCATCTTTCATTTTTGAAACAAAAAATGTTATTGCATTTCACAACACAGAATATTGAAACACACCTGAATTTTAATTAATAAAAGCGATAAATCTTATTTTTACGGTAAAAATGGTAAACAGATGTTTCTTTTACATTAAAATAAATTAAAAATCTTACCCTTAAATAACTATCCTGAACAATGAATTATTCTTGTACCTACCACAGGATTCCGGGAGTGAACATAAATGAATTTGACTATTATAAATCTCATTTTACTAAAAAAATATGTGATTTCTAGATGTGTTTTGTGATATTAATAAAAATAAACATTTTAGCCTAAATTATAAAAAACGTAATGACAGTAAAAGTAGTCTAAAGACCTAAGAAATTTATATTTCATAATATAATTACTTACAACTGTTTTAGATTAAATTCTTTATTAAATTTTACCTACACCGAAAATTACAAATTTTTGTCATAATATGTGACTTTTTAAAGTCAGATTCGTTGATATTGACTTCCAGAATCCTGCACTAGCTATTTTATCATTTTGACCATAAAATAAATTTTATTGATTTAGTAATTTAAATTTAGGTTCATTTTAGTATGCTTTGTAAAAAACGCTATAAACAATTTAATTTTTAAATTTAATTTTTAATAATAAAGTTATTAATGCAATGATTCCTGAAACACTACAAAAATAGTAAATATATTAAAAAATTTAATTACTCGAATCCGTTCTAAGAAAATATTTAACAATTTATGATAACATTGAGAGAGAGAGAGAGAGAGATAGATAGATAGATAGATATACGATTTATTTGTCAATTTTGGCAAAAATACATTACATAAAAATTGTTATTTTGTCATTACATTAAGTCTTTGATCACTATCACAGTTCGTCAGTGTATAAATATAAAAATTGTTGCACAAATTTGTCATTATCTAATATCACAGTTTGTTTATATCACAGTTCCATAACAATTTCTGAAGTCTACTCATTCTTGCATACACGTACATCCATCACGTCACAATTTAAAAACAATTACAATTCAGCCGATACATACACTCATCACACACGCAGATATATTTACTCTTTATTAAAATGTACTCTTTATATTTTGTACATTACAACATTTTTCACGACTAAAAATACAGAACACGGGAGAACGGATAAATTAAATAAAAAAATAAAAAGATACAATTAATAAATAAATAATTAAATAAATAAATAAATCAATAAATAAATAAATAGATAAATAAATAGATAAATAAATAAATAAATAAATAAATAAATAAATAAATAAATAAATAAATAAATAAATAAATAAATAAATAAATAAATAAATAAATAAATAAATAAATAAATAAATAAATAAATAAATAAATAAATAAATAATTAAATAAATAAATAAATAAATAAATAAATAAATAAATAGATAAATAAATAAATAAATAAATAATTAAATAAATAAATAAATAAATAAATCAATAATTAAATAAATAAATAAATAATTAAATAAATAAATAAACAAATAAATAAGTCAATAAATAAATAAATAACTACCCATGTATGTGAATTCTCCGTCATCATGAAAAAATGTCAACTTACTCACCGTGCAGTTGTCTGAGGTGCCTGCCTAACGCCGTTTTAAATTTACATAAGGACGGCAGATACCTGACACTGCAGGGGAGGGTGTTCCAGAATCGCGAACCTTGGGCTCTAAACGAATAGAGACCCTTATCAGTACGCAAACCCGGAACCGAGAGCTCTTTCACACCGCTCCTACTGGAAGTCCTAGCTGTGTTTTTACCAAAGAGAGCCGCAAGGTACGGAGGTTGTCCCATATTTATTGCCCTATACAATAATAACCCCGCAAAGTACGCTCTTCTTTCCTTTACTGTAAGCCAGCCAAGATATTTCCTGTGAGGAGTGATGTGCTCATCCCTTCTAACACCGCATATGTATCTCACACATGAATTTTGAAGTCGTTGCAACTTCGTCTCGAGCTCATCAGACACATCAAGGTGAACCACGGAACAATAATCTAAATGTGGCACTACCAGCGCGCATGCAAGCTGCTTTCTCAACGCCTGAGTTGTGCATGAACTAAAAAATCGTAGGCTGTAAAGAGCACGATTTACCTTTTTTCCAACTGCATCAACCTGCAGTTTCCACGTGAGTTTGGAGTCCATGACAACACCAAGGTTTGTGACCGAGTCAGAGAAAGGCACATGTACACCTTCCTGAAACTCAATGCCGGGCAAACCAAGATCCTGCAACCGATTGATGTTGTGTTCGGAGCCGAAAATGATCGCTTTTGTTTTGCCGACATTGAGTCGCAGTCCGGATGCTTCGGCCTACTCCGACACTGCCCGCGCAACAGCCGGCATGCATCTGCTACCCACATAAAGATCTCGCCATGTCACTTGAGTGTAAGTTTGCAAGTCGTCCGTGTATAGCAAGTGTTTAACATCACCACCAGTCAGTACGTCTTGTAAGTCATTGATATAAAGACTGAATAGCAAGGGCCCCAGGACTGAACCCTGTGGCACACCTAGATTGGTGGTTAGCCAATCAGATTCCCCGTTGTTGTCAGTTATGACTTCTTGCCTGCGACCAAAGATGTATGATTTGATCCACAGAAGAACACTCCTGGAAAAACCCATGCGTATCAGTTTACGAAGTAATTTAGATGGTGATATAGTGTCAAACGCCTTACTAAAGTCGAACAGTAGCAGTATAGTCATTAGTTTCTTATTGTCGTTTATCCCAGTTCGTATGTCCTCGGTTAGTTTTAGTAGAGCTTTCTGGGTGCTGTGATGCTGTCTGAAACCGGTTTGCAGAGGATCCAAGATATTTTTGGATCTTAAGAAATCGGTAATCTGGTTATGTACTATCTTCTCCAGCACCTTGGAGAGAAAGCTCAATAGTGCTATTGGGCGAAAATCTGATAAAATAGATGGCACTGAAACCTTTTTTAGAGGCACCAAGTGAGCCCCCCTCCAAGCCCCTGGGAAGACACCACCAGACAAAGAGGAGTTGAAGACCCTCGCTATATGATGACTTATATACGGGAGAGCCTTAGCTACAACGCTTTGGGAAATACCGTCCTCACCCCTAGCCTGCGACGAGAAATGAGCAACAGCCAGGACTACGTCCGTCACTGTAACGTTTTTGAAAACAAAGCCGTCGTCACTGGCCGAGTCCAAGATGCTACCCAAATCAACGTCACCTTCACTCTGGGAGACCGATACCCCCGCAAAGTGCGAGTTCAGCTCACCCGGCGAGAAGCCATGCAACCCCCCTCCCCGTGCCCTTGGCAGGAGCCCCAAGCCCTTTAGTTCTTTCCAAATATCCTTCTTATTTTCTAGGGCTTCAAAAATCTTATTCTGCATGTAAGTCTCCCGCGCGATTTTCATGCGTTGTTCTGCTTCGACCGCGAGAGACCGGTACTCCTGCCAAAGATTACCGTTTTTTGTGCGCTGTAGTCGTCTGCGTACGGCGTCACGTTTTTTTATTATGTGAGCCAGATCTGCGTTAATCCATGGAGGATTAGCTTTATTTTTTGGTGTAAATTGCTTCAGTGGAGCGAGTTCATCTATTGCCCCCATGAGATTGGCGCTGAGCTGTCCCAATAAATCGTCCATGTCGTTGTTGTCCAAGCAATCAAACGCCGCCCAGTCACATTTACTCAGGTAAGATAGAAGATCTTCCTGTTCTATTGTTTTAAAATCTCTGTAACTAAAAGTATCGGTGATGGGGCTATTGTTTAATTTAAAATCTATTTCAACATCTATAATTGTGTGATTGCTGGCAAAGGGTGCCGCCTGATTGCTGGCATTCAGCACCACGTCGTTGTCATCTGTCATAACGACATCAATCCATTTGTGAGACCCCTCGAGGTGATGAGTCGCACCATGTTCTATTATTTTTAGATTTAAATCGTTGGCTAATCGCCTAACGAATCTTGCATCAGCCGACGTCTTCAACAGGTTCGCATTCAGATCACCCATCAAGATTTAATGGCTATAGTCCTGCGTGTATGTAGCTAGCTTATCAGAGAGAGAGAGAGAGAGAGAGAGAGAGAGAGCGCAGACTAATGCAAGGAGAGGCAGAGAGAGAGAGAGAGGGAGAGAGGGAGAAAGAGAGAGAGAGCGAGATAATATTTATTTGTAAATATTTACAAAAAAAATTTTTTATGTTACATCAGTCTCTTAAAATTATGTATCACGCCGTGTCACGTCGTTAACTTAACTAAAATAAATTGCACATATGTGAAGTCAGATACATAAAGTATTGCACTTTGTTGTCAGATATAGAATTCTTAAATGGTTTGCATTATATCTATCAGTCATTTAAATAAAATTACATACATACATCAGCAATCGCTTTCAATCATACCAATAAATACAAGCATACATTTTAAAATTGTTTTTGTCAATTAATAAGTAGAAGAATAAAAAAGAAAAAATCAATAAAAAAAGCAAATACACCAATACATTAAATAAATTACAATTTTACAATGCAACAATAAATTAAAACAAAAAAATTACAGATATAATCAATCGACGATAACAATTAATCCAAGCATGCAAAGCATTTCTTGACCGCCATCTTGAAGGCTATTAATGATAGTAAAGTACGTATCTGAAAAGAGAGTGAGTTCCACAAATGCGTACCTTGCACTTGGAAAGATCTTATCCCTGTTTCAGTACGCATCTGCGGAATAGAGAGTTATTTAACCTCATCCTTTACAGGGCGTTTGATTCGTTCTTTTTGAGAGACAGAGAGAGTGAGTGAGAGAGAGACAGAAAGGAGGAGACAGAAGAGAGAGAGATAAAGAGAGAAGGAAAGAAACAGTTGAAGGAGGAGAGGATAGGTCGGACGCGTTATCTATCCGAGCCAGAGGGCCCGTCACAAAAGCTCGAAAAAATGTATGACAAGCACAGTCCCTCGAAATGCCACATTATGGCACATAATATTCTGTTTGATTTTTCATTAATTTTCCCACACTTCCTCATTTAGTAGGTCAGAAATCTTAAGGAAACTTCAATCGCCATGAGAATGTTGCTAAAATTACTTTAAATAATCTAAAAAATGTTGGTAGCTTCCTGACTTATAAGGCTATCATTTGAAACCCTACGCAAATCAATTTTCAAGATTTCATGTTGTGTATGTCAGCCTAATACACATATGGGCAATTCTCAATTAGTTCGGAATTTTGTGTGACGCAATATTTTTTGTGCTAATACAATATTTTTGCTCGTTTATCAGCCAAGAACTAGATTGTATACATTGTTTACAACATGTAAACACAAAAAAAAGTATTATAGTATACATTTTGAAGACAAAAATTCATACAATACATAAATAAAATAGAAAAATTTACAGATACGACGCGTGACTTTCTTATTTTTTTTATTTTTTTTTTTGTAGAATTTGGTGCGTCTTTTTAAAATGTTTAAATTGGTGATGAATTTCAAGCATTTGATGAGCGCAATCGAATATGACATGCTAGAAATGTATGCTCTTAATAAGGAAAAAGTTACAAGGTACCAAAGTGGCGTGACTACTTTTTTTCATTTTTAATATTTATTACTATTATGCCTCATCGCTATTGATGCGTAAACAAAATCATTATAAAACCACATGGATAGTGTTCTAGGGCACAAAAGCAACAAATCTATACATGGCTGAATCATGTGCTTCCATAATAAGGGAGTAAACATGGAATGTATAATTAAGAAGAAGAAACGTGCACGGAAGCAAAAACGCATATTTTTTATTAGCACATCATCTGTCTTTAAAAATTTTGATTAAATACATTTGTGCTCCATTATTTACAACACTATTAAACTAAAATTCACTCGCCCCATTTTTGCATCATTATTTAAGAAGTTACAGAGCGATTTATTATTACACATGATTTACTAACTTATTCTTCGAAAATAAGTTGAAAATCAGGAAAAAATGAAAAAACGTGTAAAAAACGTTAATAACTTTTGATGCGTTGCTTTAAAACGTTGCACCACATTGGATTTTGTATTCTAACAGCTGAAGGAACGTATACTAAAAATTTCAGACATGTGCTCAAAATATAAAAAAATAAATTATTTTTATAATAAAATTCGAATGTGAGAATAGCCCATATATTTATTTGTTGACAATAATAGGTTTTAAACTAAAAAATGTAATTAAATTTATAATTTCATATTTTATTACTTATATAAACAAAATAAATCATTATTTGAGACATCACAAACCGTTAGGTTCAAGAAAAAATATATGATTATTCATATAATTTTGCTTTCTCAAAGAGAAAGCTTTCTAATGGTAAAAATATTTTTTTGAGTTTTTTCCACGTATAAACATGTTCTATGCCTTGGGGAGTCTGAATACACTAGTCTTAAAAAATACATGTACGTATGCGTGTGTGTGTATGTGAGTGTGTGTGTGTGTGTGTGTGTGTGTGTGTGTATGTGTGTGTGTTTGTGTGTGTGTGTGTATGCGAGCGTGTATCTGTGCGTTTGTATGTACATATGTGTGTATGTGTGTATGTATATATGCATCAATATCTCGTGTAATCCAGGGTAACATTTCATACTTCAGGACTCATTTTGTGTGTTTTTTTTTAACAAAGGGGGCAAAATAATAATTTTTTTAGTTTTTCAGATTAGTTTTTGTTTTTTAGTAATAATATCATCGATTCAGTGAAAATTCATTTGAAATAGCATAAAATTACATTTTTTTTACCACCCGAAATACCAGATAACGGAAATGTCATTTTTTGTTTGAAAGAAGATTTCGCTGAAATATATATGCATCAATATCTCGTGTAATCCAGGGTAACATTTCATACTTCAGGACTCATTTTGTGTGTTTTTTTTAACAAAGGGGGCAAAATAATAATTTTTTTAGTTTTTCAGATTAGTTTTTGTTTTTTAGTAATAATATCATCGATTCAGTGAAAATTCATTTGAAATAGCATAAAATTCTTTTTTTTTTACCACCCGAAATACCAGATAACGGAAATGTCATTTTTTGTTTGAAAGAAGATTTCGCTGAAATATATGATGAAAATGTTTGAAAAAAATTGAGGTAATTAGGACAAAGGAGAAGATTATTCTGTAAAATTTTTTAGATATTCTATTTCTCTAAGATCGAGAAAAAAATCAATTTGTAAAAAAAATTGTTTTTCTGTGGCAAACGATAAAATGGGTAAAATGGCATTATTCCTTCTGTAAATTTCTAAAAAAAGGAGTTTTGTACTATCTCTCGGTTAAGTTCTTTGCTCAGATCATGAGAACTTTTATTTTTCGAATTATTTGAGGTTATATTTTATTCAATATTTTTTTATTTCTTATTTCTTGGGTATTACACGGTAATTTTTGACTAACGAACGCTTATTTTTTTCGCATTTTGATCAAGAATTTAAATCAAAAAGAATTTTCGAGATTTATCGAATTGTTTTTGGTTTATAGATAATCATTTTTGTTTTCAAAAAATTTTAAATAGCTTTTTCTTTAGTATTGTACCGTAATTTTTGGCCAGTTAAAGTTCTATTTTTATTTCTTGATGAATATTCGAAATAAAAAAAATTTATGATTGATCGAATTGTTTTTATTTTATACCGTTTTTTTATTTTTGTAATAAATGTAACCATTGTTCATAAACAGGAATAAAATTACGAAAAATAATATTTATAAGTAGAACGCATTTTCTATATTGGGGTGGTTTTATAACTATGCAGGTCGATGGCTCTGCAAGCTGTGCGCAGCCCCGTGTTGTATATACGAACAGCTGTAGATACAATGCACGCCGTTCCGTTCGCGTTAGCGATCAGCATGCACGACTGAAGGTGGTGCTTTCTTTTATATTTGAGCCCGACTAGCCACATAATGCGCACCGTAAGCGCACCCGCGTAGGCGGCGGCAGATCAAGGGAAGAGGAGAGTTTCAAGGAACACCACACGTTAGTTACAGTCGAACTAGAACGGGTCTTTATTCAGGATTCACACATGTACACTTTGTACGATACTCGCCGTATCGAATGATGCATAGCGGCGGGGGAAGGGGGGGGAGGGGACAATAGAGCAGAAATAAAATACCGAAGAGGTTGACTTACATAGGAGAGTGTCCTGGTCGGGAAGATAGATAACGTGATAGATATCAGCCTGAGTTGCAGGTTCGCTCTGTCGTTCTGCGTGTCGTCGCTCGGTAGCCTCGCGTATCGGCCGTCGCGGTGTCAGTGGCACGTATGTTGTGCTGGACGTCTCACGTGCTTCGAGAGTGAAGCGAAACTAACCCTGTGCGCGAAGGCCGGCCTTGACCTAGCCCTACGTGACACGTCACGGCTATCGCACTCGGATCGCTTTCATCTCTCTCTCCCTCTCTCTCTTTCTCTCTCTCTTTCTCTCTTTCTCTCTTTTTCTCTCTCCCAGATGCTTGCTGTAATACAGAGTATTAATATATACATAAATTATGTGGCTTGCGTCCGGAGAGGCGTTGTAATGTTTTAGAAGATAATGCATTATGATTGCATGAGCAATTAAACCGTCACAACTTCCCTCCCCCAGATGCTGGGTAGCCGACCAGGTGGTCGAGCTCTCCACAATCTCCGGCTATCAAAATCCAAATAGTTGGTCATATAATCATGGTAATAAAAATCATGAAATGGAAATCATTTTATGAAAA
Organism: Gastracanthus pulcherrimus; assembly: GCA_949152435.1. Taxonomy (NCBI): domain Eukaryota; kingdom Metazoa; phylum Arthropoda; class Insecta; order Hymenoptera; family Pteromalidae; genus Gastracanthus; species Gastracanthus pulcherrimus. Next base: position 101,253,599 of record OX424575.1, on the reverse strand, counting down.
TCATATCCGATATAAAAAAGTGATGGCTGTTTGTAACGCAATAAATCGAAAAAGTACAAAATACGAAAAAAGAGGGTAATAAGGAGGGGGGAGGTGATAAAATTAATGCAGACGGCACGTATGTATATTACCTATGTCTAAATGCATATTTATGTGTTTGTATGTGTAGTTATTAAGCTTGATTTGTACAACGTGTGGGTAGGTATGTCAGCGAATGCGTAAGTATGTGATTATGTTAGTGAGAGAGCGAATATACGAGAGCAACAGAACCAATGATGCGAAATGACCGTCATTTTGAAAACAGTCATATTACCGAGAACATGACCGTCAGTGTGACCCGTCAAACTTGTGACGTGACCATTACAAAATTTTAAATGCAAAATAACGGTCAATTCTTTTTCGGTCTCATGACATGACGTCACAGAAGATGAAAAATATAAAATATATTAAATAGTATAAGTTTATAAGTGCTGTAATGTTTTAAAACAATACTTGTAATAATGTTTTAAAACAACAAGACTCGATGGGAAAAGACTTCTATGACGAGATACAATTAGAAAAGGTGTATCTCGCGCATTACGCATAGAAAATACGTATCTTGCGCGTTGCGATTAGAAAAATATTTTTTTCTTAGGTTGCTTTGTGGTCTCTATTTGACGTTGAAAATTTGTTATAAATGGCTTGAAACCTCTTTTTTAAAGACGTGAATATGATGATATTACGTCAATAGTTTTAAAAAGTCAATAAAAGTTCTTTAAATTATCTTATAATAATTACATAACCTCAAAGTTAGGTACGAAATTACGATTAAGAGGGTATTCTTATCTGTCAGCTTCAAAAAACTCCATTTATTTTAAGAATGTTGTTAGAATGTTAGAATATCCTAAAAATGTTTAATAACGAAATTCGATGAATTTCGATAGTTATGAGCGTATAAAGTCAGAGCATCGCAGCGCGGTAGTATCAGTACCGAAAACTTTAAACACACTCTTTTCTCGAAATGACGTTTTCTTTATCTGCGTAATGGATAAAAAAAACGCATTCAACCAATCCGTCTGAAATTTTTTGAGGATCATCTGTAACCCATTAGCTATAGCCCGTAACAGAATTATGTCTTGAATGAATATTTAATACAATCTTGATAACTTAATTCTTTTAAAAAACAGCTCTAAAATAGCTAATAATTTTGAGCCGAAGCCATTTTGTTTAATTTTGACATAAAATGTCATTTGAACTACGAGATATAGTGAAACTCATACAGATTCAGAATCTTTTGGCACTCTTTGTTCTACGTAAGTCATATTTTTGATGGTCTTGTGACTGTCACATGACTGTCACATGATCGTCTTATGACTTCCGTGACATTCACGTCGCATCACTGGACAGAACTGAAGTGCTTAAGTGACGGCGCGCCACTTCTTTGTTGGGCGCTTCTTCACGTTCTCGACATTGCAATGGGTCTCCCATTACATGAGAATACCTTATACATTTACACATAAATATTAATAATTGTTATAGGAATATGCCTAGTAGAACATATTATTATATAAAAAATATAACATTATTTGAATCAAAATTATTTACTACAATCATAATTTCACATTTGAATTAAAAGCCCGCGCACCGTCAGGAGGCGCTGGTGCTCACGCGCTTGCACGCAGAGCTCGAACAAGCATGGCAGCGTGCCGAGCGAGGTGAATGCAGCAGGGTCTTGTCACAATCGGGAGCGGCCGGTTCTATTCTTTTACTATAGGGGTAATTGGGTGCGTTGAGGTGATTACGTCATAACAAAAAAATATTAGAAGAAAAAACACGTACTCGTGAAAATTAAAATTCTTGGAACGAATATGCAAAATTGAGTATGCAAATTGTAGTATATAAATTCAGCTTGGCTACCAAGTCACGTGATCAGAGCACATTTTATATGGATATTTTACAGCAACAAATATAAATAAATTGCGTAATGTCTCTCGAGGAAAAACACATATTTAGAATTCTTACATTTTTTTACACCTAAACTATACGGATCCTTGACACAACGGTCAATATATAAGTTATAATTACGTGATTAAAATCCTGTATCATGATTACGTAATAGACTGGTAGCAAGCATGTTGGGGAAGCCTGCGGCAGGCAAATTTATCATTTTGGATTCCATAATTAGAAATAATCAAATAAACATTTTATCAAACTATATGTAAATCGGTTGTGATGCGCAGCCAAAACTTTAGCCGTCGTAGATGAGCCCCCGAGGAAGCGAGGTAATGAGTGCCCCCACGCTCCGCAGAAAAGCCATTTGATTTTCTATTGCTCTTGAACAACTTTACAATATATGTAACTAATTTCACAAGAACGACCACGAGTACTGCAACATATATTCGTGCATATAGCGCTCTTGTCGATCTTGCCAGAACACATTACAGCAGAAGGGCTCTAACTTCTAGCAATACTGGGAGACCACAAGGAGCACGCCACTACAAACGGAAATTACGTAGATGCTACTTTTCTATAGTATTTCTTTTTAACCTTCTCTTCTTTTCTTCCTTTTTGGCCTGTGGGAATAAGGCGATAGCCCAAACCAGTTTATAAAATTTAAATATAATGAACTAGTCATAGTCAGATATCACAGAAACACGCTTCGTCAAAAAAAATAATACATAGAATAAAATAAATACAATAGAGATAACATATTAAAAATAAAAGAATACATACACATACTTTGCTAAATTTTTACGTATACTATCACGTTAAAATTTAAAACACACTCATTCATGACACTTTAACAATCACGCTAATAAATACATTCACACCTAACACTAAACATATTTAATAAATAAATAAATTAATAAATAACTAAGTCGAATAAATAAATAAACCAGATAAATAATTACATTAAATAAATAAATAAATAAATTTAAATAAATAAATAAATAAATTTAAATAAATAAATAAATAAATTTAAATAAATAAATAAATAAATTTAAATAAATAAATAAATAAATTTAAATAAATAAATAAATAAATTTAAATAAATAAATAAATAAATTTAAATAAATAAATAAATAAATTTAAATAAATAAATGAATAAATTTAAATAAATAAATAAATAAATTTATATAAATAAATAAATAAATTTAAATAAATAAATAAATAAATTTAAATAAATAAATAAATAAATTTAAATAAATAAATAAATAAATTTAAATAAATAAATAAATAAATTTAAATAAATAAATAAATAAATTTAAATAAATAAATAAATAAATTTAAATAAATAAATAAATAAATTTAAATAAATAAATAAATAAATTTAAATAAATAAATAAATAAATTTAAATAAATAAATAAATAAATTTAAATAAATAAATAAATAAATTTAAATAAATAAATAAATAAATTTAAATAAATAAATAAATAAATTTAAATAAATAAATAAATAAATTTAAATAAATAAATAAATAAATTTAAATAAATAAATAAATAAATTTAAATAAATAAATAAATAAATTTAAATAAATAAATAAATAAATTTAAATAAATAAATAAATAAATTTAAATAAATAAATAAATAAATTTAAATAAATAAATAAATAAATTTAAATAAATAAATAAATAAATTTAAATAAATAAATAAATAAATTTAAATAAATAAATAAATAAATTTAAATAAATAAATAAATAAATTTAAATAAATAAATAAATAAATTTAAATAAATAAATAAATAAATTTAAATAAATAAATTTAAATAAATTTAAATAAATAAATAAATAAATTTAAATAAATAAATAAATAAATTTAAATAAATAAATAAATAAATTTAAATAAATAAATAAATAAATTTAAATAAATAAATAAATACATTTAAATAAATAAATAAATAAATTTAAATAAATAAATAAATAAATTTAAATAAATAAATAAATAAATCAGTTTTAGTAGTGCTGTCTGTGTACTGTGATTCTGTCGAAAACCAGTCTGCATCAGTTTTAGTAGTGCTGTCTGTACTGTGAGTCTGTCGAATACCAGTCTGCATCGGGTCCAAAGTATTATTTTCTCGTAAAAAGTCAGTTATTTGGTCGTGTACTATTTTTTCAAGGACCTTAGAAAGGAAACTCAGTAGGGCAATTGGTCGGATATCTGACACCGAAGATGGGACAGGCTTCTTCTTCAAAGGCACCAACTGAGCTCCCTTCCAAGTTCCCAGAAAAATGCCACTGGACAGAGAGGAGTTAAAGATCTTAACAATATGATCTCCCACAAACGGAAGAGCCTTAGCCACTATACTTTGGGGAATGCCGTCTTCCCCTCTGGCCTGTGATGAGAAGTGGGCAACAGCCAGGACCACGTCCGAGAAGCTGACCTCTCGGAAAACAAAGCCGTCATCGCTGGCAGTGGTCAGGACGTTGTCAAGTTCATCATCACCCTCATTTTGGGAGATCGACACCCCTGCAAAGTGGGCATTGAGCTCTTCCGGTGAGAAACCATGAAGCTCCTCTCTTGTCTTTGGCAGAAGGCCCAGAGCCTTGAGCTCTTTCCAGATATCTTTCTTATTATCAATCGCTTCAGAAATTCTATTTTGTAAAAATCTTTCCCTTGTTTCCTTCGTTCGTAATTCAGCTTCAGCTGCAAGGCCCTGATACTCCCGCCACAGTCTGTCGTCATTGGTCCGCGAATAGCGTCTTCGTACGGAGTCACGTTTTTTGTAAAGATGTATTAGTTCAGCATCAACCCATGGTGGATTTGTTTTCTTTTTCGGTATGAATTCTTTTAACGGTGCAATTTTATCTATCACAGCCATGAGGTTGACACTGAGGCACTCTAATTGACTGTCAACACCCGCCACGGGACCATCGATCTGCAACCAATCACAGTCAGCTAGGTGAGACAGGAGGTCGTCTTGCTGGATCGATTTAAAATCCCTGTAGCTGAAAGATTCAGCCACAGGGGATGCAGCAGTTTCGACCCCAATCTCGACCTCTATGATGTTATGATGACTGGGAAAAGGCGCCGGCCGATTGTCCCTGCTCAGTACAACGTCATTATTATCTGTCAAGATCACATCAATCCATGTGTGAGAATCCGTGAGATGATGAGTCGCACCATGATCAATTATTTGAAGGTTAAGATCATCAGCCGCCTAACAAATTTTGCATCGGCTGACGTTCCGAGTAGGTTCGCATTCAGATCTCCCATAATAATTTTGTGACTAAAGTCTTGGGTATGTATCGTTAGTTTGTCTGTTACGTCAGAGCCCTGTAAAAATGGTACGTGTGGTGGTCTGTATATTAAAGCAACAAAGACGGGGGGAAGGCTGCCCTGCTGAACACTGCACATTAAATATTCAGGTATAAATGGCCTGCCCTCCTGGATTGTTGGAGAGCTGCATAGTAAATTGGCCTTGAAAGTGTTATGAATGTACAGGACCAGCCCGCCCCCTAGTTTGTTGCGATCAATTCTAAGTAGTGAGTAGTCGTCGATCTGAATGAGATCACTCCCAACATCAGGGTCAAGGTGCGACTCAGCAACCCCAAAGAGATGGTAGGCAGGACGAGCTGAAAGGTGTTGTTTAATCATGCCAATGTGCCCCATCAGTGAGGTAACATTGACAAAACCTGCCCTCAGTCCCTTACAGTGAACCCCCCAGCAGTGTCTGCGGATAGTCAATTTTTTGCAGCAGTTGACGGAATAACATTTTTATCAATTACGATTTCTTTATCAACGTTTTTTGTTATATTATTTACAGTTTGTGATGGTTGATTAATGGCATATGATGCCACTATTGTTTGTAAATCAGCCGCAGATGAAAATTCATTATTAAAGGTAATGAAATCCAGGCCAAACTGTTAAAAAAATTAGCTACCGGTAAAATTACACAACTGCAGAAAGTCGATATCGAACAGAAGACACAAAACTAGAATTCAATTAGATTTCAATTATACTCGAATATAAATAATCAATATATTGGAACAATACTTGAGTTGGAAGGAACGAAGGGTAACGCAAATTTTTCATTTTTTGTATTTGGGTAAGATTTAACTGGATCTGATTGTGGTTTGGATAATATTCTATAATAGTTATTAATTTAGTTGTGTAGAATTTTGTTTCGTAAACGTGGCTAAGCGCGAGCTATTCTCGTCGAAAACACAGAATACTAATTTTATACTAGATTCGATATTAGGATGTTATACGTTAGAACAAACGGATATGGAAGATAAACAGAGAGTGTCTGGGAATTTTCTAATCCTAAAACGGGGTCGAGGAGCGAGAAGCTTTATCCAGACACACGCAGGCACATCCAACTAACCAAATGGACTTCAATAATGCCCATATTCACCAACAGAATGCTAACTAAAGTTTATCACTAGGTTCTTTAAATAATCAAATCCCGACAAACAGAGATCCTATTTACACACCAATCCAAGATATCCACCCATTTAATGATTTTGCCATCCCATCAGGAGAGATTTTAGATTTTAGATACGCGATTAAATGTAGTCGATGACATATGTCAAAGATTAATCCGGTGGGTTGCTAGACTCACCGATGAGATAAATAAACGCGGAAAGGTAATTGAATGAAATGTACGCGATATCGCGTATGTGTTAAAAACCTGCGCCGACATTTCAGAAGACCAACACCGGTTATGGGAGGAAATGCAAAAAGTAATCTCATGGATAGAGATGCATTCCGAGAGAATAGGCAACCTTATAGATAGGCAACAAAAATTAGATGAAAGGATAGATCAAAGTAGAGAGGAATTCATTCAAATGATGAACACGCAGTATAGAAATAGAGGGGTCAGGAATAATAACCTGTTATCACATGTAAAGTTAGAACTTCCTAGTTTCAGCGCAGCAGCATGAGACCGGCCAATACGATTTTTGAGTTCCCTCATAAATTATTTAGAAGCCACGGGAGCATCCGATTACAGCTATAAGTTTATAGTTGAGCAAGCGCTTAAGGGTCCAATAGACTGGTGGGAGCACATACGCGACCGCGTAACCGGCGTTCGTGAGTTTAGAGAAAGGTTTATCGAGCGATATTGGAATAGTTCAGTACAGGCGAACATTAAATGTAAATTAGAATTTGGATCATATAGAGCAGAAGGAAACATGAGTAGGAGTGAATATGTTTTAAGGTTTTTATAATGACGTTCGAACCCTCTGAGACCCTCCTTCCGAATCAGCTGTTGTTGAGAAATTTTCCAGACATTTTGATGAATAAGTCCAACAGACAACTCTTGCTAGAGGGATTCAAAATGTGGATCAATTAGTGACGCTCCTCGATAAACTTGACTCAATAGATTTGCTGAATTCCACCATGGCCAATACGCGATATGTAAACTTTTCTGACGATTCGTCGTGTAGACCAAAAGAATATAATAATTATTCGAAGGGTTATAACGATTCTCGAGGATCTTTCAGAGATCAAAACTACTCGCCTGGTATTTTCCGTTCTTCTACACCAAGACCTCGTGTCTTCCAAGACGAAGCGCGAAAATTTTATTTACTCCTCAACGAGATGACTGCCCATTTATGTCGCGAGAAGACCCCACAAATGTAGACAGAACGCTACCGGCCACCACTTTTACGCGTCCCATTCCACAAAAGGAACAAGTAAACGAAATAGGCGTATTCTATGAGGGAAATGAGACGAATGAGATAATAGACGCGTCAGAATCAGTACATCAGGAAAATTAACTTCCATTGTATCGAGAGCCTCGGTAATTTCGAAATCTTCACTGCAATATCACTCAACGAAAAAAAGGTTTATCGGCTTCGGTATAAAGTACAAAAATAAGTTAATGAAACAATTTTCAAAAATCACAAGAAACAAATTTCGTAATCCAAGCACTGTAGAAATTCACACCTCCAGTTCAATATCCGATTTACGCTCAGAGCAATCGCTCCTTGCAGGGAAAACGGAGATCAATTCGGATTTCGATTGTCCAAGGGATTTTTTACTAGCCGAAAACGAATCAGAATCGAAACTTCTCCAAAAATCCACAATTAGATGTCCGAAAATTATACTACTAATAGAAGAGGTATCGATACGCTCGTTGACTGATACAGATAGTCATCCCACCTGTATATCTTTCGATATATATGAGAAAAATATTCATAATTAGAAAGAATGTTCGACATTACCCGTGTTAGGCATCCAAACCACCGGATTTACAGATGAAAAATCTGTAAATATCAGAAGGCAATTTCACGCGGGAGTAAAAATTTTAGGCGTCCACACAGATGTAAATTTCATGGTGATTCCTAAATTAGTGCGAGAATGCATTATAGGGATCGATGCCCAAGACTACCTAAAAATGGTGGTTGACATAGGGCAGAGATCTATTTCCGTCACCGGCCCCAATTCCTTACACAGTGTGAGCCGTCTATTTCTCTGGGACGATATGCCAGAAGGAGACCGTTAACAGATTAATCATATTTTTCACGCGATGTCCGAAGATCCTTTTGTTCAAAATGATTTGAGTCCTTCTATACCAGAGGATAGTGATATTTTGCAGGATTATGAGATAGATGCAAAATTGTAGTTTAATTATTAAATATAGGGATATTTTTACCTCATACGTATACAAGTTCGTGATAACAGATAAGGAGACCTATTTCCACAAATCCTACCCAATTCTACTGCAGCACAGAGAGAAGGTGGATGCAAAGATAGAAAGAATGCTTAGGATGGGAATAATTGAAAGATCTTCTAGCCCGTATATCAACCCTATCGTTACGGTTATAAAAAATACGGTTCTCTCCGATTGTACCTGGATGCGAGAGAATTAAACTTACATCTACAGGATGATCATGACGACCCCGAAGAAATGGATCAGATCCTCAAAAGATTCGAGGGGGCTAGCGTCATGACTAGTATAGATTTATCCGCCAGCTTTCGGCAAATTTTGTTAGATTCGGATTCTAGACAGTTTGTAGCGTTTCTCCATAATGGTAAAACGTGTCAATTTCGAGTAGTTTTATTTGGCACGAAGGTTAGAATGGCCACTTTGAAAAGGGTAAGCGATTTTGTACTTAAGGGTTTGGAAGAATTTATACGAGATTTTCTAGATGATTGGGTTTGTATCTCAACGAACTTTCAAGAGCACTTAGAGCATCTAAAAATTATATTCGGGTAACTATCAATTTCGAAAAGATCATATTTTGTCGAAAAGAGATTTCATTTTTAACTCTAATACTTACCACAGAGGGTATTAAACTGAATCCAAGCCAAATTCAAGGGATTAGAGACTTCCCGGTTCCTAAAAATACAAAGCAGATTAAAGGATTCTTAGACTTATTAAATTATTGCTCTAAATTTACGGATAAATTAGCGTATGAGAGTCCACCACTTTTGACCCTCCTAAGGAAAGGTGTCAAATGGACATGGAGACTAGAGCATGAAAAAGCTTCCCAACGAGTAAAGGAACTTTTTGGCGAAGAAGCTCTTCTATATCACCCTACTAAGACTCGTCCATTCACCCTAACATGGGATTCCAGCTTTTTTACGTTGGGACCGTGTTTGAATCAAAAAGACCCTGATGGTCAAGAACAAATAGTCTATTTCGCAAGTAGATCTCTAAGAGGCTCCGAAGTAAACTACTTTACTACAGAACTAGAATTATTGGCAATAGTCTGAGCAGTACAAAAGTCTTGCACATACTTATTGGGCTCTCAAATAGTAATACAATCTGATCATAAAGTCCTTACGTTTTTGTTCTCATGTTAATTTTTTGAATGGACGGTTAATGAGATGGGCAATGGCGATTCAGGATTACAACCCTAAAATAGTGTACATTCAAGGTACAAAGAACACTATGGCCGATGCGTTAAGCAGAACGACACTAAGTAAGAACTCAGGAACATTTCAAAACTACAACTGGAGGACCCTAGCCTACAGCGTGTGCATAACCTAATAAAAAATGATCAGACATTTAGAGATTTTTCCATACATGAGGACATACTCTTAAAGGGTTCAGAGGGAAATTTCCGCATGGTAGTCACAAAGGAATTAGCAAAAGGTCTAATTTTAGAGATCCATGAATTGTATGGACATAAAGGGGTAAATAAATGCATAAAGATCTTCTCGGAATCTTTCTTTTTTTTAAAGGCAAAGAGGTATGCAGCTCAACTTCTTCGAGCATGCAACTCCTGTCAAAGAAACAAAACGTACACTAAGGCCACCACAGCGCGCGAGAACTCGTCCCATAGTTCCCAAAGGTCCCGGAGACTTGGTGTCTGTCGATTTCTATGGCCCGTTACCAGTCAGTAGAGGGGGTACCAACACACATATTGGCCCGTGTTTGACACGTTTACCAAATGTGTGGCGCTATACCCTATCTGTAAAACGGCAATCAATAAAATTTTAATGATTGGATCCCTAAGTATGAGAAACCAACAAGGATACAATCGTATCATCGAACTCAATTAACGGCCAAAGAGTGGACAACCCGTCTCGAGTCAGAAAGAATTATGCCTGTCTTCTCTGCTATTAGACACTCACAAAGTAATATGGTGAAATGAGTGAATAAAGAGTTACGTCGATTCTTCCGCTATCTTACATCATCAAATCACAAGGCATGAGCACGTTGGGTTCCCTATATACAGGAATCTTTGAACGGGGTATATAGTGATACAACTGAATTCATTACCCTCGAATTACAGTTAGGGATAAAGCCAACCCGGTTCTGGAAGAAGTGGATGTCGGCCGCTTCCTCGCGTTCACGTCGGCGTTTCTCCGCGGCTTGTGTTCTCTGCTCCTTCTCATCATCAGACGGCACAAGAATAGGAAAGGTGGTGGGGTTCTCCTGTATGTCCAAAATTCATGCAAAGCTACAGTATTATATTTTTCCTTAACATAGCAGGACGAGGGTAAGCCAAATACTTAATGTGTAGTGTACAACAGGGATCCTTGCCACCCGTATTTGTTGCAGTTATATATAGAGCACCTGATGCTGAATTTAGAAACTCCGACCTTGCCGATATTCTTGAACGTCATTCAGCAGGTTTTAGACATCGCATTATTATGGGTGAACTGAACGCAAACATGCTATCAACATCAGCGGAATCAGTCTTTATCAGGCAGCCAGCATGTAGCCTTAACATGAAACTAAAGTCATATATTACAGGGCGTAACCAAAAAGTTGTTACGACATCTAATGGTAGTTCAGATTGGCTCACAACCAATCTCGGCGTACCACAGGGCTCTGTCTTGGGGCTCCTTCTGTTCAGTCTTTATATTAATGACCTTTAGGAAGTTTTATCGGGACTTAAAAGCATGGGGGATATTCTTACGGATAGTGTATCGTATTTGTTATACGCGGACGATTTGCAAACCTACACTCAAGCTACTTGCGATAATCTTCATGAGGGGATAAGATGCTTGTCGGCTGTTGCCAAAGCCGTGTCGGCGTGGGCTTCTGAGAATGCTCTGTGTCTCAATGTCGGGAAACCGAAGGCAATTATTTTTGGGTCAGAATCTAACATTAAGAAAGTACAGAGTATGGATTTGCCTAGCATAGAGATTCAGGGTAACGTCTTTGTTCCTTTTGTTGACACTGTAACTAACCTCGATGTTGTGATGGATTCGAAGTTAAAATGGAAACTGCAAGTGGATGAAGTTAGCCGATAGGTTAATAAGGCCCTGCATGGGCTTAGATCATTTCAATCGAGCACCACCGAGGCGTTACGCAAACGGCTTACAAGTGCTCTTGTCCTGTCTCATTTAGATTATTGCTCTTTAGTGTATCTTAATGTGTCAGGTGAGCTCCGGATGAGACTGCAAAGATTGCAGAATTCATGTGTGAGGTACATATGTGGTGTTAAAAGTTATGAGCATATCAGTCCCTACAGGAGTAAACTTGGCTGGCTTGATGTTGAGGGAAGAAGGGCGTATTTTACGGCGGTACAACTATACAAAGTTGTTAACATGGGCCAGCCCACGTATCTTGCAGCCTTTTTTAAAAAACAACCAGGCTCGGACCTCTAGTAAGACTGATTTTAGAGAGCTCTCGATTCTATCGTCGCGTACCGATACAAGGTTGAAATCTTTTCAAACTTTTATGGAATACGATCCCTCGACATATTAAGGGGGCACACCACCTTTAAAATGTGAAACAAAAAAATTGATTAGGAATTTTTATTTTGATATTTATTTTAATAAGGGTTTTTTTTCTGCAAGTATACATAAAAACCTACCAATTTGTATATTTTTTACCTTCGTTGGACCTTCTATGCCTCCATGGCAAACCAGACTGTTTTCGAAGACTTTAAGCACTGTCCGTAAGATTCCAAGTCTACGCATAGATGGATTGGGCTAAAAATTTATGGAGATACTCATTATAGTAGTACTTTTAGTATGAATGTAGGGATTTTGATTTGAACGAGTAGAAATTTTTTTACATCTACTAAAGTGATAAAATTATTAAAAAATAAGTGTTATTTTGACAATGTTCATATAAAAAAATACTTCTACTCGCTACTCTACTACACTCCATTGTCTGTTAAAAAGTCTTTTGGAGTGCTGAATCTCAAAAACACGCGCTCGTTTAAGTGCTTTACGATAGTAATTACATTCGCTTTTCTGATGGAAATGCACTCTATCCAGCGGGTCAACATATCTTGGAAAATGAGCAGATACTCGTGTCCTCGTGGTGTTTTTGGTGGTCAGCCCATTACGTCACCGGCTACAACCTCCCACAGACGTGAAAATCTGTGAGTACCCATGAGGCCGAAGATTCGGAACTGCAGGGGTTTGCACTGTCGGTAGATGGTGAAGTTTCGCACGTATTTTCCTGCATCTTTATGCATCGTTGGCCAGTAGTACATAAGCTCTAGGCGTTGGTACGTTATATGGCGGCCGAGGTGGCCATCCGTTGGCTTGTCGTGGCTTTCGTATAGTGCTTGCTGCCTTTCCTCCTGTGGGATAAGTAGCCTCTACGCATCCTCGTCCTTAAAAATATCCTCGATGGAATGGTCTGGCCAATAACAATACAGACGTCTGCCTAGTTGTTTTCACCAAGGGAAATCGAGGAGCTTCTCTATTACTTGGTTTCTCTTCTGAGTGTACCAAGCGTCTCTCGTCGGCTATTCGAGCTGAAAGCAGACTAGAGCCTCGCTCTCGCCTTCGTGAATGCGCGAGAGTGCGCCATGCACGTATTTCAATTTACGGATGCTCTACGGAATAATCGTAGCTTTGAAGCGCCAGAGCCCAACACGATTTTCTCCCGATTGATGGTCAGACCGGCTCGTTTGATTCTTTCGAACATTAACTCGAGCACTCACATATGCTCCTCGAAAGTCTCTGTACTGATGATTCTATTACCCAATTAGCAGTAGCAGTACGGCTCAAGGTCAGGAGTTATCAAGGAATCGAGCAAATCCTGGAAATTTGCGGGCGCGTCTGGTAAACCGGAAAGCGCTTCCAGTGAAATAATCCTAGACCAGACACAGTGAATGTATGATTGACCGACACTGCTTTTTGACTTTGATCAGATGATATGAGCTACTGAGATCGATCGAAGAGATGTATCTCGCAAGTTGGTGTTTACTCAAGATCGCAGTCATATATGGACGGGGGTAAGCTCGTATTTGACGCAGCATTTACCTTACGGTAGTCAATACAAAAGCGGTAAGTGCCGTTCGCTTTCTTAGTCATAACGATTGGGCTTGACCAGCCGCTGTGCAAGCGCTCGATTATCCCCTTTTCGAGCATTTTGCTTACTTGAGCGTGTATCTCGTCTTCTATACGTTTGGATTAGCCTCGGCACGTTTATTTTTTATAAACATAAAAAAGGTAATTTCTTATATAACTTAAACTATTTACATTGTCTTGTTTATTGCAGAAATAATAATATATAAAAAATAATATATTTAATCGTATTAAGGCGACAGATACACGTTTAAATTTTAAATGAATTGATAATACATTTTAAGGTAAAAATTTGTCACTCATATTTTTCGGTAAATTTGAACATTTTATCAAATTATAACTAAAAAGATTTAAAACTAATTTTTTTGAATTTCGTTAGGTCCCTTCGATTGGCTATAATGAAAACCTCTATATTTCTTCGACTACCGCAAGGTTTAGAGATCCAATGTGATCGCATTGACGATTTCAAGGTTATATTATATTCAAAATATATGTAGTTATGATATGAGTGTGGCAATTTGTGTATAGAAATTACTGACCAAAGTTATAGTCTATTTAAGGTGGTCCTATAGTAAAATGTGACGAAAAACTCGATTCTTTTTTATTTCATTTTCTGATACTTTGTACATTCTTAGAACTGACAATGATTTTGAATTGTCAATATTGGCCATAGAAATCATTTTAATGAACTTAATAGTTATTTATACGTAATTTTCCTCCAAACCTTTAGTACACAGAATCCAGCGTGTTGCTAAATTACCCGAATCCTGACCTGTGTCAAAATGTACTCTTTACTATGCAGGAAAACTTCAGATAACATGAAAATTATTAAAAGAAAGTTTTGATCGATAATCTGCGATAGATAAATTGCTACTTATTTTTACAAAAGTGCGGTTTTATCCATTAATGATTTATGTTGAGCAAGTCTTACGCGCATAGGATGACAATGATTCAATTAATTTAAAACTTAAGGATATCTCATTCATCTTATTCATAATACAACCATGAACTCCGATGTTTCAAAAAAAATTTATTAAGAAAGTGTTGCCCATGAATACAGTTAAAAATATATATTTTAGGTTATTTTTACAATGAAAATTCATTATAATTTTATTTTTCTTTATAATTGTCTTTTTAACAATTTTGGGTTCAAAGTTCTGCGTAGTACAGGGGTTAGATATTGCACAAGGGCAGTTTTAAAGAAACATCAATTTTCCATTGAAAATTGATAGATTTTTCTACATAACTATGGGTATACTGTCTAAAAATGCATGAAAATGTAAAAAAAGCTTTCTTCTTAAGTAACAAATATAACTACCAATTTAAAAAAAATTTATCATGTAGGTAGCAAAATTTTCAAAATTTACTATAGGACCACCGTAAGCCATATCTCATAATAAAATTTTAAATAATCGAAGAATTTTCATTTAAATAGAATATAACTTTGGTCATTAATTTTTATATACAAATTCCCACATATCATAAATACATGTATTTTGAACATAATAGAATCTTGAAAGCGTCAATTTGATTACACTGGCTCTCTAAACCATGCGGTAGTCGAAGAAATATAGATGTTTTCATTATTGCCAATTAAAGGGACATAACGACCTTTAACAAAATTTTTTTAAATTTTCTTATGCATATTTTGATAAAATGTTCAAATTTACTGACAAATATTAGGTAATATATGATGAGTGACTTATTATTACCTTAATATGTATTATCAATTAATTTAAAATTTGAAGATGTATTTGTCCCCTTTAACAAAAAATAAGATTTTAATTGAAATTCCAAGAAAGAAACTTCAATCTTTTTTCCTTAATATTAGACAAACGGCGGGCATGCTGCTTTCGCTCTCGTTTTTCGGTGGCAAATCACCTCAGTTTTCGTGCAGTGCCGAAATCGTTGTTCAAAGCGGGGCTCATTCTCCCCCGCCCTTCCTGCACACTCATTCTAATCATACATACGTATCTACACATATACGCACTTTGATACATACAAGCTGAGTCTTTTTTCTCATACCATCCCTACACTTCGTTCCTATCTTCGCTGTCGCTGTTTATTTCATTATCTCTCTCACTCACTCATTCATTCGTCTATTTCTCCCCTCCTCAATATCGTAGCTCACGCCTCTCGTTGTAGAATCTCTTTGCCGCGGCTACACCCCCCCCGGAATACGTTACTGGGTCTGAGCGTCGCTGCTGGTTTAGCATCCATGGGCTATATACATATATATATTTATGTATATCGGCGTGTTATTTTTATTTATGTTACGCGCATTATATATTTTTAAGAACTTAAAGAAAAAACTAACATTATTCGGTTCAATGCCGAATAATGAGCTAACAATTTACTGCAAATTTAAAAATTAACAAATGAAGCATCGGGGGTGTTAAACGTTATGCCAACCGAAAACTCCCTTAGGCTCCTCAGTGATATTTTCGTAAATCAGATCGAGTTGCGCGTCAAGTTCCATAGGCTTTGGTAGCTTGTTTAAAATTGTCATCAAGCAGACAACGTAATCTCGCACTAGCTCCTGAGGCCCCTGTATATGCTTGATGGCTTCCGATAACAGTTTCACTTGTTATTGCTGGTTCTCACTGTAGCAGTACCTCGCTGCTACACGGAAAGCATAAGCAATTCTGGCAGAGAGTTCAGCACATCTGTGTCACTGATGTGTGCGAGTTGGTGACAGTCCTCGACGCGCATGAGGCACTCCTCATGTGCTCTCGGTAAATCGTAAATGAGACGGAGGTTTGCCGTGTTTGATGCCGGCGGGTCTCCCCTCCCCCAACCTCCTCCATTTCCCATAAGTTGGTCGTATTTGGTTAGCACAAATCTTTCATTTTGTGCTCCGACTTTGTTTTGAGATGAATGAGACGAGAATTTTGATTGGCGCAATTTCTCGTGTAAACTCGTATGCAATTTATCTATGTACGGGTGATTATCCAAAACCCGTAATGTTTGCTCGGGCGGATAAACAAACACTCGTTGTGATTGTATAGGATTTTCTCCGAGAGGTTGGTCTGTGCGCGCCGGCGGTATTGCGTTACTCGGTTTATGCGTTTGAGCGGATCTGTGAAGGACATAAGCTCGTCTTGAGGTTCGTTTTCAAAGTGCCTCGCCGTAAATATCGAATTGAAATTCTTGCGAGGGTTTCGTCTTTCCTCGCCTATAGTTTCTGCGTTGATCACAGGATGCTGATTGTCTACTATGCGTGTACTGTAAGCTGGTGCTGAGTACAGTGCTTCAGTCTCCGGTTCGCCCAGTAGTGACATGGCCGAATCGTATGCTTCTCCGAACATACGCATGTATTTTTCCTCTTCCAGAACGGTCTGTTCGTAAGAGTCTGCTACCGTCCGAGGTACTCTGTACATTGAGCCGTTCTCGAGGGACAGTATACAGCAAGTTCATCGATTGATACAGTGGGAGCATCCGCGTATGGTTGTGTTCTAGCAGTCGTCTATGTCGTGCACGTATATGTGCACGAACAATTCGGCACGCATGACCATGATTTCGCGCCATCAGCTACGAAGATATCAGACAGGGCTGTCGAATTCTCGGCCTTATAAGCACCGGAGCATCTATTAGGCTACCTTGGCATGGCGTAAAAGTCATGTTTTGCCTCTCGTCGACTGAACCATCGCCGCTCGACTGATCTAAAGTTCTTACTATATATACTTGTGCGCCGTCCGGGTGTATTAACGCACCAAGCATCATACGGTTTAAGGGGACAGGCCTGTGTTAAACCCAAAAAAGACTCTTCTTACGAGTATAGAAAACTTTTTATGTTTAAAAGCCATCATTCTGATGATTTTTGTGCTATCAATACATAATAATATCTTTAACTTTACCGTTCTAAAACCTCAAAATGTTGATCCTACACGTCACAATAAATCATTATTTTCAATAAAATATTTATTAAAGTAACTTTGTTCATCATAGGATTCTAGGTGACATGATGAACGAAATTTCTTTTTGACGGTTACTCGACTACTTTTAACATATATTATAAAAAGAACGGAGTACTATTTCGTCAAAATATTTTGCATTATTTTCTTATGGAGATTTAATTGATTTTATGAAAAAAAAAAAGTTTAATATTATTTAAGAAAATGATTGGATTTTCTTTCATGTCACCTAGAATTCTGTGAGGAACAAAGTTTTATTGTGACTTGTAGGATCAAGAATTTTCAGTTTTACATCGGTAGAATTTAAGATATTATTAAATATTGATGAATAAAATTTTTTTAATATGAGCTGCTGTCTCTTGACCTCTTGCCTTAATCCCAGCAGATTAACTTTGCTGATGGTCGTTGCGAGAGGGATGGCGCGAGCTTCTCTCCCCTCTTTCTTATCAATTTCCAGGCGTCACACTTGTAACAAAAGTGCTGGCGCTCGATGAATTCGGTCTTTTCCGCTCTACCTGCGGCGCTGTCCGGACCAATTTGGGCGGGTCGCGCTTCTAACGCTCCGTCTTCGAATACGTACCACACTTTAATATATTCAATATCATCTTTCACTCTTTCCTTATATACACACACACATGCATAGAATTTGAATTTTAACAATTAACAATTAAATACAGTATTTCAAGACATTTATTATAAGTACAGAATTGACACGGAGCTCGAATAAAGGCTTCTACAGACTTTAATCGAGCCGTGTCCTGTCTCTTTATCCTTCACACATCCACATCCTCTTAGAATCGCGCAGGCGCATTTTTGCTTTTATTACGTTCGGCCGCGGTTTAATTAACCAAACCTCGGTTAACAAACGCGCGAACAATGATTGCTTTTAAACATAAAAACTTTTCTGGACTCGAATTTGCAAATGTTAGCTTCAGGAAAGAGAAAAGCATTATTTTGCGTTGTTGATCCTAATTTTGAAGAAAACTATCTGTTTCAGAGTATGTGGCTAGATAATGATGAAAAATATACATATGATATGATAAGCAAGCTGAAAATTACTGGAAATAAGCAATTTTTCCTATTTTAATGAAATCAGTATCAAGATAAAAATATCTAGGTTGTAAAATGATTTTTTACATAAATGAAAGAGTTTACTTTATTTAACTAACTTTCTTATTAATAATTCATTAAAGTTATGTTAATGTTATAAGTAAAATATGAAACCGATTGATTGTAATGTGTCTACTTTTACAATTCACGTAAGCTGAGCAGATTTTTTCTAGAATATAAATAAAAAAATTAAGTAAAGAAAATAACTGTTTGTAATTTTAATGATAAACCAGTACATATCATATTTACAAAATGATTCGACTTAAAAAAAGTCGATTAAAAAAAGAGTTGTTAATTTTGTCTTTAAATTATAAAATATTACGACACCTTCTACAATATATTATTTTTATTTTCGTAATGTTTATAAGCGTTAACTCTATTACAATTTTTAAAAATTATGCATGTTTGGTTTAATATTATAAATTAGACTGCGGGAATTTATGCAGATATATTTTCGTTAATGTAAAGATAAATAAAAGGGCAGGTACATATAATTTTGAATGCTGATGATTTTTATAACTGCATAATAAAAATGTGCAAAAATATGTCAAATATATGCAGAATATATGTATATAAAATATGCAAAAATATATAAAAATATGCAAAATATTGGTGACGTTTATTCGTAAATAATAATTTATATGCAGAAACAGACCTACTAACATCGCAGGATGTTGATGGAGCATATTTATATTTGCTCCATAATGAAACTGAAATTATCAGAGTCTTTTCATCGTTCTTGTTCATCAAAATATAAAATACTTTAAATACCTCATCAATATCTTGATTTCTTTTCAAAACAGTCTCTACTTTTAATGTAATTATTTGCCCACATGATCCAGATATTGCATTTATTGCTTTTATAATTCGCTTAATTTTGTTAAAGGCAATCCTAACGTTTCTAGTTGATTTATTATTATAGGAAGCTTCTGAAAATGAGCTTTATTATAAAATAAATCTTAAGCGGAGGTCGGAGCTTACATGCAATTCCGCAGTTACCGACAATTTCGTATTTTTCAGTATTCTCATTCAATTTTTAATTTTTTTCAATCGTCTTAGTTGTCCGGTATTCCTTAGTAGATTGAGAACACCGGGCAGCTAAAGTTTTTAACTTTTATGAACAATTAAATTAGAATAATGTAAAATTCAATGCAGAAATATGAAATCGGCCCCGACTTCCCCTTAAGCAAATTGATCATTTTGAAGAACTTCTTGAGCTGAATGAATTTGTTTAGCATTTTTCAAGTCACAGTATTGAATCATCTATATATAAAAACAAACATAAAATTACTGAGTGCAAATTACTAGTTTAAAGAAGTAAAATTGACTTGCAGTGTTAATAATGGACTTACGTCTTCTATATCGTATAAATTATCTGTATAAGATAAGGCATCGTTAATCCACTTTCCCCATCATATTAGTATTGGTTAAGACGATATTATGAAGTATTTAATAATTTTAGATCTTCGCATTTTTACTGTACTCTTAATCAGTTTACGACAAACGTGTAGATTCTCTGAGAAAGTGTTCTAGATTCATGAAATATCGACGAGAAACTGATAACAGTGTTGTAATATTGCTTACAACTTTATAAACAATAAACACAACAATGCCAGTGTTAGCCGAAAGATTCTTAAAATTGATTTTCTTCCAATATTCATCGAAATTTTTAATTGAATCTAAAATAACGAAATATATACAAACAAACAAAAAAGCTATCAAACAAGCAATAAATCTTTTGCTAAAGTAGCTAGTGTTATAAGACCTGTAAAGAAATGAGTTCCAAAAATTATAGTCAAAGCATTAAATAATACACAGCAAGCAGATGTCAAAAAGAGAGTTGCAAAATGTCTTATAAAGGAAAAAAGTATTCAAACGAAAGAATTATACATTAAAAATAAAGATGAGGTTGTTGTCAAATGTGTCAATAATGACAGTGTTGAAATTGCTGAAAAGTTATTAAAGAGCAAGTTAGAGGAAGTTTGTGAAATTAACCTGGAACAATTAAATAATCCAAAAATTAAAATAGTGGGAATTGAAAACTATATGAATATGGATGAAAATGGCATTGAAGAAGATATAAATATAAGAAATTTTGCAAATTTTAATAGTAAAGCTCAAGTACTGCACATGTATATAAACAAGAAGATAAATCTTAGCAGTGTCTTAATGGAAGTGGCAGCTGATATGTATAAACACATAAGAGACAACAACAACAGAATTTTTATTGGATAGCAATATCAAATTTCAAACAAAATTTAATACATGTCATGATACAGCAGATTTTAACTTATGTGATATTCTAAAAAATAAGATAAAAAAATTTATTGATACAACTGATTACCCAGTGAAACCTACTTTATCGACAGTAAAATCAATACCTATGCATTACCAAGAGAAGATAAGTAATCGGCAAAAAGAAAACAAGATGCAAAGTGAAATGATTTTAAAACAACAAAACAAACAGCAACAAAAACAACAACAACAGCAACAACAGCAGCAACAACAGCAACAAAATCAACAGCAACAACAGCAGCAGCAACAACAGCATCAACAGCAGCAGCAACAACAGCATCAAAAACAGCAAATATTAACAAGAAATAACGCAAAACGACAAAAAGACTTAAGTTAATTAATCAAGTATGGATTTTGAATTTATTGATAAAATAAAAAAAGACTTGGTGCGAAAAGAAAAAACATGTGACAATATTAATAGCCTTAATAAAATCATTAACAATAAAAATGATATTATAATGAATGTTAATATTAGAAGCATGTCTGCTAACTTTGATAAATTAAAAATTGTATTGGAAAGTCTAACTAGCAAAACAACTATTGTTATATGTACTGAAACTTACGTACAAGTTAATTGTAAATTATATGAATAAGAAGGATATAAAAGTTATTATAATGTGTAGCCAAATTCAATGCTCAAACGCTGAAGGTTATCTGTAATTATATTGCGGAACCACTAGAGTATGTATTTAATTTATGTATTGAAAAAGCCATCTGGCCTGACGCATTAAAAAATGCTGAAATTGTGCGAATTTACAAATCTGATGACAAACACAATGTTTCTGATTACAAACCAATCTCTTTAGTATCTAATGTAGCTAAAATTTTTGAGAGAGTATTATATAATAGAATTTTTGATTTTGTTAAAAAAAATAATATAATATCTAATCACCAATTTGGTTTCATGAAAAATATAGGTACAAAAAATGCTTTAAATTATATTACCAATGTACCATACAATAATTTGGATCGAAGTAAACCAACAATAATAACTTTCTTAGACTTGGCTAAAGCATTTGATACTGTCGATCATAAAATATTACTGGATAAACTTTACTGTATACGAATTCGAGGGCAGGCACTGGATCTACTTTCAAGTTATCTTAATAATAGACATCAAAAAGTTAAAATTAATGATAGTGAGAGTAATTATTTAAAAGTATACACAGATGTACCACAAGGTACCATTTTAGGTCCACTACTTTTTATTTTATATATTAATGATCTCTTGAAAGTAATCCATCCTGATGAAATTTTGTCTTATGCAGATGATACTGCAATTATATCTACTGGGGATACGTGGGACGAAGCTCAGGAATCTATGAACAACAATTTGTTACTAGTAGATAATTGGTTAGCTGTAAATAAACTATCATTAAACGTTAATAAGACTGTATGTATAACTTTTGGTAACTATTGTGATAGTGTTCCAAAGCAAATAGATATAAAAATTAGAAACAAAAAAGTAAATAGAGTAGAAATTTGCAAGTACTTAGGGATCATTTTTGATTATAACTTAAAATGGGATAAGCACATTGAATACATTATAAAGAGAACTAAATATTTAGTATATATATTCTATAAAATCGCCAAATATATGTCAATGGAGCAATGGAATAATTGCTTGGGGTGGTGCTTATAAGAACAATCTTGATTTATTGCAAAATATGCAGAAAAGAATACTGAAAATTGTTAATAAAAAAAATGTTATCATACATGATAATCCACTGAACTTGGAACAACTTTATGCTTTTGAATCACTGATATATCATTACCGTAATCTAAAAAGTCAATTTCTTAAGTCTAATAGTATTACAAGGAAAAAAAACTTAATGATTCCCAGCAACAAGAAAAAGGTCAGCAATAAAAATAGCTACACAAAAGCTATACAAGTTTTCAATAAACTACCAAATGATCTAAAAACATTAGAATTAGATAAAAAGTCACAAAAATATAAACAGAAAATGTGGATAAAAGATAACTATAATATATGAGGTGCAATTATATTAAATATATCTATGTACAAACAATATTTTTTATAATGTTAATAGTTTCTAAATTTAATAATGTTTCTAGTCTACTATGAGATGTATACGATACTAGTTTAGTTTAGTTTTTAAGTTAGTTTTAAGTAAGTTAGTTATGCTTAAAGTGTTTTTTTATCACTTTTCTTAATTTTATGTACCGGACCTGCGCAAAGGTAACTTAGTTTACTTCTATAGGGATTTACATCATTCTGTAATTTTATGTATGTGAATCTTTCTGGTTTAAATAAATAAATAAATACTTGAAATAATTTTATTGATGATGAATATGTAAAATATGCATAATATGTATAATATATGTAAAATATGCATTATATTTAAAATATATGTAAAATATGCAAATATATGCAAAATATGTAAATATATGTTTTTATGTAAAATATATGTTAATATATAATATATGGAAAAGATGCAAAATATGTAAATCTATGTTTCTGCATAAACTTCGGCAGTCTATTATAATCATTAATATTTAGATATTGTTTCCCTTAAATTATATGTTGAATTAGTTTTTAAAATAAAGTAATGATTTCAGTTAAAAGAATTATTATACCTTTATTATTTGTGACCTGTTATACATATTTTTGATATTGCTTTGTTTATTAATAATTTACTAAAACAGCCCTACTGGGAATAGTTAAATGTGAATAAATCTGCGAAAACGTCAAAAAATATGTCGAATGGTGAGAAAATATGAGACAATGTGAGAAAATGTGAGAAAATATGAGAAAATGTGCGGAAGTGTTTGATTTCGAACAATAGCGACACGTTTTGTCACATCATTTTACAAGGTACATTTTTTATGTTTTGATATACCTTCTCACGTTTTATCACGTTTTCTTATAGAGATAAATAAAGATATTAACTGTAAATAATAGGTTCGGTTTACATATCTATTTATATTTTCTCACATTTATACACATTCTCATATTTATTCACATTTTCTAACATATATTTACATTTATTCACATTCTTATACATTTATTCATATTTTTGCACAAAATCTATTAATGAGAAAGTGATATTTTGATATATTTTCTCGTCTGAATACGTAAAAAAGTGAGAAAATGAGCATAAATGTATAAAACTGTGTAAAAATATACCAAAACGTACCACTACCGTTCGAAATCAGCCACTTATGCACATTTTTATATTTTTCTCATTTTCTCACACTTTCGCACATTTGTTCACATAAATTGTTTCCCCCAGGGTTATTATAATCCTGATTATTAGAGCTTAAAGTTGACGAAAACTATTAGATGAATAAACTTTTATCGATAATTGCTTAATTATATGTGAATAATTTATTTTGTTAGGTTTTTATATTCATCTAATTAAATTATAAAAAGATGGATGAATTCACCTATGGTGAGATTCGAACGCAACATATTTTTTGATTCTCATCAGAAAGTGTCAGATTCTTGTGTATACATGACAATATCTATTATGTGAGATTATAAATATTATTCTTATTCTGTACATTATTAAAATAAAAGATATAAAATACATTATGACTGTAATCTTTTACAGAATATTTTCTATCGGTTTTAATCTCCAACATATTTTTATATGGTTTAATGTTTTTTTACAACTTTTATTGATACTGATTCTTCTATATAAATATAATCTCCATCTATTGTAAATATATTTATTATTAATGTTATTAAAATTTAAATAATGCTTAGGCATTTTGTTAAATTTTATTATTTCAAAAAAATATAATATAAAGCAGATTATTTTGTTTGAAAGAATACTTTATATAGAGACAGTGCGATAGAACATGTCATAGGTTATAGCAGAGCACCTATCATAAATTCTATATGGCAAGATAAAATGTTTCTTTTAAACCATAATCTAATTGTGGAATTATAGTGTGAGTTAATTTTTTATGATCGAGTATATAAATATATATCATCTCGTCGAAGCAAAAGAATTTAAAAAGCATAACAAAATTTACAACTATAAAAAAGATAAAAGAGTCTTGTACACATCGAATGAATTTTTTCTTTGATTATCAATTGTTGTAAAGTAAATTAAATCAAATATTATCATTTAATGAGCATAATTGAACAAAGACTAATAAATTATAAATAGTTGCATTATAATTAAATGTAACGATTCGTTAAAGTTCAATAGTTGTAAATTTTTGATAGTCTAAGTTATAATATAAATGCAATTCTCTATTGAACTAAATTTAAAATATTTACGTAAACATACCCTGGTGGAAATTATTTCTGTGACTTTGTGTCAATTTTTGTAATTCTTTGTAATTTCTCGAAATTACTAATTTACTATAATTTTCTGTAATTTTCTGTCTGAATTCGGACAATTTCCCAATGAGAGAGGGCTTCGAACACGCGCGGGTCTTACCTATCGCAGGCTATTCGAATATATATATATATATATATATATATATATATATATATATATATATATATGTATATATATATATATATGTATATATATTGGGGGCACGGCACAGTATTTGCACCTTACGCACGTACCTCCGGGCTAGCCCTTACCTCTATTACATACAGTGTGTGGATCGGAGACGGAATGCCGCAGACGAAGTTGCCCTCTCTCTCTCTCTCTCTCTCTCTCTCTCTCTCTTTTTTTTATATGCAATTGATTGTCAACCGCTGCAACGCTTTGAGGTTATTTTTCTGACTTGACTTTGGTTCAATTTCCACGTATTGCTTGGTTCCATTTCCACGTATTGCTTGGTGCGCATGCGTCGGTGACCTTCGCCTTCTTGGAATTGGGCTTTGAGACGTGGAATTGCGGCTTGATTCGTGGATATACAGCGGTAGCAGCGCATCGTTCTCCACAGCTCTGAACATGACTTGGCATCACCGGAGCTGACACCAACACACTCGAAGCACACACATATCTGCGGACGGCGAACCACCGACCTGTCTGCTTCACAGCTGTCATCGAACCGAGTGAGTGCGAGATAGACTGTGGATCGATTTTGAAGGTTTATGAATCGTAATGCTAGGCCTAGTTATTTTCATAAATTTTTGCGCGATCATTAGTTTATGATTATAGTAGGGGTATTAACGTTGGTAATCTGGTCTTATCGAACGTTAGTGACCATATAGCTAGTGTGAGTGAAAACACAGCTCCGGAACTTATAGAAGTAAGCACTTTCACTGAATCATTTTCTCGCGTCAACGATAAAATGTCGGAAGGTTTACCGCAAGGGTGGGAGAATTTTACTACGGCACAACAATTTTCTGCGCTTTTTAACGCCATAAATAGTAATAATGCCAATACGAACGAACGATTTAATGAATTAACTGAAAAAATAAATACTTTCACTACATCTTTGAGTGAACAAACTGTGCGCTTAAAATCTCTTGAAGTAAAAAATGCTACTCTCCGTAATGAAATAGACGATTTAAAAAACTTGCGTGCCCGAGCTAACCCAAGCATAGAAATGAAAATTACGGGTATCCCTACTACGTCAAAGATACCATTACATGAGCTCACTAACAAAATTTTCCATTATATAAAGTTAGGTTCATTGACAACTGATATTCTAGAAATACGTGAGTTTAAACAAAAAAAACAAAACTCGTCTAATAAAATGGAAATACAAAATGTTCACTCAAGCGGCGATGATAATAATGCGAGAAATACGAGGTCTGTCCCAAAAGTATCAGACCTACGTTCATATCTTCGCGCGGAGAGACTCAGGCGACCTCTGGAGGGTACGAACGTCACCAGCAACTCCTAACCTTCTCGTCAGTAGCCTGAGATACCGATGAAACGCCTTAGTTCCCGCGCAGCGTGTATTTGTTTACAACGACTTTTTTGCGTTCGTCGCAATTTGCTTATTGCTAAAAATGGCAGAACGAACCGAACAGCGAATTTGCATAAAATTTTGCTTTAATCTCGGTAAAAGTTGTGCGGAAACTATTGAAATATTTGCCTTTAAAGATGAGTGTATCGGCAAAACACAAATAAAAGAGTGGTATAGGCGGTTCAAAAGTGGCCGCACATCTGTTGACAGTGATCCTCGATCTGGTCGACCTTCGACGGGAACATCGTCGGATAATGTCGAGCGTGTGCGTGTCGCAGTTGAACAAGATCGTCGTTTGACTGTGAGAGAACTGGAAGATGAACTTGGAATACCAAAAAGTACTGTTTGGCGAATTTTAACCGAGAATTTGGGAAACCGGTGACTGGCTTCTTCATTACGACAATGCTCCAGCGCACACATCAAACCTTGGGCAGCAGTATTTGTTGAAACACAGCGTTGCGCAGCTCCGCCAGCCTCCATACAGTCCTGATATAGCTCCCTGCGACTTTTGGCTGTTTCCTCGATTGAAAATGCCGCTTAATGGACATCGATTCGACAATAAACAGACTGTTGAAACGAATGCGACGAATGCACTAAAGGCGATTCCGAAGTCTGACTTTTAAGAGTGCTTTAATAAGTGGAAACATCGATATGAGCGTCTTGTTCAATCAAATGGGGACTACTTTGAAGGATGCCACCCCCCGGATGACGAAGAATAAATCAAGCGCCGAGAAATCGAGGTAGGTCGGATACTTTTGGGACAGACCTCGTAAGGGGAAAAAAAGGATAAGATACCGACTTTTTCTTATATTGTTAAATTTAAGTTGTCTAGTATACGCGACCACGTATTAAAAGTTAAGCGAGAATTCGGCGAATTGTTATTTTCCGATCTTTACCAGGGCGCTGATAATCTAATTATAAATTTATATGAAATGTTGCCTTTAGTTATTCACAAACTTTTGTATCTAACTAAAGAGAAAGCTAAACAGTGCAAATATAACTACGTTTGAACGCGTGAAGGCAATATTTATGTTCGGAAAAATGATAATTCTGATAGAATTTGCATAGTAACCGAAAATGATCTTGATAAATTATTGTGACTGCCCATACATTCTACCTCACTAGCGCAATCCTTTTGTAGACATTCATTTTTACGAGTCGCATAAATTAATGTAAATTCAATAAAAGATCACCTAAATGAAATCGAAATATTTCTTA
Source organism: Gastracanthus pulcherrimus (assembly GCA_949152435.1). Classification (NCBI taxonomy): domain Eukaryota; kingdom Metazoa; phylum Arthropoda; class Insecta; order Hymenoptera; family Pteromalidae; genus Gastracanthus; species Gastracanthus pulcherrimus. The sequence goes on along the minus strand of OX424575.1, from coordinate 101,225,558 downwards.
TTAATAAAAATATCGATATACTGTCCATATCCGAGTCCTGGCTTACGCCCAATAAAGAAGATTCTCTCTTTACCATATTGAATTTTAATCTAGTTCGCAACGATCGAGGCCTCTTAGCGACTAGTGGCAAACGTACTTATATTCAAGCTGGCGGAGTCGCATGCTATATTCGGAATTGAATTTCATACAAGATACTTTGTGCTCCACAGATAAATAATTTGAATGACACCGAATACCTACTTGTTGATATTAGTTTAAAAAATAATAAGCATGTTCTTTTTGCCTCAATTTATCGTCGACCTAAGGGTAATGTTCTAACGAGCTTTTTTGAGTCATTTAAAAAATATGTACATCTCTACTCGAATGTTATTCTAGCTGGGGACTTGAATTCGTATTTGTTAACTAACAATTTCTATGGGCTGCATTTGCATAATCTTATTTCTGAAAACTGTTTATTTCTTGTACCAACTGGTGCGACACATCATAAAGATAGTTCGGATACATGGCTCGATGTTATATATCACTTACTGACTCTTCAAGCAAGGTTCATTCGTTCGAAAAATCTGAAGCACCATTTATAAATTGCCACGATTTCATAATAATCGATTATAAATTAGATAATCCTATTAATAAGAACATTACAGTGACGTCGAGAGATTTTAGAAAATTCTCTTCAAATCTATTTTCCAACGATATATGTGCTTGTTTGGAGGATATGTGTGAGAGATTCGGTAATAATAATGATGTAAACATTCTGTTAGATGAGTTCAAATCTAAAGCAGTTGAAACACTAAATGTACATGCACCAATTAAAACCCGTCATATTCACAAAAATGCTGCTCCGTGGTTAACTAAAGAAGTCAAAGATAAATGTAAATACCGAAATAGACTATATAAAGTGGCTAAATGCACGAAAAATTCATCCGTTCTCTTAGAGTATAAAACATTACGCAAACAGCTTAAAAATGAGATAACTTTAGCTAGAAATACCTATATTACTCGATCATTAGAATTCATTTCGGATAAATCTAAATGTTGGAATCTACTAAGTAAATTTGGCCTAGTGAAGAGTCAGTTATCATCAACTTTGCATATTTTTACTGCCGATGAACTTATTCGCTATTATTCCTCAGTCACATGTTGTCACCCACCTTGTTCAATTACAAAACTTCGGAAAATACTCGCGATACCGTTATGTGGCAACGAACTTAGTTTTTCTTTTAGACCAGTCGATAGAATACAAGTCCACCAAACAATGTTGTCGTGCCTTCCTAAAGCTAAAGGACGTAGCTGTGATGGACTTTCTCTTTCTTACTTCAAAGAAATGCTATTCTTATTAGTCCCTTTTTTTACTGATCTTTTTAATATGCCCATATCATCTTATACATATCCTACAGAGTGGAAAAAGTCACTCATAGTTCCTCTTAGTAAAGTTCCTGCGCCTGGCTCCCCAGCAAATACAAGACCAGTTGCTAATTTATCACACTTTGCTAAAGTATTTGACTCTCTCATGACGCAACAGCTTACTGAGTATCTTGAAGTAAATTCACTTCTTTCTCCATACCAGTCAGGGTTTAGAAGTATTTAGTGATCTTTCGCAATATCTTGCTGTTAAACACCAGCGACTGTGCAACATTGTCATACGATTTATATTTAGTCTAAGACGCGACGCGACATTGAAACCGTATTATAAGCAGCTAAATTGGCTATCCCTCGCTGAGCGTCGAAAATATTTTTTAGGAGTCACTACTTATAAAATATTAACGGTGTCGAAACCGGAATATCTTATTAAGTTTTTTCCGGAAATCAAAGATGACACACGTCGTTCTGAAAGACTGAAATCTTCAAATTTTGTAATCCGCCTAGCTACAACGAGAACTTATAGATGCACATGTTCTATTCAAGCTATGATACTATGGGATACTTTGCCTATCACTATCAGACTTAAAAAGACTGTTCAATCGTTTAAAATGGCATTATACGAATGCGTTATAGGATTAGAACACCCATAGGTGTGAATAGAATTTAATCTAATTAATTATAATTGTTAATATTAGTTTTATACTCATGCGATATACATTGCGAATATATTAACTGAGAGGCTATTTTTGTTATTAGTATTAATTTGTAATAAGGAGAGAGTATAACGGAGAGAATGTGTGAGGTGTAACGGAGCAGTTGCAAAAATTTGTTTTAGAAATGACACCACCTATTGGGTCGCATCTCTGCTTACTCATAGTTAGTTCGCAAGTTTAGTTATAGAATTTTATTATCCATCAATATGCAAAAGAATTTTTAAATATATATATATACAGTTTAAGAGAGTGAATACACAGTAGGTTCCTGTGAATGAATTTTTCAAATTGTCAACGTTCCTACTTGTTAAAAAAATCCTCTTCGATGCTTTCTATTGGCTTTTCAACTTTAATTTACTTTTTGAAATATTAAAATTGCTCGAATAGTTACGAAGTTATGATATAGAACGTAAAAACATGGAAATGAGAAATAACGATATATTTGTGTTCAGGTAAAATAGGTAGGTTAAAAACATATAGTAGAGATTGAGGAATAACGAAGCAATAAAATAAAATTTGTCTCAAACTACGTAAAAAGAAATGTTATTCAATAAAGAAATTCATACACTTTTTCAAAAGTACTTGTTAATTATTATTCAAATACATCGAAAATCATGTTGACTAAAATCGTTGGATTGTAATTATAGCAATCAATTGAAGTATAGCGAAACGGTACGTTAATATTATCAGAATGGTACATAGAGCGCTTTATTAATTTTTTAATTATTGTTATCATTATAACTTACAGAAATTGATCATAACACTAGATTTTTCAAGTTTTGATAAACGTCATTTGTATAAAATGTACTCTTTTTATTTATCTCAAACTATGTTCTATTTTTAAATTTCGCTTTGTATGGTATCAGTTATGGTGATGAACCACTTATTTCATTCAATTTTCAATTTTGAGAAAATATCTGTATGGTAAGTTGTTGTTTTTGATTAGAACAATAACGTTTCATAAAGATATTTGCAAAAAATTGAAAATTAAATGAGAAAAGTGATTCCTCGTATGTGTCGGTGACAGGTGGCTTTAGCATCACCTTAATGTATTAATGGGGATATAATTGTTTACACAGATAATATTTTGATTGTTATAATACTGTCGTGCAAATAAAGAAAGTTTGTATATGCATTTAATATGCATTCCAAAAATTTCATAATATTTTCATAAAAAGTATTTCATAAAATTCACTTTTATTTGAACGTATTTCGCGTAAGATATTTGTTAAAAGAATAATTATCGATTTCCACGAAAAACGAACTGATTTAGTTATTTTTTGTAAAAGAAAAATAACGTTTCTAATTATTTGTATACGTAATTATTTATGTAATTTGAATATTTCAGCTAAATATAGATACTCACTTTCTTCATATATCTTGAGTAGCAAGATTGTTAATATTATATTATTTTTATTTTATGTTATGACTATTAAGGAAAAAATCGACTGCATATATTCAAATCAATATAATTTTTTAATCGTGATATAATAATTAGAACGTACTGCTGATATATAATAGTATATAACATAACGTCTATATTATCATAACTTTTTTATCATGATTTTCTTTTAAACTTATAACAGCATTCAAAACCTGTAATGAAGTTGACTAAAATTTGTGTTCATTACTAAAATTAAAAAACTTTTTGTGTGCGTTTACAGTTTTATGAACCTTTGATAACATTTGCATTTATATACTATAGATATACATAGTACGTTTTTCAAACCGATTAACACAGTTTTCAGCATTTTTATACAAATCGCTAAACAATAATTATGCATTCTTTTGTAATAATAAATAATTGAATTTACCTCTAAAACTAATAAAAATGCATGTAATAAATCTTACAGTTATTTTAACTTATAACTTATTTCCTCTTATATAGTATAGGGTTCCACTGAAAATCCTGTTCTGGATGAGAACGATGGAACTGTCATTTTAACTCTATATCGATAATTTATTCTAAATAGTCAACAATCATGATTCCTATAATTTTTCTAAAATAATTAATAACATTATACTTATACGCGTCAGTAAAACCATTTTTCCGAACGTGTCTCCAAATAACAAATTTTTCATAGGTGTGAGAAACAAAATCTCATCTTAAGTCATATTTTTGTTAATTTTTAGTAACTTGATATTCTTATGGTTATAAAAAAGTTGTTATTTAAAGATACGTTCGAAGAAAATGGTTTTATTGTTTAGTATACATTAGTTAGTCTAATATTAATTTGCAGAATATATATATATATATATATATATATATATATATATATATATATATATATATATATATATATATTTAAAAGTCCTTTTGCATATTGATGGATAATAAAATTCTATAAATAAACTTGCGGACTAACTATGAGTAAGCAGAGATGCGACCCAATAGGTGGTGTCGTTTCTAAAACAAATTTTTGCAACTGCTCCGTTACACCTCACACATTCTCTCCGTTATACTCTCTCCTTAATAGAAACACTCATATATAAATATCCATGACGTCGCCAGGCCTATACTCACACTGCACTGTATTACTCGAGAGTTAACAGTGGCTCATTAAAGTACCCCCCCCCCCCCCCCCCAGACGTCGCTTTCCCTGAAAAGCGATTTCTGTCGTTCATCTTACGATGGCGCGAAATCGAATGAGGAATCGGGTGTGAAAGCTGAGAGGGTTAAAGGATGTCACTGACTATGAAGTATTTTCACTTCTCCTTTCTCTCTCATTTTTCCTTTTACATTAATAGAGTTCTCTGAGGTTCGGAGAACAAATAATAAAAAAAATGTTTGTCTTTTCAGATATGCTTTTTCTACTTTTAATTTTTCCGGACTTCCTTGTCCGGATCTTCCTATACCTCCATGATTGTTCCGTACACCTTGTCCGTGTTTGGGCACTTATTACTCGGAGTGTTTGGGATCCTTGTTTATTTTTCTTTTTTTTCGTTTAATTAACGTCGCCATGTTTGTGCTCCCATGTGGTGCTAATCGACGACGAGGGTCTGTGGTGTGTTTGTAATCAAAGCACATGTAATTTTTACAGAGGTGCTTGTATCAATCGGCAGAGACTAGGATTCGAACCCGGGTCACCGGCGCGGGAATCCGATACTCTACCGACTGAGCCGCCGCAGGCCCCAATGTTGTTACTGCTACTGCTGCTGCTGCTGCTACTACTGTTACTGACACTACTACTGCTACTGCTCCTGCTGCTGCGGCTGCTGCTGATGCTGCTGCTACTGCTACTGCTTCTACTGTCACTACTACTGGTACTGCTACTGTTGCTGTTCCTACTACTACTACTGCTGCTGCTACTGCTGCTGCTACTGCTACTACGAGTATTGCTACTGCTACTGCTACTGCTACTACTGCACCATTACTGTTACTACTACTGCTACTGCTACTACTACTACTACTGCTACTGCTACTACTGCTGCTGCCACTGCAAGGGCTACTGCTCCTGCTGCTGCTGCTACTGGTACTGCTGCTGCCACTGCTAGGGCTACTGCTCCTGCTGCTGCTGCTACTGGTACTGCTGCTACTGCTGCCGGTACTGCTACTGCTGCGGCTGCCGCTGCTATAGTACCTGATGTTCACTCTCTATCTGGTTGATCAGCAATTTAATTTAAAATTGAAAAGAAGTTATACATTTTGTTATACTTTAATTATTTTATCATGTTACATTTGTTATACACTTTAAGAGATAATAATAAATAGGTTGTAAAATCTAAATACGTTGTTATTTATAATTTGAATAATCGAATATTTTTCAAAAGTGAATATGACTCAATAGTATAATACATATTTCATTAAATGTTTTTTAATTGTATTCTAATAACATAATAACGAGCATGCATCTCTAATTATTATCCTATGATTAAAATAATAATGTTTGTTACTAATGAATTAAAATAATTAAATTTTTGTAGTTGATTTTATTCTAGATAGTATTAATTATAATAATTATACTACAACAGATGTAGATTATTAAAATATAGAGGAACTCTATCAACATATGTTTGTTTACTAACAAATTACAACGTCGTTTTTGTTTACAGAAAAGAATTTAACACGTTGTCCTAACGTAAACTTTAAATTCTTAAATTCATCGATATTTATAATTAAATATATTATGATTTGCGGTGAATATATATAATTAATTCAAACTTATATCATATTAATATTCCGTATAGCATATTAATATTCAGTATATCATGTTAATATTCTTATATCATATTAATATTAATATCTATATTATATATTTCTACTGTATATTATACATAAATATGTGAAGTGTATTCCGCGACCCAATGTTATTAAAACACAGGCAGTCAATCACGACCGAATCACCTGTCACCAGAGTCGAGCATTTGTATTAAATTGTTATTGTTATTAATGGGGGGAATTATTATTGTTATTTGTTTAGGGAATGAGGATAAGGAGAGTCGCGACCAAAGAAAACCACATACCGTCACACACACGCACACATCCACACCAACGGCACCAGCTGATCGCGTCGCAGAGACGACTTGTCGGAGCGAGCAACGACGACAAGCCTATACACACACATACACGGCACCTATGCTATCGCACGCTGTGCGCGCGACCTTCTCTCTTTCACTTGCTCTTTCTCCCTCACCTCTCGAGGACAATAAGCCACTGTGCGCGCGCTCACACACACACACACACACACACACGCGCGCGCGCGACCCGTCCTCCCTCCCGATGCACGCAGACGCGGGAGGAGAGAGGATTCACAGCAGCAACGGCAGCTTCCTCGACACACACCACCTCGACTGCAGCCACGAGAGAGAGAGAGAGAGAGAGAGAGAGAGAGAGAGAGAGAGAGAGAGAGAGAGAGATACCGACACGGCTGTCGACAGCATGAGAGAGCTAGCAGCTGCCGCGCCGCGAGCCGCCTGAAGCTGCCGGTGTACCGTAGCGTAGGACGGTGTGCGCACGTCGCCGCTGCCAACTGTGATGGTCCTGCGGCGATAAAACTGAAAGCGCCCGTTATAGATATACACGCCGGGTTGCCACGCGTGTATATTTAGTAATTCATACTGCCCGCGTTCCGCGGGCAGGGCGGCACTCGCGGTGCGAACCAATGAACGACAGCGACTCAAATTGCCGCAGACTTAGCCTTGATTTTCTCATTTAAGGAAACTCGAGACCAATTAATGAGAAGATAAGGGCGGAAGCAACAAGTCCGTGGGCTGAAGATAGGCAAAAAGAAGAGCCGAAATTTGAAAGAGATTTCCACCCTCTCCGATCTTGGGCATTGACTGCCCGCTCGTCGTAGCCTGCAGATGTATATCGCGACCGCACCTCTTACCATTTGTGGACTAGTAGTTGAAATTTGTAGTGGGTAGTGTGGCTATAGTTAGACAGGAATTCCTAGGGCGCGCGGGAGATTCGCGGGATGCGCGGTAAAGGAAAATCAAAGGGGACTTCTCGGGCCACGCGGGAGTTCGCGACATAATAGCGACCACGAGGCAGTGACCTCGAGACTTACCGGTGCGGCGACTACAGTTAGACAACGGTGAGTTGGACTGTGATTGTCGAGTATCCCTCGGTATTTGCAAGAGTCGGCAAATATAAGTCAGTAATAATTTATACACATATATATATATATATATATATATATATATATATATATATATATATATATATATATATATATATATATATATATATATATATATATATATATATATATATATATATATATATATATATATATATGGGTAATTCCAGCCAAGTTTTACAGAACGCTGCGCGGGGCGGTCGGCCATTGTTACAGCCGATTTTTTCTCTGAAAGTATATTAGAAAACAAGGTTGTTCATAAATTTTCAGCCCTCTAGGTACACCTGTGGTCCTGTAGAATTTTTTGAATTTACAAAAATCGCTAAAAAGTGGCTAATTTAAAAAAATTCCCACAACTTTGCATTATGAAAAAAAAAAAAATTCTTCGGAAATCTGTCGGTAATTATGTTAAATTTGAGTAAAAAATACTCCCATGACATATATATTTAAATAGCGGAAATGGCTCGAACAGAAGTAGACACCAAAATCAATGGTTTTTTGGTGATTTTCAATTGGTCTCCATTCCATCAGCTTTCAGTTTCGTTCAAGTACTCATACATTTGTTGAGGATTTAAAATTTGTTGGTCAGCTGAATTTTGTAATGATGCTCATCTTACGAACCGTTTTATATTTTTAAATTATATGACTCTACTTTAATTCCAAAATCAGCTTCATGATGGCAGATATTTATCAGATGATTCCTAAAAATTTATAAAAAGATTATATCAATATTACATTTTTAACATTTGTTTGGATAAATAAATATTAACATTGTTATATCATTAAATCTACTGAAAATATATCTTTTTATTGCATTATAATGTATATAGATTCGATAAATGTGGGTTTTGAGTAGTTTACAAAAATTATCCTTTAGTCGTTTTTCTCATTTAAGGAAACTCGAGACCAATTAATGAGAAGATAAGGGCGGAAGCAACAAGTCCGTGGGCTGAAGATAGGCAAAAAGAAGAGCCGAAATTTGAAAGAGATTTCCACCCTCTCCGATCTTGGGCATTGACTGCCCGCTCGTCGTAGCCTGCAGATGTATATCGCGACCGCACCTCTTACCATTTGTGGACTAGTAGTTGAAATTTGTAGTGGGTAGTGTGGCTATAGTTAGACAGGAATTCCTAGGGCGCGCGGGAGATTCGCGGGATGCGCGGTAAAGGAAAATCAAAGGGGACTTCTCGGGCCACGCGGGAGTTCGCGACATAATAGCGACCACGAGGCAGTGACCTCGAGACTTACCGGTGCGGCGACTACAGTTAGACAACGGTGAGTTGGACTGTGATTGTCGAGTATCCCTCGGTATTTGCAAGAGTCGGCAAATATAAGTCAGTAATAATTTATACACATATATATATATATATATATATATATATATATATATATATATATATATATATATATATATATATATATATATATATATATATATATGGGTAATTCCAGCCAAGTTTTACAGAACGCTGCGCGGGGCGGTCGGCCATTGTTACAGCCGATTTTTTCTCTGAAAGTATATTAGAAAACAAGGTTGTTCATAAATTTTCAGCCCTCTAGGTACACCTGTGGTCCTGTAGAATTTTTTGAATTTACAAAAATCGCTAAAAAGTGGCTAATTTAAAAAAATTCCCACAACTTTGCATTATGAAAAAAAAAAAAATTCTTCGGAAATCTGTCGGTAATTATGTTAAATTTGAGTAAAAAATACTCCCATGACATATATATTTAAATAGCGGAAATGGCTCGAACAGAAGTAGACACCAAAATCAATGGTTTTTTGGTGATTTTCAATTGGTCTCCATTCCATCAGCTTTCAGTTTCGTTCAAGTACTCATACATTTGTTGAGGATTTAAAATTTGTTGGTCAGCTGAATTTTGTAATGATGCTCATCTTACGAACCGTTTTATATTTTTAAATTATATGACTCTACTTTAATTCCAAAATCAGCTTCATGATGGCAGATATTTATCAGATGATTCCTAAAAATTTATAAAAAGATTATATCAATATTACATTTTTAACATTTGTTTGGATAAATAAATATTAACATTGTTATATCATTAAATCTACTGAAAATATATCTTTTTATTGCATTATAATGTATATAGATTCGATAAATGTGGGTTTTGAGTAGTTTACAAAAATTATCCTTTAGTCGGTCATTTGGTTAAAATTTCAACTTTTTTATTAAAAGTGATGAGTAAATAAAAAAAATACTGGCTGATTCTAAATGAAAAAAGAACATAAAAAGGTATCTATGATTTTTTCTGTAAACCCATAGTTTGTCAATTAAAAATAGCTCAAGATAAAAAAATCAAGTTTCTTTGTATTTTTAATTCATAAACTATTGGGTTTACAGAAAAAATCATAGACACCTTTTTGTGTTCTCTTTTCATTTAGAATCAGACAGTATTTTTTTATTTACTTATCTCTTTTAATAAAAAAGTTGAAATTTTAACCAAATGACCGACTAAAGGGTAATCTTTGTAAACTACTCGAAACCCACATTTATTGAATCTGTACACCTTATAATGCATTCAAATTAATATTTTCAGTAGATTTAATGATTTAACAAATTTTTTGTACGCTATTACGAAGATTCATTTTGATATTTACTTACTTATTTTTGTACTGAGTAGGTGCACCATCAGAAAAGTAGATGACTTTTTGTATCCACTGATACGTTTCCTTAATCGTTTTCAATATATGTTCTTGAAAAGAATTAACAACAAAAGCATTTTGCTTTATATAATCGCTGATTACACAAGAACTTGCACATTGTAGTTTATCACCATTCGGAGTTTTATAATACATTGTAAATGGATGCAATGTAGCTTGAATCTTATTAAAATAAAAAGCTTGAATGGAATCCTGAGCTATAAAAGAATAATTCTCTGCAAAATCCATTATTATTATACATGCATCTGAAACTAAGTTTTTTTTCAGATGAACAAGATAATCTTTTTGAGTTTCAGCTATAAAATGATGCTCGGACAATTCCCAGAGTTCATTTTCTAAGTCATTCATAAAGATATTCAACAATTCAGTTATTCTTTGAAGAGTAACTCTGCTAACTGTTTGTGATTTTTGGTCATCTTTTTTATTTTCAATATCTATTGGCTTCCAGTTATAATAGGTTATATGGCTATCGTTTTTTAAAAAAATTATTTTGTTTAAAATAATTGTAAACAGCTTGCTTCCCAGGACCATTGTTACATAAATGCAGCATACAATTACTTTTATCTACCGAACATACCATACGTTCAAGTATATCTCTATAAGATATTTTATAGTTTAAGGCTTGTAATTTTAGCTTAACATTTTGATGCTGAGAGCAGACACATACAGAGTGCGTTCCAGGACTTCCTGCCAAGACACATTCAGTCGGGCGTAAACTTGCAAAGCTTGAAAAACCTGGTATTTTGTTTGACGTGTTCTCCTTTACATACTTTCCATAACGATCTTTTAAGTTATAGAAAATTAATCTTTTTTGACGGAACTCTCGTTTTTGTGTATGCTCGTTAATAACACTGATACATTCTTTCGCACCAGCACAAATTCTGCTATTTGAATAATCTCTGTAGAACTCTTTTATCGATTCAATAAATTCTGGTGAAAATATCTGTTTAATTTTTCGAGGAGTTTCTGTCATAACACCTGAAATGCAATATAAAGTTAAAAACTAAGAAGTATTCCAATTTTTATTAACTTGTAGAATAAAATTTATCTCAAAAAAATTAGATATAGAAATAACATTTTAATAATACTTTTATTAATTAATTAGTTTAATTACTTACCGAAACGTTCTCTTAATTCATTAGCTTTTCGAAAATAGTAACGTGAGCAACGTAAATGTTGGAACACTTTATTATATGTCCAGTCACATGGCAATAGTGTTAATAAACGAATTTTTTCTTCGACAGTATTTGCTTTGTCGTAACTAGATTTTATATTCTCTATAACAGCTTGAAATGATAAGCGATCCTGTTGTAGCGTATCGAGATCTGTAGCATGATCAAACTCAATATCATATACATTGCTCAACTGATTAGTAACTTGGTGACAAATAGTACTGACTAATTTTACAGCATTCTTTTTTACACGGTCCTTTGTAAGCTTTTGTCTTTTAGGTGGTGACAAGTCGAAAAACTCCAACATTCTTTTTAAATTTTTTTGCTTTTTTTCCTTTTCTTGACTATCGGTATAAAAAACTGACCCTGAACTTGATTCGATTGATGGAATGCTGTCAGAAATAATTGCCTGAGACAAATTTGCAGTTGCTTGCTGTGTATCTTTCCAAGATTTGATTTTTGAAGTTACTATGTCGTAACATATAGGGCACACTTTTTTTCCAGGGATCAAAACAACCTCTTCATCAACTTGATTGAAATTATTGCCAATTTCTAAAGTAATATTTCTCAAATTTCCTGTACTTGTACCATGCTTCTCAAAAGGTTCACAGCACTTACGCTGTAACGATGAGTAATAATCCAAATATTTAACCTTATGATGATCACAGATAAAACCTTGTGATTCTTTTGTAAAAGTTTGAACTCTATATTCTAGCAGTATTAGATCATCTGATGGCAAATCTTTTAGGTTATGCAAACAGGCTTTCTTTGATAATGATTTTAAATGACATTCATCGTCAATTAATGAGCCAATATAACATTGACTATCACTCATTTTTGCATCCCAAATTAAAAAAAAAACAGGCCGCAACAAACAGTGTAAATAAATTTTTTTTCTTCCTCGTTAAACGTATCGGTTCCAAAACATGTACTCCAGTACAGTTCCATATACAAATATAAACAGTGTAGAATCCATCTGAAAATGGGAGATTGCGATAGGGAGCAACTTCAGAGGGCTTCTTGATACATCGCGGAGCGTTGTGCGCCTCTAGAGGACATAAATATAAATAGTGTAGTGTCTAGTTATGTTGCAGAAAACATAAAGGGCCTATTATCAGAAAAGTAACATGGAACATATATAAAAGATATGAGCACAGAAAAAGGAACGAGGAACAGATATTGAGCACACGGAACACGTGCTCCGTTGTCAATTAAAAAAATATTGATTTGTTATTACGTAAAATAATTATTTTATATTTAACTTCCCCGCTATACCGCCGCGCGACGTTCGTTTATAATAAAATATAACGTTGTCGTCTTATTCGTTGGAGCCGCGCGAACGTCAGTCGCGTGCAATGCGGCTTAGATGACTCCTCGCTATGTAATCGAGACTTCTGTCTCGTTTTTGGCAATGTGCGAGACAAAGTGGACCGTGCACAGGTCGTCGGTGCAGCGGCTAGCGCAGATATACGCACGTGCGTCGGGAAGGGAAGCATATTGCGTGTAATTATGCTCGATTTCAGCCGAATCTGACGTTAGAAAGAAAGTCACAGCTCCGAAACAAGGCCTAGGGGCAGAACGAAACTTTAGGGTGGTTTTCTACTATGTTTGAGCTAACTTTTAGGCCTGGTTAGGTTAAGATTGGTACATGTAGAAATGCGCTACAGAGGTGCCAACTTCGGTGTTTAGCCTAAATTGCCTGAAAGCTGATGGAATGGAGACCGATTGAAAATCACCAAAAAACCATTGATTTTGGTGTCTACTGCTGTTCGAGCCATTTCCGCTATTTAAATATATATGCCATGGGAGTATTTTTTACTCAAATTTAACATAATTACCGACAGATTTCCATAGAATTTTTTTTTTCATAATGCAAAGTTGTGGGAATTTTTTTAAATTAGCCACTTTTTAGCGATTTTTGAAAATTCAAAAAATTCTACAGGGCCACAGGTGGCACCTAAAGAGCTGAAAATTTATGAACAACCTTGTTTCCTAATGTACTTTCATAGAAAAAATCGGCGGTAACAATGGCCGACCCCCCCCCCCTCCCGCGCAGCGTTTTGTAAAACTTGGCTGGAATTACCCACATATATATATATATATATATATATATATATATATATATATATATATATATATATTTTGTCGCCATGCGTTCGGAGGGGACTTCGTAAAACCTCCGGAAAACGTGGTGATTTGGTCGTTAATTTATTTTAATTGTGTCAGAATAAATGAGTATTAACGATAAAAAAATGTATTAATATTCTAGTCATTCATTTTTTATATATCAATTAGTATGCAGTATTTCAACTCTATAAGATCATACTTTTAACGCTCAAGTCAGTATCCATCTATGGTTTTAAATAAATACGCCCTTCTTATCGATTGACTCATCAAAAGTCAAGCGATAAGTATACACCAGCGAGTGATCGGTGGCAACATGCCGACGCGCGTTAAATTGCTATCTCGCGCGCGCTCTGTCTCACTCTAGCGCGAGAATCGAATGGAGATTGAACGCTGTGGTGGACCCGCGCACGCGCATGTACGGAGAAATGAGCGTGAGAGAAATGGATAGACCTGCGTACATTATAAAAGGCCGAACGCACTGGCGCTCGGGCGCACTCCTTGCAAAGCTGACAGGACAATCCGATCTGTCTACCTACGAGTTGAACAAAGCCAAGCTCCCAGCAATGGTGAGCAGGGGAAAAATAAGTGCTAATAACAATAGAATCTAATAGCTATGTCTCTTTTGGTTAACTCCCCTGAAAACTTATTTCTAATGTGAGCTAATAAAACTACATAGCATTAAATAAAATAAATATCCAAATGTAAAAAAAACAAGAACTCTTATATTTTCCACTCTCTTATAAAAAATATAAGATTGAATTGCAACTCAGGTTTCATTGTTCGTTTTAAAGCGACACAATTCGAGAGCCAATAAAAAGGAACAAAATTAATTACGTTCCACACGCGTTGCATTGCGCCACAGCGTACGTAAAGCGTACTTTATATTACAGCGGTCAGTACGTACGCGAGTCTCGGGTGCCCTTACTCACCCGAGACAACCGAGCGCGGCCAAAACTATTCCCTTTTTTTCCTACGACTCGCAGGATGAGGGTCGCAGAGAATTGCGAAGGGAATTTAGAAATCAGATCTCAAATTTGGGTGCTATAATTTACCTGGATTCTGTAGATAAAAAAATAAATAAATCTGAATTCAAAACTACGACTTATCGAGTCAGAACACGAACCAAGTTTCAAAAAATATTAAAATCACTGAATCTCTGGACCGTTATATACTCAAAGATAATTTTAATATAATTATATATTTTATAAATATTATAAACTAAAAAATATAATTAAAATTACATAAGAAATATTGTGTATAGGAAACAATCAACTAAAAAATATTAATTTTAATTTTAATAGTAATAATTCTACCCTAATAGATGTGGATATTTATATATGAGTGTTTCTATTAAGGAGAGAGTATAACGGAGAGAATGTGTGAGGTGTAACGGAGCAGTTGCAAAAATTTGTTTTAGAAACGACACCACCTATTGGGTCGCATCTCTGCTTACTCATAGTTAGTCCGCAAGTTTATTTATAGAATTTTATTATCCATCAATATGCAAAAGGATTTTTAAATATATATATATATAATCACCACGTTTTCCGGAGGTTTTACGAAGTCCCCTCCGAACGCATGGCGACAAAATATGTATATATATATATATATATATATATATATATATATATATATGTGGGTAATTCCAGCCAAGTTTTACAAAACGCTGCGCGGGAGGGGGGGGGGGTCGGCCATTGTTACCGCCGATTTTTTCTATGAAAGTACATTAGGAAACAAGGTTGTTCATAAATTTTCAGCTCTTTAGGTGCCACCTGTGGCCCTGTAGAATTTTTTGAATTTTCAAAAATCGCTAAAAAGTGGCTAATTTAAAAAAATTCCCACAACTTTGCATTATGAAAAAAAAAATTCTATGGAAATCTGTCGGTAATTATGTTAAATTTGAGTAAAAAATACTCCCATGGCATATATATTTAAATAGCGGAAATGGCTCGAACAGCAGTAGACACCAAAATCAATGGTTTTTTGGTGATTTTCAATCGGTCTCCATTCCATCAGCTTTCAGGCAATTTAGGCTAAACACCGAAGTTGGCACCTCTGTAGCGCATTTCTACATGTACCAATCTTAACCTAACCAGGCCTAAAAGTTAGCTCAAACATAGTAGAAAACCACCCTAAAGTTTCGTTCTGCCCCTAGGCCTTGTTTCGGAGCTGTGACTTTCTTTCTAACGTCAGATTCGGCTGAAATCGAGCATAATTACACGCAATATGCTTCCCTTCCCGACGCACGTGCGTATATCTGCGCTAGCCGCTGCACCGACGACCTGTGCACGGTCCACTTTGTCTCGCACATTGCCAAAAACGAGACAGAAGTCTCGATTACATAGCGAGGAGTCATCTAAGCCGCATTGCACGCGACTGACGTTCGCGCGGCTCCAACGAATAAGACGACAACGTTATATTTTATTATAAACGAACGTCGCGCGGCGGTATAGCGGGGAAGTTAAATATAAAATAATTATTTTACGTAATAACAAATCAATATTTTTTTAATTGACAACGGAGCACGTGTTCCGTGTGCTCAATATCTGTTCCTCGTTCCTTTTTCTGTGCTCATATCTTTTATATATGTTCCATGTTACTTTTCTGATAATAGGCCCTTTATGTTTTCTGCAACATAACTAGACACTACACTATTTATATTTATGTCCTCTAGAGGCGCACAACGCTCCGCGATGTATCAAGAAGCCCTCTGAAGTTGCTCCCTATCGCAATCTCCCATTTACAGATGGATTCTACACTGTTTATATTTGTATATGGAACTGTACTGGAGTACATGTTTTGGAACCGATACGTTTAACGAGGAAGAAAAAAAATTTATTTACACTGTTTGTTGCGGCCTGTTTTTTTTTTAATTTGGGATGCAAAAATGAGTGATAGTCAATGTTATATTGGCTCATTAATTGACGATGAATGTCATTTAAAATCATTATCAAAGAAAGCCTGTTTGCATAACCTAAAAGATTTGCCATCAGATGATCTAATACTGCTAGAATATAGAGTTCAAACTTTTACAAAAGAATCACAAGGTTTTATCTGTGATCATCATAAGGTTAAATATTTGGATTATTACTCATCGTTACAGCGTAAGTGCTGTGAACCTTTTGAGAAGCATGGTACAAGTACAGGAAATTTGAGAAATATTACTTTAGAAATTGGCAATAATTTCAATCAAGTTGATGAAGAGGTTGTTTTGATCCCTGGAAAAAAAGTGTGCCCTATATGTTACGACATAGTAACTTCAAAAATCAAATCTTGGAAAGATACACAGCAAGCAACTGCAAATTTGTCTCAGGCAATTATTTCTGACAGCATTCCATCAATCGAATCAAGTTCAGGGTCAGTTTTTTATACCGATAGTCAAGAAAAGGAAAAAAAGCAAAAAAATTTAAAAAGAATGTTGGAGTTTTTCGACTTGTCACCACCTAAAAGACAAAAGCTTACAAAGGACCGTGTAAAAAAGAATGCTGTAAAATTAGTCAGTACTATTTGTCACCAAGTTACTAATCAGTTGAGCAATGTATATGATATTGAGTTTGATCATGCTACAGATCTCGATACGCTACAACAGGATCGCTTATCATTTCAAGCTGTTATAGAGAATATAAAATCTAGTTACGACAAAGCAAATACTGTCGAAGAAAAAATTCGTTTATTAACACTATTGCCATGTGACTGGACATATAATAAAGTGTTCCAACATTTACGTTGCTCACGTTACTATTTTCGAAAAGCTAATGAATTAAGAGAACGTTTCGGTAAGTAATTAAACTAATTAATTAATAAAAGTATTATTAAAATGTTATTTCTATATCTAATTTTTTTGAGATAAATTTTATTCTACAAGTTAATAAAAATTGGAATACTTCTTAGTTTTTAACTTTATATTGCATTTCAGGTGTTATGACAGAAACTCCTCGAAAAATTAAACAGATATTTTCACCAGAATTTATTGAATCGATAAAAGAGTTCTACAGAGATTATTCAAATAGCAGAATTTGTGCTGGTGCGAAAGAATGTATCAGTGTTATTAACGAGCATACACAAAAACGAGAGTTCCGTCAAAAAAGATTAATTTTCTATAACTTAAAAGATCGTTATGGAAAGTATGTAAAGGAGAACACGTCAAACAAAATACCAGGTTTTTCAAGCTTTGCAAGTTTACGCCCGACTGAATGTGTCTTGGCAGGAAGTCCTGGAACGCACTCTGTATGTGTCTGCTCTCAGCATCAAAATGTTAAGCTAAAATTACAAGCCTTAAACTATAAAATATCTTATAGAGATATGCTTGAACGTATGGTATGTTCGGTAGATAAAAGTAATTGTATGCTGCATTTATGTAACAATGGTCCTGGGAAGCAAGCTGTTTACAATTATTTTAAACAAAATAATTTTTTTAAAAAACGATAGCCATATAACCTATTATAACTGGAAGCCAATAGATATTGAAAATAAAAAAGATGACCAAAAATCACAAACAGTTAGCAGAGTTACTCTTCAAAGAATAACTGAATTGTTGAATATCTTTATGAATGACTTAGAAAATGAACTCTGGGAATTGTCCGAGCATCATTTTATAGCTGAAACTCAAAAAGATTATCTTGTTCATCTGAAAAAAAACTTAGTTTCAGATGCATGTATAATAATAATGGATTTTGCAGAGAATTATTCTTTTATAGCTCAGGATTCCATTCAAGCTTTTTATTTTAATAAGATTCAAGCTACATTGCATCCATTTACAATGTATTATAAAACTCCGAATGGTGATAAACTACAATGTGCAAGTTCTTGTGTAATCAGCGATTATATAAAGCAAAATGCTTTTGTTGTTAATTCTTTTCAAGAACATATATTGAAAACGATTAAGGAAACGTATCAGTGGATACAAAAAGTCATCTACTTTTCTGATGGTGCACCTACTCAGTACAAAAATAAGTAAGTAAATATCAAAATGAATCTTCGTAATAGCGTACAAAAAATTTGTTAAATCATTAAATCTACTGAAAATATTAATTTGAATGCATTATAAGGTGTACAGATTCAATAAATGTGGGTTTCGAGTAGTTTACAAAGATTACCCTTTAGTCGGTCATTTGGTTAAAATTTCAACTTTTTTATTAAAAGAGATAAGTAAATAAAAAAATACTGTCTGATTCTAAATGAAAAGAGAACACAAAAAGGTGTCTATGATTTTTTCTGTAAACCCAATAGTTTATGAATTAAAAATACAAAGAAACTTGATTTTTTTATCTTGAGCTATTTTTAATTGACAAACTATGGGTTTACAGAAAAAATCATAGATACCTTTTTATGTTCTTTTTTCATTTAGAATCAGCCAGTATTTTTTTTATTTACTCATCACTTTTAATAAAAAAGTTGAAATTTTAACCAAATGACCGACTAAAGGATAATTTTTGTAAACTACTCAAAACCCACATTTATCGAATCTATATACATTATAATGCAATAAAAAGATATATTTTCAGTAGATTTAATGATATAACAATGTTAATATTTATTTATCCAAACAAATGTTAAAAATGTAATATTGATATAATCTTTTTATAAATTTTTAGGAATCATCTGATAAATATCTGCCATCATGAAGCTGATTTTGGAATTAAAGTAGAGTCATATAATTTAAAAATATAAAACGGTTCGTAAGATGAGCATCATTACAAAATTCAGCTGACCAACAAATTTTAAATCCTCAACAAATGTATGAGTACTTGAACGAAACTGAAAGCTGATGGAATGGAGACCAATTGAAAATCACCAAAAAACCATTGATTTTGGTGTCTACTTCTGTTCGAGCCATTTCCGCTATTTAAATATATATGTCATGGGAGTATTTTTTACTCAAATTTAACATAATTACCGACAGATTTCCGAAGAATTTTTTTTTTTTTCATAATGCAAAGTTGTGGGAATTTTTTTAAATTAGCCACTTTTTAGCGATTTTTGTAAATTCAAAAAATTCTACAGGACCACAGGTGTACCTAGAGGGCTGAAAATTTATGAACAACCTTGTTTTCTAATATACTTTCAGAGAAAAAATCGGCTGTAACAATGGCCGACCGCCCCGCGCAGCGTTCTGTAAAACTTGGCTGGAATTACCCATATATATATATATATATATATATATATATATATATATATATATATATATATATATATATATATATATATATATATATATATATATATATATATATATATATTATATATATATATATATATATATATATTATATATATATATATGTGTATAAATTATTACTGACTTATATTTGCCGACTCTTGCAAATACCGAGGGATACTCGACAATCACAGTCCAACTCACCGTTGTCTAACTGTAGTCGCCGCACCGGTAAGTCTCGAGGTCACTGCCTCGTGGTCGCTATTATGTCGCGAACTCCCGCGTGGCCCGAGAAGTCCCCTTTGATTTTCCTTTACCGCGAATCTCCCGCGCGCCCTAGGAATTCCTGTCTAACTATAGCCACACTACCCACTACAAATTTCAACTACTAGTCCACAAATGGTAAGAGGTACGGTCGCGATATACATCTGCAGGCTACGACGAGCGGGCAGTCAATGCCCAAGATCGGAGAGGGTGGAAATCTCTTTCAAATTTCGGCTCTTCTTTTTGCCTATCTTCAGCCCACGGACTTGTTGCTTCCGCCCTTATCTTCTCATTAATTGGTCTCGAGTTTCCTTAAATGAGAAAATCAAGGCTAAGTCTGCGGCAATTTGAGTCGCTGTCGTTCATTGGTTCGCACCGCGAGTGCCGCCCTGCCCGCGGAACGCGGGCAGTATGAATTACTAAATATACACGCGTGGCAACCCGGCGTGTATATCTATAACGGGCGCTTTCAGTTTTATCGCCGCAGGACCATCACAGTTGGCAGCGGCGACGTGCGCACACCGTCCTACGCTACGGTACACCGGCAGCTTCAGGCGGCTCGCGGCGCGGCAGCTGCTAGCTCTCTCATGCTGTCGACAGCCGTGTCGGTATCTCTCTCTCTCTCTCTCTCTCTCTCTCTCTCTCTCTCTCTCGTGGCTGCAGTCGAGGTGGTGTGTGTCGAGGAAGCTGCCGTTGCTGCTGTGAATCCTCTCTCCTCCCGCGTCTGCGTGCATCGGGAGGGAGGACGGGTCGCGCGCGCGCGCGCGTGTGTGTGTGTGTGTGTGTGTGAGCGCGCGCACAGTGGCTTATTGTCCTCGAGAGGTGAGGGAGAAAGAGCAAGTGAAAGAGAGAAGGTCGCGTGCACAGCGTGCGATAGCATAGGTGCCGTGTATGTGTGTGTATAGGCTTGTCGTCGTTGCTCGCTCCGACAAGTCGTCTCTGCGACGCGATCAGCTGGTGCCGTTGGTGTGGATGTGTGCGTGTGTGTGACGGTCTGTGGTTTTCTTTGGTCGCGACTCTCCTTATCCTCATTCCCTAAACAAATAACAATAATAATTCCCCCCATTAATAACAATAACAATTTAATACAAATGCTCGACTCTGGTGACAGGTGATTCGGTCGTGATTGACTGCCTGTGTTTTAATAACATTGGGACGCGGAATACACTTCACATATTTATGTATAATATACAGTAGAAATATATAATATAGATATTAATATTAATATGATATAAGAATATTAACATGATATACTGAATATTAATATGCTATACGGAATATTAATATGATATAAGTTTGAATTAATTATATATATTCACCGCAAATCATAATATATTTAATTATAAATATCGATGAATTTAAGAATTTAAAGTTTACGTTAGGACAACGTGTTAAATTCTTTTCTGTAAACAAAAACGACGTTGTAAGTTGTTAGTAAACAAACATATGTTGATAGAGTTCCTCTATATTTTAATAATCTACATCTGTTGTAGTATAATTATTATAATTAATACTATCTAGAATAAAATCAACTACAAAAATTTAATTATTTTAATTCATTAGTAACAAACATTATTATTTTAATCATAGGATAATAATTAGAGATGCATGCTCGTTATTATGTTATTAGAATACAATTAAAAAACATTTAATGAAATATGTATTATACTATTGAGTCATATTCACTTTTGAAAAATATTGGATTATTCAAATTATAAATAACAACGTATTTAGATTTTACAACCTATTTATTATTATCTCTTAAAGTGTATAACAAATGTAACATGATAAAATAATTAAAGTATAACAAAATGTATAACTTCTTTTCAATTTTAAATTAAATTGCTGATCAACCAGATAGAGAGTGAACATCAGGTACTATAGCAGCGGCAGCCGCAGCAGTAGCAGTACCGGCAGCAGTAGCAGCAGTACCAGTAGCAGCAGCAGCAGGAGCAGTAGCCCTAGCAGTGGCAGCAGCAGTACCAGTAGCAGCAGCAGCAGGAGCAGTAGCCCTAGCAGTGGCAGCAGCAGTAGTAGCAGTAGCAGTAGTAGTAGTAGTAGCAGTAGCAGTAGTAGTAACAGTAATGGTGCAGTAGTAGCAGTAGCAGTAGCAGTAGCAATACTCGTAGTAGCAGTAGTAGTAGCAGTAGCAGTAGCAGTAGCAGTATAAGTAGTAGTAGTCGTAGTAGTAGCAGTAGCAGTAGCAGTAATAGTAGCAGTAGCAGCAGCAGTAGCAGCAGCAGTAGTAGTAGTAGGAACAGCAACAGTAGCAGTACCAGTAGTAGTGACAGTAGAAGCAGTAGCAGTAGCAGCAGCATCAGCAGCAGCCGCAGCAGCAGGAGCAGTAGCAGTAGTAGTGTCAGTAACAGTAGTAGCAGCAGCAGCAGCAGTAGCAGTAACAACATTGGGGCCTGCGGCGGCTCAGTCGGTAGAGTATCGGATTCCCGCGCCGGTGACCCGGGTTCGAATCCTAGTCTCTGCCGATTGATACAAGCACCTCTGTAAAAATTACATGTGCTTTGATTACAAACACACCACAGACCCTCGTCGTCGATTAGCACCACATGGGAGCACAAACATGGCGACGTTAATTAAACGAAAAAAAAGAAAAATAAACAAGGATCCCAAACACTCCGAGTAATAAGTGCCCAAACACGGACAAGGTGTACGGAACAATCATGGAGGTATAGGAAGATCCGGACAAGGAAGTCCGGAAAAATTAAAAGTAGAAAAAGCATATCTGAAAAGACAAACATTTTTTTTATTATTTGTTCTCCGAACCTCAGAGAACTCTATTAATGTAAAAGGAAAAATGAGAGAGAAAGGAGAAGTGAAAATACTTCATAGTCAGTGACATCCTTTAACCCTCTCAGCTTTCACACCCGATTCCTCATTCGATTTCGCGCCATCGTACGATGAACGACAGAAATCGCTTTTCAGGGAAAGCGACGTCTGCGGGGGGGGGGGGGGTACTTTAATGAGCCACTGTTAACTCTCGAGTAATACAGTGCAGTGTGAGTATAGGCCTGGCGACGTCATCTGTCAGCCGCGCGCTTTAACGCGTACGCATCAAAGGCGAGGCGGCGCGCGCCGTCACGCCGAGGGGAAAAGGCATTATTGTCTCAGCTCCTGCGTCGCGCGCCACGTCGTCGCCTGACTCGTCGCCATTTTGGCTTTCTCCCTGTCTGTGCGAAGATATACTTCCACGGCTGAGCCTTTTTATCGTGTTGCCTGCGCGCGTGTGCAAAGGAAGCAACTGATGGAGGCAATCTACCCACCAACACCACGCCAGTACGCGAAGGAGATGCCGCCACGCAGGGGGAGACAACGAGGCACCGGTGAGCAATGCTAGTAGATAGAGAGAGACAGAGATAGAAGCCCCGACATCGACGTACTGTTCTCTCCGAGATCGCGCTCTGTTAATTAGACGTAAGAGCTAGCCCTGAGGAACTCGCGAGTGTTGAGAAAACTCCACACGAAGCCAAGTTCACGAGGACTCGGCGTCAACAAGGGTAAGCTGTACAGATGTGCCGAAGCTAAGCATCAGCAACGTTACATTTTCAGTACAGCTAAATTGTTTATTAACAAATTGTTAATATATAGTAGTATCGAATCAACTAAATTGTAACTAATGTTAACCGTATAAAAATGTGAATATTATTAATGGAAAGAAAATGAATAGAATAATTTGGCAAAATCGTGAAAAAACACCAGAGAGCAACCTTAAACAAAATTTTCAAATAATATCAATAGTTGATTTTGGTGAACTAACTTTTCTGAACTAACTAATCTTTTTTTGAAAAATCTGTTCAACAATGTGCAATAACTATGTGCAATAATTTATAATTTTATTTACTTATAATGTATTTTATTAACTTTACTAGTCATTTACCTTGATAATTCTAATATATAGAGTAATAATTGATGTACCTGAAGTGAAGTTGTAGGTCGATGAACAGAGGTCTCTGAAATCGATATTAAAATTTCAAACACTATTGCTTATGATAACCGCTTTGAGAACAGTATTAATTTTTGTGACTGGTTTTTCCTTCAATTGTTGTTAATTTATTCGTGTTGTCCAGTAGTACTTAGAATTTAATTTTGACGAAAAATTTTAATGATAATAAATACAGACATAGTTGTTGAACATGTTGATTATTCAACGAAACAAAAGGAAAGGTAAAGATCATAACCTTAATTTATCTGTGTAAATATTTTGTCCTCATATAATTATTATTATCATTACCTTAGTTTATTAATTAATAGGGTGGCGAATCAGAGAAATTATACCATTCTAATATGTAATATTGACAAATAGTGAGTATTTAGCCAAATAATATAATTGTGTTAAGATGTTTTATATTAATAATAAAATTGTAATAAAGATTTAGCCTGATGAGGACGACGAATGGTCGTCGAAACGTCGCCATAAATAAATTTGGTTAGTTCACCAAAATCAACTATTGATATTATTTGAAAACCACAAGCGTGAACAAGTAAAACAATATATATACTTAAACAAAATTATTTATAACTTTTTTCGTTTTTTTTATTTATAAATTTCAAAGTGCATTTGGCGATGAATTTTGCAATGAATTCTCTGCATACGTTTATTTGCTTATTACTATATATATATAATTAATAAATTTGTAGTACGATCTTATTTATAGCTATTATAAGGGGAGAAATGTTTTTTTTTACTTTAAGAAAGCAGTAAATATCATGGAAAATTGACTATTTTAAGAAGTTGTTTTAAAATTTGTAAAACATAAACTTTGGTGTATAAAAAAGCACTGACAATTCATTGGCAGTTAGCTTCCTCAAACTTTGAAAAATGTTCCAATATGATATTCTTTATTCTATTTATTACTGGGGTGAAAAATAAAAATGACAAATCTATTGCTTTTTAATATTTGGGCATATATACATATACACACTGTATCGAAGTGCTTCTATTGTTCTTAAAAAAAGAAGCACCCAGTTATGTCTAGCTGTAAAAACAAGATAAAATTTTCTGACAATGTGGTGTGTCCGAAGGCTATTTTGAATATAGCCCATTTTCACTCAAGAATAGAACATTAATCTGAATAACTTTGAATATACAGTGTGTCTCATAACTATAGAATCACCAAAAATTTTTTCAATTAAATCTGTGTATTATACCTTTTCTTAAAAAACCTGTAACTTTCGAAGCGAAAAACCAAGGATAAATTTAAAAATAGCAAATAAAAGGCAATTTTTTTCTCTTTAAGATGTTACCAAAATATTGTGTCTACATTAACTTATGAAAAATTCACGGACGGTTTAAACTAAACTTGAATACTAGATAAAAAATTTACATTGATTTAAATGGGTCTAAAAATTTAAAGTGTTTCTATAGTTATGAAACAACGATAACTTCTTTAATGTTGATGCGAAAGAAATATTCTAGTAATGTTTTAAAGAGAATATATTTTCCATTCATTGGCTTTTTGCAAAATTATCGTCGGATTTTTGCTTCCAAAGTTACAGGTTCTTTAAAAAAAGGTATAATATACACATTTAAACGTGAAAATTTGTGGTGTTTCTATAGTTATGAGACGTACTGTATAAGCCAAAAAAAGTCTGAAACTTACTGTGTGACTTCATATAATGATAACAAATACTCCATCAAAGCCCCAGATTTTTAAAATTTAATACAGAGATTGCATAAACCTGTCCTGCGCCAGCAGCACGTTGGGTATGACTCCAGCGACTACCAATGCCGCAGGCTCTGAGACCGTGTGGTAAGAGCACTATATTTGAATCCCCTCTCTCCGTTGCACTGCAGCTAGCCTCTTTCTGTAGCACTCTTTCTTCAGTGCATCGGCCCAGACTTCCGCTCTGTACAACATTACGTCCTCGACATTACGCATGAGCAGGCACCTCTTGCTGGGATGCGGGCCATTAGTATTGGCCATTAATCTACTCAGCGCTGCCCTCACCTCTGCTGCTTTATTGGCAGCAATTCTTATATGCTCCCTGAAGGTGAGTTTGTTGTCCAGCGTCACCCCCATGTACTTTACAACGTGTCTGGCCTAGACCGTCAAGTCACGCTTCCTACTTGAAATAGGCTCGCGGTGTTGATGTGGTTCTTAGTTAGCAGTGTGATCTCCGTCCTAGTTGCGGCAAGCTCGAGCTCGTGGTTTCTCATCCAGGAGAGGATATGCAGCATCTGAGCGGCTTCCACTGTTCTGGCGATGATGATGGCTGCTATGTCGTCCTTGTACCCTAACAGGTAAGTATCCTCCGAAAGATTCATGCGTAGGATGCAATCATAGGAGACGTTCCAAAGGTCGGATCCCAGCATGGATCATTGGACAGCCCCAGATATTATCTCTTTGTTTTTGGGCTATCCTCCGTATCAAATATTATTGAACGGTTTTTTAGTTAATCCCCAAGCATGCGAAGGAAATACTCAAGAATCCGAATATCCCACACAAAGGCTTCCAGCGCTTTATCCCACTTATCGGAATTGAAGGCGTTTTTCACGACTAAGGTAGCCAATAGGCAAACAGGGCAAGAGTAGTGATTGCCCTGCTCCGTCCACTTTACGGTGCTGTCGACCGCGTAGGCTGCGTCAATGGTAGACACGCCCCATCTAAAGCCGTACTTACGGGTTGCTAGATCGCCTGCAGCTTTAATGACTGCTTGTATACGGGTCTTTATTAACTTCTTCAGGAGCTTGCCTGTCGTACCTAGCATACACAACGGGTGGTTAGCCGACGCACAGTGTGACGGATGGCCAAAAAAGTTATCAAAATGTTCCTTTACTATTAAATGTACCTTAAATAAAACGTGTTTCGAAAGGTTTTGACCTCAGGAATCCGAATCCGAATTCCCCAAAACACAAAAAAATTATTATAAGGGTGAAACAACCCTATATAATCGTATATCTCACGATTTCGTAGCGAATCAAAATTTCTACTCACTCCGATATCTCAAAAAAATAACTATTATCACAGGCATATATCAACTTTGTCTATAAATATCCGCCAGAAAATTTCAAGTCCATTTCCATGTCCAGAACGCTATAAATTAGGGATTGAAAAGGGGTGTAAAACGAAAAATTATTATTTTCCTCTTCAGCATATCCGAAGTATTTTCTTTTTTAAATAAACATGTTAAGTACGTCTACAAGTATTCACCGAAAAATGTCAAGCCCATTTCCATGTACAGAACCCTTTCAATTAGGGATTGAATGGGGGTGGAAGCGAAAAATAATTATTTTCCCTCTTCAGCATATCCAAAGTATTTTCTTTTTTAAACAAACATGTAAAGTACGTCTAGAAGTATTCACCGAAAAATTTCGATCCCCTTTCCATGCACAGAACCCTTTAAATTAGGGGTTGAAAGGGGGTGGAGAGCGAGAAATTATTATTTCCCTCTTCAGCATATCCAAAGTATTTTCTATTTTAAACAAACATGTTAAGTACGTCTAGAAGTTATCACCGAAAAATTTCGAGCACCTTTCCATGCACAGAACCCTTGTAATTAAGGGTTGAAAGGGGGTGGAGAGCGAGAAATTATTATTTCCCTATTCAGCATATCCAAAGTATTTTCTTTTGCAATCAAACGTAGTAACTACGGCTAGAAGTATCAACCAACAAATTTTGTGCCCCTTTCCACGTACAGAACCCTTGTAATTAGGGGTTGAAAGGGGGTGGAAAGCGATAAATTATTATTCCTCTCTTCAGCATATCCAAAGTATTGTTTTTAAACAAACAGAATCCTGTAAATTAGGGGTTGATAGTGGTTGGTTAGTGAAAACTAATTGTAACTTCATTTGTTACCTATCGAATTTGTAGACCACAATTATGAAATTTATATTATATTTATTAGACCTAAACAATATTTAAACAAATTGTATATAAATAAATAAAAAAATTATTTTACGTTTTTAAATCAACATTGGATGAATCTCACAAACGCAAAGTATGTTATAAAATTGATTTTTTTAAATATATTACCTGGTTTATTTGTCCTATCACACTCAGTTTCATTAAAACTAATATTTATTTCGTTTTCCAGACCTTCTGCATGAGCATTTTCAAACTCTTTGGAATTGCGCCTATTTTTATTTAATTTTTGGAATCTAAGGTTATAATTATTATAAAAACTTTGCCTAAGTTTGTTTTTAATTAATAATTTATCTTGTTCACAAAGTAGTGGTCTGTATCTATTTACTAACAAATTTATTACAGTCGGTTTTTTGTCATGAACAGTAGTAAATAAATTATTGTTAAAAAAAGGGGAAAATGTCTCGATGTTTAACAGAGAAACTGTTCATGGTGTCAATGAAAAATGAAACCCTTTATTCCTTCAACTATTACGATGGAAAGCTGCTTGAGAACTGACTATCTCGAGTGTCTTCGACTTTCCCAAGGGCCACAGAAGTAGATTTTATTTATATTTAACTAACATATCTAAGAAACGCATACAATTTCTTAAGCTCAAGCACATAATACAAAAGATTCTCAAATATTCTAAAAGGTGAAATCCGATAATACAGTATGTACAAGAGCTGTGCGTTGAATGGTAAATTTATCATTAAAAATATATTTTTTTGCGGTACGTTTTTATACTACTTACATTGAAAAAATTGTATCGTTAAATGTTACAATATTAATATTGTAAGGAATTGCAAATGATGGTTTTAAAGTAATATTTTTACATAAATCGTTTGTATATTACGATAAAGTTGTAGTCTAAAGCTTTATACAAAAATACATCATTAAACAAACTTATTAGCAATGTTTTACTATATCAATATCGTAATGCTTTTGTATTATATGAGTTTTCTCTGTGTATGAGCGCACAAATTTAGTTTCCCAGTAAAATAAAAAATGATAAAAAACATTGAAAATTGAATTTGAATTTAGTATGCTACCTCAATTCTCATAATTATTTAGTTGTTCACGAATCTAGTTTTTTATTCAAACATTTTCACTCTTTTGGTTTATTGGTTTATAAGAATTTTGGTTTATACACTAAAATACAATATCGTAAAAATTATAAAATTTGTGTATTTATTAAGATTACGTGCAATAACGTAAAAAAGTTTTTACTAACTTTTTATTTTTTAAAGAGTTTGCAAATATTTATTATAAAATCACTTGAAATGTTGGCTTATTACGATATATATCGTGCAAGTTACAATATAGTTTTCTCAGTGTACCATCTATAACTCTTCTCATAAAAGATTTTAAAAGTAACTACTATGTTATACTGAAAATTGAAAATGATAAAATTTGTGTTTTTTATTCTACATAATAATTATTTAATATAACAAAATACCTGCATTTTTCTTCGTGAATTAACAATATTTAAATAAATTTTCGAAGTAGTTTAATCGAAGTCTCGTACTTTGAAAATGCAATTTTATATATATATATATATAAATTTGCTAATAAGTTTGTTTAATGATGTATTTTATTATAAAGCTTTAAAATACAACTTTATCGTAATATACAATCGTTTTATGTAAAAAATATTACTTTTAAAACATTATTTGCAATTCCTTACAATATTAATATTGTAACATTTAAAGATACAGTTTTTTCAATGTAAGTAGTATAAAAACGTACCACAAAAAAATATATTTTTAATGATAAATTTACCATTCAACGTACAGCTCTTGCACATACTGTATTATCGGATTTCACCTTTTAGAATATTTGAGAATCTTTTGTATTATGTGCTTGAGCTTAAGAAAAGATATGCGTTTCTTAGGTATGTTAATTAAATATAAATAAAATCTACTTCTGTGGCCCTTGGGAAAGTCGAAGACACTCGACACAGTCAGTTCTCAAGCAGCTTTCCATCGTAATAGTTGAAGGAATAAAAGGGTTTCATTTTTCATTGACACCATGAACAGTTTCTCTGTTAAACATCGAGACATTTTATCTGTTTTTAACAATAATTTATTTACCACTGTTTATGACAAAAAACCGGCTGTAATAAATTTGTTAGTAAATAGATACAGACCACTACTTTGTGAACAAGATAAATTATTAATTAAAAACTAACTTAGGCAAAGTTTTTATAATAATTATAACCTTAGATTATAAAAATTAAATAAAAATAGGCGCAATTCCAAGGAGTTTGAAAATGCTTATGCACAATGGCTGTAAAACTAAATAAATTTTAGTTTTAAAGAAACTGAGCGTGATAGGACAAATAAACCAGGTAATATATTTAAAAAAATCAATTTTATAACATACTTTGCGTTTGTGAGATTCATCCAATGTTGATTTAAAAACGTAAAATAATTTTTTTATTTATTTATGTACAATTTGTTTAAATATTGTTTAGGTCTAATAAATATAATATAAATTTCATAATTGTGGTCTACAAATTCGATAGGTAACAAATGAAGTTACAATTATTTTTCACTAACCAACCACTATCAACCTCTAATTTAAAGGATTCCCGCGTCACTGGGGCCTTTCGTGGCAAAATATGCCAGTTTGCGGGTTACAATCTTATACCCTAAACCCCACGGATTTTCGTCCTCTTTTACCACCTCACTCTAGCAGCGCTGTTGGCTTGTTTTGATGGCCCGTTTCAGTGCTCATTTGGCTGCCTTAAATTTGGTGACCAGTGGGACTGCATTGTGACTGCATCTCCGGGTTCTCTGTTGTCTGCGCCGTAGGGATTTACAGCGTTTTCGAAGTTCGGCGATCTCATTTGTCCACCAATAGGCAGGATGCCTTCTCCGACTGGGGCATGTCTGGGCTAGCGCCTCCGCACAGGTCTGATAGATGACTTTCATTGTGTCTTCAGTAAACCCTATTGGCCCGTGCTTCTGGCGTCATGTTATTCGGGATCTCTTCTAGGGACTCCTGATCGCATTCAATCGCAACGGTGAATTTTTCGGTGTTCATTTTGATGATGTTCCACCAGGGGGTAGTGCGCTTCGAGGCCACTGGTGCTTGTCTGACATCTCGAACATGGAAGGTGATGTATTGGTGATCTCTTCCTGCTAGTCCTTGTTTCACGCTGCAAGACGTTCTGTTTCCAGAGAAACATCAATGACGGTTTCACGGTAGCCCGGTCGTCTAAAAGTCGTCGTGTTCCCGTTGTTAAGTACTGTTGAGTCCACCGCATGAACCTGGTTATGCGTTGCCGGCATTGATGGCCCGACTTCTGTCAAATCCGCTAGCTTCTGTTGAGCTGCTATGTGGATTCGGTGATGCTCATCTAGTTGATCCAGCATCTCATGCAGCACTGGCAGGTTATTCTTCACTTCCTGTTTCATGTTCGGCTGAGTTCTAGCAGATTCTCTCATGAATTCGACGAGGGCTTTCATCTGCTTTATCTTCTCTTCCATGGTATTTTCTTCGAGTTTGATCGTCATGCTGGTTGAATTCTCCTCCGTGAGCTCGAGAGCCGAGGAATATATTTTTTGAAGTTGGATGGAGAATTCGATCGTCTTCGCGTGAGCCATAGTTCCTTTTCTTCTGTCTTCCGCATCAGATATTTCCATCTCGGAATCTGAGGTTGGCGCTCCTCCTATTTGTCCTTGTTCGTTGTATGAGTCCACGTTGTTTAGAGTAAACTTAGTCCCAGCATGTGTCCGACCACGAATGGAGATCCCCCCGTCTATGGGGGTAGCTGACATTGCCCAGGTATGTGTCTGTAGGCGGTGCCAGACTGGGTACATCATGCCGAGATATAGCGTTCTCCGGTTCAATAGCCCACCTCTGCTTTCTCGAGCTTCCCACCTCGAACAATGTGCTGTGCTTTCTGAAGAGCTTCTGGAAGGCATCGCGTGACGGAAACGCACTCGCCAAAGCGATTGACTGATACTGGTGATCAGCCTCTTGTTTTGCCGTTAACCGGAATCAAAAAGATGGTTCAGGTTACTTCAGCCTACAACCTCGAATCGCCTCCTCACCCAGGATCACCTTTTGGCAGCTCACGGGTTGCACCGCACGGCAAACACGGCGGAAACTGCGGACGTCATTTATTCATTATCTCATTCATACTATCGTATTTATGCGTGCTGCTTGTCTCTGTTTGTTTTCTGCTAGTGTAGCCCCTAAATCGGTAGTTCCCGACATGCTTAAGCTTATTTGCGTTTAACGATCTACTACTGATTCTAATGGCTGACATCCTCCAAAAAAATGCCCGTTTATAGAACCCTCGGGAGAAAGTAAGCCGTCTGTTTCATTTGGTCAGTACCTGTTTATAGAGTCGACCCGACGAAAAAATTTTACGACGTTTCGATTTGCTCACGAGATTCGTCAGAGGGTGCCCGTTTATAGAGTTTCCGACTGATCATTTCCGGGTTTGCTGTCATTTGTATTCACCCAACCCGCCTGATGGTGTTACCAATTGAGGTTGCATATTTGTTCGGTGATCTGATTGTAGACGTGGTGTGACAGTCAACAAGAGAAGAATAGTAAAGGTAGATGTGGCGTCATCGCCTGAGGCGACAGCTTCTAAAAAATGATGGGACGAAACGGGGGCTTGGCAGACAGTAACTAGACGACCTGGGAAAAACGCGGACAGAATCGCGGGGACAGACCAACGTCCTGGGGTAGCCAAAACACCGACGTGTAACGGACGAGAGAATGGAAGGGGACAATCGGACGCACAGTCGATTACCCAAAGAGCACCAAGACAGGCGGAAAGGGGTGCAGGTACACAAGGGTTAAGAATTAGAAACGACGCTGCCCTGATAGGACTGGATAGGGGCAAAACGTACTAGGACATCTTGCAACAATGAAAGACAAAGGTAGACCCAAACAAGACCAAGTCGAAGATCAGGACCATTAGAAAGACAGAAAAGCAGGGGGTCCTCCTGGTACTGGATCGTGGTTCAAAGAACGTACAGGCCTTCCGCGAGTCGGTCCAGGAGGCCGTCGGTAAGGATGGGGGGACCGTGAAAGGACTTGGAGCCAGGCCCACCTTCGAAATACTTGACCCAGACTGTGACGTGACACCAGAAGTCGTCGAAGCGGTGATTAGGCGGGAGACGAACTGCAAGACTGAGGACATAAGGATCACCGTATTCGACCCTAATTCGTAAATATATAATAAAAGTGGGCCTAATAAGCGGATGCCGCGTACGCCCGCGTATGAACGTAAAGCGATACTACAAGTGTCTGGGGTATCGGCACCTGAAGCGGGGCTGTAAGCAAGTACCGGAAAGAAGTACTTGCTGGAAGTGCGGAATTATTGGCCACATTGTGGTAGGGTGCCGTAAGCAAAACGCAACATGTTTCCTCTGTGAGAGGAGCGAGGGAAATGTGCAGGAGAGGAGACATGTCGTGGGTTCAGGATCATGTCCCGTATTCAGGGAAGCCCTTAAGGTGGCAAAGGTAGCTAGAAAATGACCTGCCTATTACAAGGGAATATGGACGGCAGCGTCCCCGCCCACTATCTCCTCCAACAGTTTCTTGTAGAGTGCAACGTAGACATCGCTCGTATCAGAGCCATATAAGAAAGAGGGAACTCTGTCGTGGATGGCCAGTGACACGGGTAGAGCCGCGATTTGGGTGTGCGGGGACCAAGTAACCCTGGACAGAGGGGCCGGAAACGACTTCGCATGGGCAAGAGTGGGGACAGTTACGTATGTCAGCGTATACCTCTCACCAACTCTGACGATGGACGCCTTCACAAACAAACTGGACGCAATCAAAGATACCATACGAGAAATCCCTGGCTACCTCGAGGTTGGTAAAGACTTCAAAGCCAGGGCAATCGAGTGGGGCATGCTCATAACGATCGGATGAGGACAGCTCATTCTTGACGCAACGGCAAGACTCGTACTGGCGACAAGTAATATAGGCTCGACACCAACCTACATTAGATCAGGATTCGGCCAAACCATACCGGACCAATATTTGTATCTCCGAGGGCGAGTGCAAGCGATGATCACACTCGCCACGGTCTCTTGTATGTTCGCGACTCTGTAATGATTTCCCGCGTGGGCCGTATTCCTCGCGATGCAGGACTGCGCGTCCTTGCTCTGTACTTTCGTTGTATTAATATTTCTTATATAATATACGCATGATTATTAAAAAGACCGTGTTCTGAAGTTTATTTTCTACCTTTTCGCGTTTACCACATTCTCCCTCTTACCCCCCAGTCGCGTGGAAATACTCCACCACTGGCTAGCTGGACACGCCGCCGTAGCTGATGCGGTGCGAGGATAGCGAGCGGCTGCGCTCGCATTGACGGTAGGTGTCGGGTGAAAATCCACCTGCGGCGCATTAGAGAGACATGCACCTGTATTTAATAAGTAACTTCTATTTATTAAATAAACTCTCCTGTTATAACTATTATTATTATTATTGTTATTAATGATACTAATCTATATTAAAAGTGAATTATTAAGTGTACATTTGCTATAATTTACAAAATTGAAATCTATTCTCTATAAGTTTAACCCTGTTGCTAAAACGACAACAACTCATGTAGTGTACTGCAAAGGAAAATAATCGACTTTCTTGCATATGTAATGCATCTTCAAATGCATAAATGTCATATGTAGAAGCAAATGTAAAATTTTCTACGTATTCTATTGAAACGTTTAGACTTTCTGCTACATTTTTCATGTGTTAAAAAAATTTAAGTTGCACAAGGTGCCATCATCATGCTACAAGAAATGCATAAATTAATCTTAATTTTTGCGTTAAATCCTAGTTTTGAGATATTTAATGTCGAAAATATTTGTTTACACCTAAAAATCGGATTCAGCATCAAATTTTACCGTAGACAACATGACTTAGGATTCTAAATGACAAAATAAGAATAAAATTTTAAGTAAAATTAAGAAAAAAACAAACTACAAAAAAATGAATGGATATAAAAAATTTCAAGGAAAATAGATAATGGCGAGTGGCTACTGGATGATCTTACAAAGAATTACTCTATAACCAAAACTTAAAGTTTGTAGTGACATATTGAATGGAATTACTTGAACAGTTGATTATTGTTTTTTAACAAAAACGGATTGAAGATATTTAATTCCATGAAAATATTTACTAGCCATTTAAAAATTAAAATCACATTGTCGGTAATGTAGGAAACTTCTATTCGCGTATATTCAATAGCAAGGTTCAAATATACAATAAATTAAGACTAGGTAAATTCGGTTCAATTTGAGTTTGCATTTATTTAATGGTTAACTATTCACAGAGCCAAGTGTGGCTATACTACAGCACGGTTTTACGCCGTGAGAGCTAGAGTGAAACTGCCTTTTTAAGCGAAGAGAAAGGCGCTCTGTGGTTGGATCCATTTAAGCGTTGTATTTGAGATATTCAGTTCACCTTCGTCCGGAACAGAGCAGACTAGTAATATATTGCCGCTTGACCGTTGCTTCGTTCACTGAATGTGCTCCTGAGAGTTCGTCATCGATATAAAATTCATCTCTTACTATCTTGGTATTTTCTCCTGCCTCCAAAAATCCTGCAAGAACTCATTGATTTGCAGTTCTGAGGTATAGTGGAAAGCCGGAGGCACTGAGAGTGGCACCTGAGAGCTGCTGTCAACATCACCAGAGACCAACCAGCCCAGAAGAGAGAGGGATGCCATAGACTCACCAGGTCGGCCCTTAATGACTTGACCCTCAGTAATAATTGTGTTGATGGAAACTCCTAACAATACGTCGATATGAGTTTTGTCCATAAAGTGAGGATCAGCGAGTTCTAAGTCTTGTAAATATTCTAATGTTAACGAAGATTCTAAATTGGGTGGTTTATACGAAGAGACTTTTAATATGACCAATGCTTCCACCTCACCTGAGAAAATAGATTCGAATCTAGGTCTTAATGCAAAGCGAATAACAGCTTTACATACAGTGACGGTTTTATCACCGACTCCTGTAATTGGCACATGTACAGTGTGCTGCATCAATCTGAGCCATTGACATAACGACTCAGATATAAAAGAAACTTGTGAGCGGAGGTCGGTCAAAAAATGAACCATTAGCCCAATGCCATTAGGCTCTAACATGTGAATTCTAGCAGTCATAAGGAGTAGGAGTACATTTTCACTGAATGGAGCCATAATTATAGTAACATTTATCGATATTGTAGAAGAATCAGTGTTGTCTGCCAATGGCTGGTTAGACTGATCAGACGAACGGCTTGTTGCTAAAAAATATGTAGAGTTATCAGAGGGAGAGTGCGAAGCGATATGCAAAAGGATGTGATGTTTTCCTTTGCATTTAAGACAACGATGAGGAGTTCGACAAAATCGAGCCAAGTGGTTGCCTAGACAATTGCAATACATATTTTTGGAGGTTATGTAATCTTTCATCTCCTGAACAGATTTATTTTTAAATAAGTTGCATTTGCCTAAATAATGTGTTGGACTTCACAGGACACAAAGTACACTGCACACAAAGTGAACATAGTTATGTATCCTTCAAATTTTAGCTTTGAGTAATATTGGTTTTCGAAGCGTTAGGTAAGCTGGTTTTACCGCCTCTGTTGCTTGACTCTAGAGCTAACATTTGAGTATCTAAAAAGGATGTCAATTGAAGTTGAGTATGGGAATCAGACCACCTAAATATCTTTCACAATCTCTACAAGAGTTGGTGTCGAGACGAGAAACTGTCAAAAATACAATTAAATTCTAAGGCTTCCAAGGGGTTGAAAGTTTATTTAACAAGTCGTTTGAGTTCCCAAAAAGATTCAGATTTCTTGTGTTTTATGGCGAAAAACTCTGAGAGATGATTGTTGAACAATCTGCGTTTATTCTCATAATATTCGACCAGCGTAGTACAGGGTCTTTCAAAATTATTATTAGTAACCTCAATATTTATAATTTTATCCAGGACTTCACCAGATAGCTGAGTGCGTAGGTAGTACAGTTTGATGACGGCTATTATATCAGATCTACGATGTATCATAGAACGAAACATGTATCGAAAGTTGTTCCAACCTGGATATTTTCCTGAAAATTTAAGAATGTCGATTTTAGGTAAAGCTTGAGCCAAAGAGAATAATTGAGTGCTTTGAAGTGGTTCATATGGAGCAACTACGGTCGACTCCACTGTATTTTCGATTAAAATATGAATCCTCAACAAGGTCGACGAGATTGGTGGTAAAATAAACATGATTTTTATTTGCGTCTTTGATTTCGAGTATTTTGCGATGGTTGGACATGAAGGACTTAAAATAGGTTTCTAAACCAGCTATGCGGTTGACCTACCCTTAGATGAAAAGTTATGATAAGAATAGGCTAGTTTTTTTGTAAAGATAATTCTGATTCGACAAGGGCTTCCCTGTTGGTTGGAGAGATTTGAGATAAAATATATATTTTTGCAATGGAATCTGGAAAGTTAAACTCGTTATTCAAGGTTGACTTTATAATTTTAACCTAATTATAAAAAGCAAATGTTTCTAAAATACTCTAAATATTCTAAAGATATATTCTTTAAAATATAACAAGAGCTCACGTTGCTTTCCATTTAATTTCAAACAATTGTTCTGCTACAGCGGAGCTCAATTTTTGTGTAGTGCTGGGCCTAAGCTCAGGTGCTTTAAATTAACCAATACCAAAGAGCTATAAGTTTAAAACAATTGATAACTATCAGGTAAATAGAGAAACTAAAAACCAACTCTGCAATTGAATAACAATAATCGAGAAAATTGTTAAGCTCGAAATAAAATTCAGGCATGAATTAGCAAGGTAAGAGTCAAACCAAAGCCGAGCAATGCGAAAAACGCAAGTAAGAAATCAGCACAATTCAAAAAGCAATTGATGAGTTTTGTTCGGCAAAATAACGAATAGATTATATCGAACGAATTTTATTAAAGAGAGGCATAATTTAGAATACCCCCGATAAATCACCAGTTGGTGTGCTTATTACGTTGAATTTAAGAAGGTTTATATCAAATATATGGCTGAACGATTAAGCTAATATTGAAACGATCTTAGTCTATTACAATTTGTTGCTGGTAACTTCTATAAACGACATCATGTTTCCAGAGCGGCTCGAGTGTGTTGAGAGACGCAGTATCCAAGATATAGTCGGAGCGCGCAGAAGAGTTCACCTCATGTCCAGAGCAGCTCACGTTGTACCGATGGCATGTAGAGTACCTCAACAGGCGCAGCTGCCACGTTGATAACCGGGTACACTGAAGAAATCAATACAACCTTGTATTGGATGTGATGCGACAAAAGCGCAAGAGTGGCGTAGATGTCAGCAATCAATCGACGTCGAGGTGGACAGAGCTTGCAACGTGCAGCGTCGATGGTATGACGTGCAGAGCACGCAAATAGCAGCAGCAGCAAATCGACGGTAAGGCGAGTAGCGCTGGTATTCAGCAGCGTTACTGGTGTAGTGCACAGCGCAAGTACCAGCAGCAACAGTAGTAAGACGGCGATGGGGCGAGCAGAACTTGCGTCCAACAGCATCGACGATCACGGGCGCAGGGCACGCAAGCAGTAACAGCAACGAGTCGGCGGCGCACTATGAGCGCAAATGACAAAATTTGTGTTAAAATAAAATAGAGCCTCGTAGAAATGACTTAACGACTTAATTTTTTTTTTAAATATTGGAATACTGATATAGGATAATGAACAATTATTGACAAAGGCAACATATAACCGCCCACACGTGGGTATAACCTAAAATACCTAAGAAATCGAGTATTATCAACATACCAATTGATATATGGGAGAATTATTGAAGAGTGAACACTTGAAGTGCAGATAATGATTTTAAGCATGTAATTTGATTTTCCCATTGTCTTAAGAAACTATCATAACCTCAAATAGGTATTTTACTTTTATAACTTAGGAACTTTCGTCATATGCACTAATATATGGAATATTGATGAGGAAGTAAATACTTGAAGTGCAGATAATATTTTCAAATAAACTGATTTTCCCATTTCGTCGGAAACCAATCATAACCTATAAACCAGGTATTTTTTCTTTTATGATGTGTGAATTCCAATCACATGCACTGATATGAAAAGATTTACGAGGAAGTTAACAGTTGAAATGCAGACACTATTTTTTATCTAATAAGTTGACTCTCATTTTGTCAAAAACCTATCATAACCTCGAATACAACTATATTTGCTCTTATAAAACGTGAGATTTCGTAGAACGAAGTAATATATAAAATGTTTATGAGTAAGTAAATACTTGAGGTGCAGGAAATAGTTCCCAAACAATAAATTAATTTTCCTACTTGGTCGGAAAATTATCATAATCTGAAAAAGGGTACTTTTTCCTTTTATAATTGTAAGTTTTTGTAATATGTACTGACATTTAAAAGATTTATGTGGAGGTATTCGGTCAGAAACTTATATCAATCATAGAAAATCTGTCTCTCTTTCTCTCTCTCTCTCTCTCTCTCTCTCTCTCTCTCTCTTTCTCTCTCTCTTTCTTCTGTCGCTCACAATAAGTTAATTCACCTATTTTTTCGAGAACCTATCATAACCTCTAAAGTAACTGCATTTGCTCTTATAAAACGTAAATTCCCTTAATATGGGTTGAATACTTGAGGTGCAGAACATAATTTACAATGAATAAGTTGATTTTCTTATGTGGTTGACAACTTACCATAACCTTAATAATGATACCTCTTTCTTCTACAAATCGTAATTTTGTAGAAAATGGTCTGATATTCAAAAGATTTAGGAGGAGGTAAATCCTTGAGGTTGAGAATATTTTTTTCAAACAGGAAAGTTTATTTTCTCATTTTGTCGATAGCTATAAAATATTATACGATATTTAGTGTATTAATACTGGACAGTTTCATTTAGGTTCCAATACTTTTATGAATTTCGATTTCATAATTTTTAAAAATATAAATTTTCTCTTAAGATGCCAACAATGTATTGTTTCATATTCAAATTAATGTTAATATACTATAAAATAAGAAATAAACCAACTGAAGAAACTTAACATAGCATTAAGGCCAGCTTACTCCAAACAATTTTGAAAAAATCGAATTTTTTTTTTTTCATAAATTGCTACTGTATACTCGTAGAAATAGTATAGAATTAGTCCCGAAGGTCAGCAGGACCGAGAAGCAGGTATAAAAGAGTGGGGAGCGGTGCGCGCCAAGCGGTAAATCCGGCCGCTCGAACGCCTTCGGTAGCACTAATAAAAACTTTAAACTGATTTTTCTCCGAACCACGTTTTTTCGCATGGATGACACTCTCATTTCAAAACTATTGCACTTATCGACATGAACCAAACGGCATTTTACTCTTTAGATGTCTGGCTATATCCTCAAGCAGAACCAGAAATATTCATTATTATTTAAAAAAGTTATAAACAATTAAAAGTGAAAAAAAGGGTAAAAAAATTCAAAAGTCCGCCATTTTGTTTTTTTTCATTGAAAATGTTTCATTCTGCTTGAGGCCATAGCCAATTCGATACAGAACATGAAACCGTTTTGTTTTTTGCTTTCAGATAATTCGTTTCCAAGAAATGATGTCATCCATCTACTAATCAGACGAGTTTCAGCAGCCATTTTCAAAACCGTCATTTTGAACAAAAAAAATTTTTTTTCAAGTAATTTAATATATGTGCTTTCATATGTAAAAAAAATTGATTACTCAACATGTTTTGTACTATGAATAAAATTTATTGAAAAAAATCACGTTTTTTGGAGTAACCTGGCCTTAAGTAAACCTAATAACCTTAAAATTATAATTCACTTGCTATTATATTTTGATGTCAAGTAGGTTAATTTTTGTATGGTGACTTATTATAAAAATAAATTCCAATAAACAATATTATAAACTAGAGAAAACTTTTCTTTTTTAGAATGTATTGGAGTTAAAATGAGAGATTTAATAGCTACATAGAATCACTGCAGTTTTTCCACCTGCCATATAATTTTGGTACGTCTGGTAAAGGTGGCTCGCATGTCATTGTTCGTGTCACACATATGCTCCGTCACTCAATACTCCAGAGTTCAGTTACTTCCTGTTTAGACGTCTTTGCACTAGAATTCTCTGTTAACAAAAGCATCGCAATTTCGCCGCAATTCTGCTGCAATCTTGCCTGCAATCATAAAAATTGCAGCAGCCTACGTGCGGCCTGCTTCACAATTCGACTAAGTTTCTGCTGCACGACAATTGCGGTGGATGCGTGCAGCAGGATTGCACCCGAATTGTGTACGACGATTGCTGTAAACGAGTGCGGCTGGATTGCAGAGGACGTGCATCCGACAAGTGCTACTAAAGGGGATGCAATAATGCACTAGAAAATGCAGCCGAATTGCGTACGACGATGTCGGCATACGAGTGCGGCAGAATTGCAGCAGTCGTGCAGCCGATAAGTGTGGCTAAGGGAATCAAAATAGTGCTCTCACGAGTGCAGCAGAATTGCACTCGAATTGCGTATGACGATTGCGGCAGGATTGCAGCAGACGTGCAGCCGACAAATGCAACTAAGGGGGATGAAATAATGCACTCGCGAGTACAGCAGAATTGCACCCGAATTGCGTAGGACGATTGCGGCAGACGAGAGCGGCAGGATTGCAGCAGACGTGCAGTCCACAGAGCCGGTGGAAGCAAAGCGTATAGTTTATATGTCGCCGAGCGGCGAGCGCATCAGTTTTGGGTTCACTCGACTAGTTTGTCGTGGTAGATACTATAAGAGACCGCGCACAAGTCGTCTGGGAGATAAAACTCTTTGGAGCTGTGTGTGTCTCGCTTTTGGAGTATATCTTAACACACTCGCAAATGCGTTACATCATCCCCCTTAATCACACTTGTCAGCTGCACGTCTGCTGCAATTCTGCCGCACTCGTCTACCGTAATCATCGCACGCAATTTGGATGCAATTCTACTGCACTCGCGAGTGCGTTATTTCATCCCCCATAGTCGTACTTATCGGCTGCACGTCTGCTGGAATCCTGCCGCACTCGTCTGTCGCAATCGTCGTGCAGCAGAAACCTAGTCGAAGTGTGAAGCAAACCGTGCACTTCCGGCGCAATCGCGAGTGCGTCAGACTGTATGACCCTAGAAGGCCAACACTTTTGTGCTTGTCCCCAGAATGCTGGCCCTGTTTACCAGCGTTCTAAGATGGATGTGCCCTAGTGGCATCATCAGCTGGGTTCTCGCTTGAAGGCACCTACCTCCATTCAGAAATCTTAGAAGTCTCGGCCACCTCTCCGATCCTATTGTTAACGAATTCCTGGTACATTCGGGGATAATTTGTGATCCAGCACAATACAGTGCGGGAAGCTGAAAAAAATGCAGTTTTGTGCGGATTATCTCATCTTCCGGTGTCCCGTAACATCTCGGTATTGACAATTGGGTCACTCTTGGTAAATCGGAAATCCAATCTCGCCGTTTACCGAATTCGTGATCTCCTATAGGTGTGTTACAGGATCGACCGCTTCGAAATATATCTTTCAACAATAATTTTGATCAGACTACAAAGGGAGCCAAAAGCCCAACGGGTCGAACACCGACATCATCATTTGTAACACCTCTCGCTTCATTGGTGATCTTTTTTTCGACTTAACATCTGCAGGTATGTTTGAAGAAGTCGCCTTAAAGCGCTGTGAATCAGATTCTGTGTCCCGTTTTAACCCTAAAGTTTTTCTATGTTCTCGCGATACTCCTGATGTATCCAGTGTGACCGTACTTATGTGACATCTGTTGTTCTATCCTATTAAGCTGATAACGCATTTGTCATTGCTTACCTAGTTATGAAGTGGAAACCGACCACTGCAATTTCTTCGATGACTTGCTCTACAAGCTTTTTGGCTTGTCACAGTGAGTCTGCAGCGCCCTAGTAATCATCTACATAACTCCCTAGTTCAATTGCTTCACAGGCTTCAGACATATAGGTGAACTCCCGTTTAGCATTTTTGTCCTTGATGTATAGGGCACTGCACGGCGATGACCTCACTTCGAGAACCACTGATGTCATACGATATTTGTCAAGGCTCTCATCACGATTTGCTCCACGCCATAGAAAATGTTGCGCATTATGGTCCCTCTCTTTCGTCTTGAATCGTAAGTATATATCTTTATGTCGGTTTTAAATGCAATGCTACGCTACCTGAAACGCTTTATAACTCCCGGTAGTGAATTGAGAAAATAAGGCCCTGTCAGTAAACGATCTTTCAAGCATGTACCTCAGACCCTGGCTGCGGCATCGAATATGTTCTTAGCGTAACCTTCGCAGATAAGTCTACTCAATTCGGTATAGTACAACTGAGCTAGA
The DNA here is from genome assembly GCA_949152435.1 of Gastracanthus pulcherrimus. Lineage (NCBI taxonomy): Eukaryota > Metazoa > Arthropoda > Insecta > Hymenoptera > Pteromalidae > Gastracanthus > Gastracanthus pulcherrimus. The sequence goes on along the minus strand of OX424575.1, from coordinate 101,182,312 downwards.
GTAACGTCTTTATTTATTTACTGTTCAAAATTATATAGTCTCCTTCCTGCATACTCTCTGTTGTCCGGTTGGGTCACCTCGTCTAAGCACCATAATATACCAATATTCCATTGCCCATTAACCTTTTGAGTCATTGTCTCGAGAAGGTCCAGGTCTTTCTTAGACACCATTCCGACGGATTATAATTGAAAATATTTGTTTACTAACTTGTGTCACTCATTATCTGAATGATTGTACTTCGTTCGTTATGAAATTTCACCACTCTCAAATGCCTGCAGGGAGAGAAATGTGTTGCGATAATCGCTCGTCTTCCTTACCAACTGCCGCACGGGATTCTCCGTACGCTATGCGCTTGTCACTATAGCTATGCGCTTGTTACTATAGCTACGCTCGCAAGGAATGGTACCGCCATCGCATGCTCTACGCCGAGCGTCATTTATAAGAATCCGTTGCGGCTGCGGTATAGCTTTCTTACGAATGCGAGATAGGCCACACCCCCCGCTCGCTGCGTGGGCCCAGCAGCTAGATGCATGCTCAGTTACTGCCTTTAATCGTTAATAACTTTGCTTCTCATAAATATTTCTCGATGAAACTAGTCTCAAATTAAAGATGTTTCTATCTATTTTTATTGTATCGTATAACCAATTTTTAAGATTCATAGAAGCCGAATTATTACCATTTAAATAATGGCCTATTCAATAACTTCGCGGCTGATTTCTTGTTTAAAATATGACTTTCTGTTGAAATACTCTTAATACAAAAACAAATTCTATACACTAAAATAATTGTATATTCTATAACTATGAACTCTACACATCTCTGATCAGATTTTAATTTTACAAAGGATTCTTGTTAAATACCAATGCATGAAAAAACCATCATGTCACACTTTTGTCTGTTTTAGATATTTATAATAAAAGCATTGATTTTTATTTACAAATAACAGCAATCATTCATTTAAAATAATTTATCTGTATTTTTACATAAATAAGCAAACTAAAATTTTATATTCAAAATTATATATCAAAAATATTTTTTGTTGAATTCTCAAAAAGAAAGTATTATAACGATGAAAAATTTGTTTTCTGAAATTTGAACAAATTTCAATGTTTTCGACGTTCTTAACTCAAATACAGAAGTTTCTTTTTAAATGTAAGTTTATAGAATTAAGGTTTTGAAAAAGTCTTAACACAAAGTTAGTTCCAAATTCAAAAAAAAAAATTGTAATGTTTGTACTGTATATTCAAAAATATTTATAAAGTATTATAATATTGATGGTTTTAATTATATATACATAGAAACCAATATGGCAAAAAAATATAATTTTGTAACTTCTGTAATCATTCTTCAATAACTTTTTTCTCAAAAAAAAAATAAAAACAAACTTGTTAGCCGGGTGTACTGTGCATATGAAATTGAATACATTAATTAATTTAAGTTATGCATTTAAAAATCCCTTTGAAAACATTTTTGAGAAAGAATTATGTCCTTCAATCTTGTATATACAATATTTACTAACAGGCTATTTTCTAAATAAATCAAAACATATTTAAGCTCTGCATCATTGAGAATATATGAAAAGTATGCACAGGTTGTTAAAGTATTGTGTAGAATTCTGCAGTGTATTATGAGAGCAAAAGTAAATTATGATTATTTTAGGGTAGATTGGGATTCAATGAGTCACGGGGTATAATAAGACAGTTGCAATAACTGGTTTCTGAATTACCTTAGTTGAAATTTCAAAATATAAAAAACTATGACAAATGTGTGAAAAAGTGTGTATCGGTCATCATGAGAATTTCCTGAAAAACTGTGAAATTGGGCTTACATTTGGAACAGGATTTCAAAAATATTATAGAATATTTCATAAAATTTGTCACAGTTTGTTATAGTTTTACACAGTTTTTCATAGTTTCTCACATTTTATCACGATTTATCACAGTTGTAATTTACTATATATAAGAGACTGCAACGAAAATCAGAATGAAACAGTGTGAAAAACTATGAGAAAATGTGAAAAATTGTGCAAATTTTATTAGATAAAATACGTAATTTTTATAAGTGTCTTATAAGTTAAAAACTATGAAAAAACTTCGAAACAGTGTAAAAACATACGCATATTTGTTTGTAACTGATGTACCAAGAGTATGTGTATTTTTACATCTTTGCACACAACAACAAATTCTAGATTAACTATGTAGTGTACATATTTGTGTATCTCCGAAAATTTTCTTTAAAAATCATAAAAAAATGTTTGTTTGGCGTAAGTATAATTTATATTATGTTGTCAATTAAATACCTTAATTTTACCAAACTAAGAGATGTGTTTATAGTTGTATAAAGGAAATTTGCCGGGAGCACAGAAATATGCACGAGTACATAATAAATAGGTACTCAAACCATATATGTATATTGGGTGGGTGGGTGTGTGTGTGTGTGGGTGGGTGAGTGGGTGTGTGTGTATGTGTGTGTGTGTGTGTCGGAATTAGAGCGAAAGAGAGCGAAAACCGGGCGAGCTAGAAGTCTTTACGCGGAAGAGAGAACTCCGGCTCGTCACTACACACCCTGCGGATAGGCCTGCCGCAGACATGTCACGCGTTGGACGAGTGACCCGCGGTGCACTCCAACAGCCGTTCGGTGCGAGGAATTAAACCTCGGCCACAACAAATATAAGAAAATCTATTCCGTCAGTTTTTTCTCTTTATTTTCCAGTAAAAATTTTCACTAAGTAGAATATTCACATTATTATTTGTATCTTTCTTAATATTGAAGATATATATACTAATTTTTATTGAATATCTATAAATAATCGAAAAATCAGCTTAAAAAAGAAAATGCAATTACTATAATTACAGATGGTAGCAAAATTTCAGATGCTAATTCTGTTGGTTCAGCATGCATATCTAATGGTCTAAATATATCAATTGGAAAAAGTATATACAAACTCGTGTCTATTTATACAGCTGAAAGTATTGCTTTGAATTACGCAATGGATATTGCTTTACAAAACACAGATAAAAATGTTATCGTCCTCATTCGTTCCCTAAGTATTCTAGAAAAACTAAGAAACCTAAATTTTAACATTAAAACAAATTCATACATTGACGCAATTAAGACAAAAGTAATAGAATTTTCAAAATCAAGTATCAACAACAGTAAAATCAAGCAAGCTGATCGACTCGCAAAAGCAGCTACCAATAATCCTTCCAACTACGACATACGTATTCTATTTACAGATATACGTTAAAAATTTAAATTTGATTCAAAAAATGAAACAGAAAAAACTATAAGAGAATTAGGTAAAATTTAAGGTATCGAATATTTTACATATTTTTACAAAAACAATAACAAACCTTGGTTCGATAATTTTAAGCATAATAGAGCGAATATTGTCATGATTAACCGAAGCAGAGCAAACCACTATAATCTTAATGCCTTTCTTGCTCGCGTAAACTTTATAAACAATGCCACATGCCAATGTAACACAGCTGATCAAGATCTTGACCATATACTCTGGCTCTGCCCATTATACACGATCCAAAGAATTAAATTTATCAATGAACTTATAAAATTAAAAGTAAATCCACCGTATAATGTAAGATCGCTACTTATAAATACCAACCCATTTATTTGTAAAATACTTTACATATTCTTCGTAGATTGTAAGTTGGAAATATAAATATTATTCTTAATGTACAAAATCTACTCAAAATGTTATAAATAATGTACATAACTCATATTATGTAAATGCTAAATAACTTTTTTAAGTTAATAAAGTTTATTAATAAAAAAAAGTTTAGTGCATTGAATTTGTTGTGGTATTGTGAGTATTTCAACAGAAAATCATATTTTAAACAAGAAATCAGCCGCGAAGTTATTGAATAGAAGGCCATTATTTAAATGATAATAACGTGGCTTCTATGGGTGTTAAAAATTTGTTCTGGGATAAAATAAAAATAGATAGAAACAGCTTTAATTTGAAACTAGTTTTATCGAGAAATATTTATTAGTAGCAAAGTTATTCACGATTAAAGGCAGCAGCTGCTTATGCGTTTAGCAGCTGAGCCGGCGCAGCGAGTGAGGGCGTGGCTTAACTCGCATTCGTAAGAAAGATATACCGCAGCCGCAACGGATTCGTGCGAATATCGCAACATATTTCTCTCCGTACGTGTGTACAAAGGTGGTCCTTCACTCCCATGCGCCTTCGTTGATACTGTATTGCCATGCAGTACCCAACCCAAGTTCGTGCGTGACACCATCGATGTGGTCCTTTTGCCCATTCGTAGGCCGTAGACAACAATCAGCTCACAGGGATCCTCCCCTAACAACACAATTGGACATGCCTCTTCATACGTACCAATTTCAATGCCTAGCAGATGCTTATAGTTATCGAAATCTGCATGTTTTAGTGACTATTTTGGGAGATTTAGGTGACAAATGGCGAATAGGCCACGCAAGTCATATTCATTATTCCCAGAAATGTCTGCAATTCAGCATGAGATTCTTTCACTCGCATACTCTACGCCGCTATTAGCTCCAATGCGTCTTATCATTAAGCGCATCGTTTTCCCTTTAATACCTGTTACGGATCCATGTAATAGTCTCATAAAGGATTTGTATAAAGAAATACAAGATTGTAGATTCATTAACATATATTTGTTTCTGCGGTATTTATATTGTTTACAAGAGATAATGAACACATGTATATGTTATAAACAATTCCAAAACGCTGATTGACATGATTGTAGTTGCTTTAACGTCACTTAGACTAGCACCGTCGAAAAAGCCACACGTCATAGGAAATAGTAATGTTGTTTGTAATGCGATATAATATATAAGTGCATTAAATATTTTAAGTAGTTTTTGCGTTTTATTTATATCTCCTTCCGTGAATTACTGTATCGAGCGGTAACATTTTTGGTGTCGAAACTCGGGACGCATTTTTGTGCATCTTTTTATGAACCGACTTATTACGGAGGAAAGAAAAGTCAATGTATTGGTGATTTTTTTTTAATCCTGATAAATGAAGGTTAACTTATACAGTTCAATTCCACGGCGATGCGATGCAAAGAATGGACCGTCGACAGCGGCCGATTAAAGCTCTTGCGGATAATACTTTTAATCGTCAACGTATCAGTGCTTATGGCGGTGACATCTTTTGAATTGTTTAAGGCTAAAATTACATATTACAATTATATTGCTTTTATAACTATGTAACATTCTTATAAACTTTGATTTTTGCTTTGAAACGTTAACCTAAAATCGTAAAAAATATTTCTCAGAGAGCTATAATGGACAGCGACTCGACTATTTATCTATCTATGTTTCTAATGTAAATATTTTCTCATTGAGCTTTTCCTACACCACAGACACTAGCCTAGGTAAATGCGGGAACAGTGCGAATATTTGTGATTAAAGTTTGTATGGTTATGCCCGTGACCTGTAGGCTAGGAAGTGCGACTGTTATAAGACTATGCTTATAAGTAAAATGATTAATAACGATAATGACGTTGTACTGAGTCATGAGTGAGCAAAATGACGTTTATAATTTTTAAAATATAAAAATCTATATCGTATAGCTGTACTAATTCATAAGATTGATAAGTTCTTTATTGCAAAAAAACCTTCAAAAATAATGTCGTATCTAACTTAAAAATAACTAAGTTCGTTATATAAAAATACATTTAAACTTTGGTCCATTCCCAGCGCTCACTTTGGTCCATTCCCAGCGCTCATCTACCGTTAGGGCTGCGAACTTATCACACTTGGCGATTAAATGTCCATGAAGTTTGCAGTAAGCGCATGTAATGGGAGTTACTTCCATTTCACTATTTGCACTATCACACACCAAGGCCGTACCCTTCCATTCTATCCTTGCATGCCTTTCAGTGCTCGAATCTCCTGATGGTAGATCCGGCCTCCTTCTTCTTTCTTTCTCATCTGCTCTCTGTGATATACAGCATTCTGACAGCTCCTCGTTAACATTTCTTGTAATAAGCTACAAATTCAATTCTTTACATTTGAAAAAGTGTTATTGTCGAGAACTAAAGTGCCTGTAACAATCTGTGATAATAATTTTGACTTTTTGTTATGCTACGTGATGGAAATAGCATTGAGAAGGTGTATTATGGTGAACCTTGTGGGAAAAGAATCCTCAGCGCCTGCGCTAGTTGTCCCGTACATTGATTATTGTATAGTAGTTTACCTTGATGTCTCA